>JABXJD010000089.1:0-265000 GCA_013375575.1 Percina caprodes
TTGACTTTACTTGTTTCAGTGTAGAAACACTGATTCACAGACATAAGTTGCTGCAAACATTGACATTAGCTTGAGTGCAGCTTGTTTAACATTGGGATATCTGTCTGTGGGCACTGTTTTCCAGAACTCTGTGGTTCCTTCTCTCAACACAGATTTCAGTCTGTCATCCTCACAAAGTTCAATCATCTCCAACTGGGACGCTGCTTCATTTGTCACTAAAGGGGCTTTCAAACAGTCTGATTCAGCAGTGAAAGGGTTAATGAGGAAGGTGATCTGTGGCCGTTTTCCCTCAGGTTGCAGAATCTGTCCTCAAAACTCTGCTGAAGATTTTCAACCAGTGTTGCATAGCATGCAGTGCTCCTTTGTAAGACCTCAGCTGCTCCTCCACTTGCCTTCAACAAGGAGGGGAAATGTGTGAGCTCTCTCTTTTGAAGATGGGTCTGGAATAGCTTGAGCTTATTGACAAATGTGAAAACATTTTGCACCAGGTCAGGCAGCATTTCCTTGCAGATCTACATTCAGTTTGTTCAGATGATGCAGCATGTCGACCAGAAACCCCAAATCTGAAATCCACTGGGGGTCATGTACCTGAGGGTATTCCTTATGTTTCTCTCCCAGAAACAGCTTCACTGGGATCAACATTTCAAAAAAACGGGAAAGCATGTTACCTCTTGAAAGCCATCTCACATTGCAGTGAAAAAGCAGATCACTGGGAAGGTCTTCATCAAGTTCAGCTATTAGGTTTTTGAACTGTCTGTGATTGAGAGCATGAGTGCGAATAAAATTCACAATTTCTAGCACTGGTTTCATGACGTGGTCCAAGTTCAGCTTCTTAGACACCAGATGCTCTTGATGGATGACGCAGTGAAATGTCCAAATCCGGGAACGGTCGTCAGCTTTACACAGCCCAACAAGGCCATTTGCAGCGCCTAACATAGCTGGTGCACCGTCTGTGGCTATTGCGGTCAGTTTTGACAACTGCAAATTTGCGTTCTGTCTTTTAACGGCACAATGTCAAGCAGCTCTTCCTTAATTGTGCAGTCTTCTGACACAGACCGTACAAATATTGCCAACTGAGGCTTATCTTGAATGTCACAACTCTCATCCAAAGCAATGCTGAAATACATGCATTTCTCAAGGTCCGTATGTAACTGTGTTTCAATGGACTTGTTAATATCCGATATTCTCTGTTCAACTGTGTGCCGTGACAGCTGCAGGTCAGACACAGACCGCTTTAAATTGTCATTTTCAGGCGCGAGGATAGCGATGACATCTTTGAGACATGTCTTCACAAAGTCCCCTTCAATGTATGGCTTTTTAGCACGAGCAATGTTCCATGCTACCTGATATGATGCTAATGTGACAGTCTCTGAGTGCTTTATGAATTTTCAAAGTTGAGTCTGCTTCTCTGACTGCCGTTTCAACGTGTTTACCTTCTGCTTGCGGAGTTCACTGCCTTTGGGGAAATCCCGGCGATGTTAGCATGGAGGGAGGTGAAATGGCGCTCCAGGTTTGATGCTTTAAAATGCGATAGCGAAGTCTTGCAAATCAAGCAGAAAGGCTTCCCATTTCGTTCCACAAAAAATACAGTCCTCCCACTCAGATAAAAATGTCCTGTGCTCCTCTTCATATTTGCGCTTAGCTTTACTTTTCCCTCGACTCTGCCATTATTTACTCGCTTAGCAACACCTACCTTGCATTGTCAATACACGATACAGCTAGCTACGGCAACACCACTTACACAAACCACATGGTTATTGTCCTTTGTCCTATAATGTTACAGACCGACGCGATACCAAACGCAAAAGGGTCTAATATACACAGTATATTTATTTATATAAATACATTTTTTTCCTTTTTATTTTTATATTTTTTATTTTTTTAAACCCAGCCACGCAGTAAGAGCCTCACAGGAGCAGGCAAAGAGCCGCAGGTTCGCCACCCCTGGACTATTCCATTATCCTACCGCGCGTGTGTGTGTGTTTGTGAACAAACGGCTCAGCATGCTGGAAGCTGGAGGCTACAGACGGTTGGAAAATGAAGCGAAGCCACCGAAGTGGTTCTGAAAAAAGGAAGAAGCGGGAAGAAAGCAGAACGTTTTTAGCAAAGGTAACAACCTTTTTCACGACGGCTACTGACAACACTAACATTAACGTTACTAAAGAGCAGCAAGAAGCCGGTGCTTGCGCTAGCAATGCTAACACTGAGGAGCTACCCAGCTACCCACCGGCAGTGTCAGCTCAGGTTGCGCTAGCAATAGGCTCGTTTGAGATGAACTGCGCCTCGCCTGTAAAGTGGACGAGAGCAGGCGGCACCAGCGGGGGGGACAAAAAGCTGTGGTTAAGTCAGACAGTTTCCATCCGATTTCAGCAGCCTTCAGGCTGGGCAGGAAGTGACAAAAACACTGTGGTGCAATTCCGATTTAATAAAATGTTATCAGACATCTATATCAGCTTGTACACACTCTCTAGTTGTTTTAATTATGACAGAGTGTCTCTCAAAATGTTCTACATGCAATCTGTTGCTGATTTTAATTAATAACAGACTGTAGATGATCCGTGATCTGAACGGATTTAGTCTCTCTGACTTCTAAACGTCACTATCAGCCACACAATGTGTGTTCTGTACAGAATAAGCCTTTAAATCAGACAAATAGCAATTAAAATCCCTTCGATTCAAAATCAATAAAAAGTTTATACAAGACGTCATCATGTTGAGCCGATTGTTAACCAATCAGCTGTTAAATCAGCTGAGAGGCCAGTGTTTCCCTGCATGCTCTGGGTCCGCCTGGGTCTTGCAGTTGGTGAAAAGCAAACGCGCCGCCTGCGTCTCAGAACTGTGGCCGCCTTGCTCTCGTTGCATGACGTCAGAGCAAGTCGGGATCAAGTCTGACACAAATCTAACCAGCATGCAACGGGCGCCGATTGCCGGTAATCATTTCTGCACAGACCTGGCTCATCTCTAACGAGCCTTATGCTAACACTGATGAAGAGTAGTGTTAGCCCAGGTTGCTCTAGCGATGCGGGGGCTACATACAAGACAACCTTACAGGATCCTTCGAATGGAGATGGTTACAGAACTGCTGCTTTCACTGTCCATGATGATAACTATGGCAATGACGAAGATGGTGACACACATAATACTCAGCAACTAGACCCCGTGAGTAACAGTCACCCTAATCAATGTGTTATGATTGAAGATGATCCAGCACTCTGGCCAAAACAGCTGTCAGACAGAGAGCACGTCTTTCTCAGATAAATAAGGACTGAAAAGGGGGAGAACAAGGGTTGTTGAGGGCCCCATGCCTGTGTTTGCCTTAGGCCTCAAAATGACTAAATCCGCCTCTGAGTGTTGGGGGATGGTCTCCTGAAGTTAGTGAGTGTCTGCAGGCCTCTCCACACTGACCGAGGATCGTTGTTTTTAAAGCTGTTTTCCAGCTTATTAGCATAGCTCCTCTTAGCTGCTTTGATCTCCTTGGTCACTGTGTTCCTGGCCTGGTTATACAGGACTCTGTCCCCACTTCTGAAGGCCTCCTCTTTTGACTGACGGAGCTGCCTGAGTCTTGCAGGGAACCAAGGTTTTTGGTTGTTGTATGTGCAGAAGGTTTTAGTCGGCACACACATGTCTTCACAAAAGCTGATGTAAGATGTCACAGTGTCAGTTAGTTTGTCCAGATCCGTGGCTGCAGCCTCAAAACACTCCAATCAGTACAGTCAAAGCAGGCCTGTAAATCCAGCTTTGACTCGTTGGTCCATCTTTTCACACTCTTTACAAGAGGTTTAACAGATTTTAGTTTCTGCCTGTATGTCGGGACAAGATGAACCAGACAGTGATCAGATAGTCCCAAGGCTGCACGTGGGACAGAGCAATAAGCGTCCTTTAATGTAGTATAGCAGTGGACCAGTATATTAGTGTCCCTGGTGGGACACTTAATATGCTGTCTATACTTTGGAAATTCGTGGTTGAGGTTTGCTCTGTTGAAGTCCCCAAGAACAATGAGCAGGGAGTCAGGATGTTTTTTCTCCACGTTAGTTATCTGGTTGGCCAGGTGCAGTAATGTAGTAAAAGGGTTTGCAGTTTATGAATAGTGACTCTAAGTGGGGGCTGCATGATTTTTCCAGCACTGTGACATCTGTACACCAACCTTCGTTTATGAAGAGACAGAGTCCGCCTCCCTTTTTTTCCCCGTGAGCTCCAGTACGCGATCCGCCCGGTAAAGATTGAATCCCGGAAAGAGAAGTGCGCTGTCCGGGATGCGCGGAGTGAGCCAGGATTCGGTAAAACAGAGGGCGGCAGATCTGCAGAAGTCCAAGTTAGTTCTGTTGAGGAGCAGCAGTTTGTCCATTTTTTTGGCCAGAGAGCGGACATTCGCCAGGTGGATAGAGGGGAGCACAGTGCAAAAGCCTCGCTTTCTCAGTTTAACAAGCGCGCTACAAGCTAGCAATCAAACATAACAAAGGCTGTCACTTTAATGGCGTTTTGAGTTAACGTTAGTGATCAATCAATCATAGATAGTTAAAACGTTTTGTTATGACTGCTAGCTTTGCTACAAGTTAGCAATCAAACACAACAAAGGCTGTCACTTTAATGGTGTTTTGAGCTAACGTTAGCAATCAAACAATAATAGATAGCTAAAACTTTTTGAAATGACTGCTAGCTTAGCTGCAAGCTAACGCAAACTCAATGACTCATATCAGATCCCCACAAATCAATGGTGGACGTCACACATGCTCTGTCCACTAATTTTTCAGTCAACAGGGAATACTCGTCATCATCATGGCTAAAACACCTAACTGAATAAGATTAAGGCTATATTCTGGTTAAGTTTAAAAGAAATACTAGGAAAGTATATATCCAATGAAATTAGTTTTATTCATAGTATCAAATTATAACAAGAGTTATCTCAAAACACTTTACACAAACAGTTGGTCTCATACTCTATTAATCTATTATTTACAAAGATCCAACAATTCCAGTAATAGCCATAAGAGCGAGCATTTAGTGTGACAGTGGCGAGGAAAACTTCCTTTTAAAGAGAGTAATAAAGAGGTAGTAAAGTGGTGCAACAGACATAACCTGCCACTCGGTCCCCAGGTCTTTAGGAGATCACAGTAAGCTCAAAACTGAAGGTGTACTTGTTGAGCAAGTAACAACGTATACGTATTTAGGCATACAATTAGTCAGTTTCATTTCAAGTGGAGTATGTTTGCTTAACCCTCATGTTGTCCTTGGGTCAAATTGACCTGTTTTTCTATATCAATGTTCTTTTTAACTTCCCAATTGTAATTACCCCAAATAACATGATTGATTCCACACAACATAAAAAAGTGTCAAAAGTGTTAAAAAATGAGACAAAAAATGTAAAAAACATTGATAAAAAAGTCTCAACAAAAGTGTTGATTTTCAATTTTGACGGGAAGACAACACAAGGATTAAACATATGTCAGCGTCTATATTTTTTTAGATGACTAAGAGTTCATGGAGTGGACAAAGATATCATGCTACTGTTTTACAAGGCAACCATTGAATCTATTGTTAGTTATGGCATCATGGCTTGGTTCTATAACCTGTCCGTTAAATTAAAATCACAGCTCCAAAACTTGATAAAAAGGGCTGGAAAAATAATTGGCCAAATGACACCAACTCCTCTTCTGGAGCTCTTTGAGGAGGCGGTGAGGAAACAGGGTCTCAGAATCACCCACGACCCAAATCCAAGTCCTGTACAGTGAGTTTCAGATGATGTGTGTTGCAGTTATGTATACTACTAAATAAGGCTAGTGGTACTTAACATTATGGTTATAAGATGTGCAATGATAGGGTACTAGTGATATATATATATATATATATATATATATATATATATATATATATATATATATATATATATATATATATATATGCTATGTAAATTAGATATGGTAGTATGCAAATTGGGCATTGTGCAATCCAGAAGTTATTGACTACCGCATGAGTTAAGAGGAAATGTGTGTAAATCATTATCAACATTAAGTGCGAGGGGGAGGATGTTCTGTGGGTTCTCTTCTGTTCTTCTGTGAATGTGTGAGAAGGTGGGGGGGTATTGCGTGTGGTTATTAGATCTTCATTGAAGCATTGGATGAGATAATGTATGATTATGTTCTGTGCAGGTTAACTGTATGCTTGTGTTTGTGTATATACGTGATGTGTCACCATTTGGTTTTCTCGAATGCCCAAGACAAATTACTCCTATAGTAGACAATAAAAGCTTATCTTATCTTGTAGAGGGGTAGCATTCTCTTAGTTAACTCACAATTACTGAAAGTTACTAGTGGTGTTCCCCAAGGCTCGGTATTAGGCCTAGTTATTGTTTATAAAAAATAAATCTGGGGTTAAAATGTATTTTATTGTTAGATGATACTATTTAAGTTAGTTGTGGTAATAAATTGATATTTTGGACACAATAAATGCACACGTAAAGTCATAATTAATCAGAAAGAGTGCCTGTTTACATTTCTGGGACTGATAATAGATATTAAATTATGCTGGAAACCACATATACACGATATCAAAGCAAACATTCAATTGCAGCACTGTATAAAATTAAAGATTTTCTACAATCTGTCAAATGTACACTTGATTGCCCCCTTATAGTGAATTTATGAACAGCTGTAGTGAGGAATTGAAATAATGTATGGAATAAATAATTTGTAAAATGATATAAACCCATCCTAATATTGTTTTAATGTACATAGAACAGTTTATTGTGTTTTGTCTGATGCTTTAACAACATTGTTATTGAAACTTTCATGCAACTAAAGCCCCTTGAATTGAATTGAATTGAATACTTAATTAGATTAGATTATTTTCATTATCATGACAGATACAGGATACTATAAGTTTTTGTGTGCGATCAGTTGTCTAAATGGCAGTGGTTCCTATCCCAGCTGTAGGATGGGAAGAATATTTGATTGCCTATAACTTGGTTGCCTCGACCCTTTGGCACAGGCTCATTGTTATTCAGAGGGCCATCGTTGACTCCTAGTCGGGTCGGCACTGGGTTCAGGCAGCAGCTCTCTACCTGCATGTAGCTGAAGGGGGCCAGGCTGGTGGAAAGCCAGTCAAATATTGCCTCCTTTAGACTCCAGACTAGCCAAAGAATATTATACAGCTGTGGCTGCTGAGGGGAGCTGGATGATTGGGCTACGACAAGCAGCTTTTCCTCCTACAAATTGAGGATATGGACCTCACTGGGCTGACTTCTTTCTACAACTTTGTACTGCAGGTGTGGCAGTTACTAAAATGTACTTGATACTGTTTGAAGAACCTTTCTAACCTTTTTAAGTTACAGTCTGCCAGATTGTGGGCCAGTCTCAGAGAGGCTGGGTGTACCAAACTGGGTCACTTGAAGGTGAACGCCGCATCTGTTCACATCCTAAGAGCGAGTAGCAACATTACCTCCATCAGACTGATCGACAGGGTGGAGAATTAAGTTTTTGCTGCCCTAGAGCAACCTGAGCGAACTGTGGTAGAGAATTGGACTCTGTGTGATCAGTGGAGTGAGAGTACAGTTTCCCCTCTCTGACCATCACCCCAACTGTGGGGGAGAAGCAGGCCAGCTACTGTCTTTTTCAACCCATTCACCTGGACAAGTTTCAAGCTGCAGGGAAGAAAACGCTTTATCATACCTGAATAAAGGTCCTGAGCATGCAATCTTTGGCTTAGTTGAAGGAGTCAAGGTGGACTGAAGCTGCCCGTTGAAAAGCGAGTAGCAGACCTTCATTGGAGGATTGTACATGGGGATATAGCTACGAACAGATACAGAGTGTACCTAGATCCAGTGCTAGGGGAGGGATTTCTTTTTCAGGTGAAAACACTAGCACATTTATTTGTTCAGTGTCCTTGGCTGTCAGCTCTGCTAGAGCTTCTTAAAAGGTGGTTTCAGGGTTTTGGGGAGGTTTTTTTCTTTTTGTCCAAAATACAGAAAGCAAAAAGAGACTGTTAGCTATCTGGCTAACATGCAGGAATCGGGCTCAGGGTGCTGGTAGTGTACAGCCAAGGCCAAGGTCTGATTGAGGGTGACAATTTGCTGGATTACAGTCATTTGTGGGCTGTGGGGAAGGATGGAGAGTTGGTGGATAGTTTTTATTTAAGAAAAGCACTTTCTTTCTCTTGTTTTGTTTTCTGGTATCCTCTGGTTAAATTTCACCCCCTTTTAAAAATGTCTATATCTGAAATATGGGTTTCTTTTTAACCAAATTACCACAAAAAATGGATTGGATTCCATACAACACTCTTTGCAAATACAAATGATCACTTTCATACAGATGACTAAACTCATCTGTTCGTTCCTCTGATTGTAACTATTAGTCAAAATAATTCATAAATTCTGCTTTTTTAACTCAAATATTAGCTACAATTCTATAAAACAAACTAGTGGTAGTAAGGTGGTGTTAGTGAAAACTCAAAAAAAGTCTGAAAAAGGAACTAAAATGTCAAATGTTTGTCAATTTTTTAAACCGGGAGGACAACACAAGTGTTACATTTTGTTTAGGTTTTTCTTTGTCTTTTTTTATTTTTTATTTCTATGATTGTGGATCTTCTCTGAAAAACTGTCCAATAAAGGGACTTTGAAAACCTCCTCTCCTCTCCTCTCCTCTCTCCTCTCCTCTCCTCTCCTCTCCTCTCCTCTCCTCTCCTCTCCTCTCCTCTTCCGTTTCCGGTGTGTGTGAGCGAGTGTGGTGGCGGAGGTGCGAGTGGCGCAGAGTTTTCAAACTGTTTCTGTCCCTGTTTTTTCGGATTTCCGACTGTATCTTTGACCTGTGGTTTTGTGCATGATCAGGTAAGTTTCTTAAGCTTTTCTTGTGGAGTGTCTGCTTAGGAATCGGGTTTTTTTTCCGGGAGGAATGGCGTCCTCTCGGGACGCCTCCGACTCTCCGGCAGGGCGTGAGGTTGGTCCCCGGAGGGTGATGTGACGGTGGAGGAGGTTCTGTTGGCGGTAGGTGAGCAGGTCGGCTATGACGAGCTATCTTTTGCATCCAGGATGAACAAAGCAGTGGTGGTGTTTATGAGGGATGAACAGCTTGTTCATCAGCTGATTGAGAGCGGCGTGTATATCAGAGACGGTTTAGTGCAGGTCTCTCCGTTATCGGTTCCCTCCACGCGGATCACCGTATCCGGTGTTCCGCCGTTCATCTCCGACGAAGTGTTGGAGAAGGAACTTCGAAGGTTTGTCCACATGAATCGGATGCTGATACTGTTTCTATTGGAGAAGTTACTCAGAGCACGGAAGTCTATTCATTAGAGGAAATAGATTGTTTTCTGAATGAATCATTTAATAGATCTGTGAAGGTGTCGGATTACTTCCAGGACACTGAAAAGTTTGTCACGTCTGTTGCTGTTCTGCAGAGACTGGTAGGTTTTGACCTGTTGGATAAAAAGAAACGTTTTCGCCTCAAAAAGCACATTACAACCATAAGAAAGGACAAAGGAAGTAGGACTTCCAAAAGGCTAAGAACTTCTAATGATCATGACAATTAACTTTTCTTCTTCTTTATACTGTTCTCTCCTTGTTTTGACTTGTCTGTTTCTTTTTTCTGACTTTTCTATGAGGAGCCTTAAAATAGGATCTCTTAATATCAATGGTGGGAGGGACAGGCATAAGAGGGCTTTGGTCTGAGGTTTCTAGTCAGAAAAGGATTGACGTGCTGTTTTTGCAGGAAACCCATTCTGACCCATCAGTTGAGACTGACTGGGGTATTTGGTGGGGGGGTCCCTATGCTCTTAGCCATGGTACTAAAGTTACTGCAGGGGTTGCTATTTTGTTTAAGGCGGCAGCGGGTGTTACTATTATATCTTCCACTGAGGTGGTAAAGGGACGCCTGCTGGTTGTCAGGGCAGAGATAGAGAGCTCTGTGTTTTGTTTTGTTAACGTCTACGCCCCTAATCGGGGTCCTGACAGAGTGACTTTTTTCACACAGTTACGAGATGTACTAAATACGTACCATCAGGACCAGCTGATAGTTGGAGGTGATTTTAACTGTACTCCTGATTTTACTGTGGACAGGATAGGCGAGGAGCCTCACACACTTTCAGCTCAGAGTCTGAACAGCATTATTGACCAGCTGGATCTGGTAGATACCTGGAGGGTCAAACATCCACAGTCCCGACAGTACACTTGGGTGAGGGTCATTAATAATAGTGTGTGTGCAGCCAGACTTGATAGGATCTATATTTCACTGAACCTTAGTTCTAGACTGGCCCGCAGTAGCATAACTCCTGTTGGCTTCACGGATCATCACTGTGCATGTATGGATCTGATCGTCTCGCCAGGTAAGAGGATTAAGTCCTACTGGCATTTCAATAATAAACTTTTACGAGATAGCAAGTTCTGTGACACATTTCAGCATTTTTGGAAGTCCTGGAAAAGTAGAAGATTTTGCTTCTTTGAAGCAGTGGTGGGATGTTGGCAAGGCACAAATTCGGGTTTTTTGTCAGCAGTACACCTCCCATTCCACTGCTAAGATCAAGGCAGCAGTGATGGAACTTGAGGCCAACATTAGACATATAGAGGAGGTCTTACATAGAGACTCTGACCCTTCTTTAGGGCAGTTGTGACAGAAACGTAAGCTGGAGTTGAGCTCTTTTCTAAATGAGGGTGAAGGGGGCTCTGGTCAGGTGTCGTTTCCTCCAGATAAGAGACATGGATGCCCCGAGCGCCTTCTTCTTCGATCTGGAGAGATCAGTGGCACAGAGGAAACAGATGGCCTGCCTTCAGCTTCCAGGAGGCAGAGTAACCACCAGTCCTGGTGAGATGAGAGACCATGCAATGGAGTTCTATGCTGACCTCTTTGGGGCCCACCAGTGCAGCATGTAGGGTCGCGAGGAGCTCCTGGAGGGTCTTCCTCAGCTCAGTCTGGACGAGAAGGCTGCTCTGGATTGTGAGCTGACTCTGGAGGAGCTGACAGCTGCAGTCAACCAGATGGCCTCAGGGAAGGCACCGGGATTGATGGTCTCTCCACAGATTTTTATCAACAGTTCTGGAGTACGATTGGACCTGACCTTCATGACGTTTTTATGGAGGGGATTAGGACAGGGTTTCTTCCTGTTTCCTGTCAGCGAGCAGTGTTGTCACTGCTGCCCAAAAAGGCGATCTGACTTTGCTTAAGAACTGGCGCCCAGTTTCCCTCCTCTGTACGGATTATAAGTTACTTTCTAGAGCATTGTCTAACAGACTGAAGGGTGTCCTGGAACTTATCATGCACTCTGATCAATCTTATTGTGTTCCAGATTGGTCAATCATGGACAATATTTTCTGTGTTCGGGACATTCTTGATGTGTGTAAATTGTATGATTTTGATGTCGGTATCATCTCTTTAGACCAAGAAAAAGCATTTGATAGGGTGGATCACTCCTATTTGTTTTCTGCACTGAAGGCTTTTGGTTTTGGTGATGGGTTTCTGTCTTGGGTTGGTTTATTGTATAATGGTGCACAGTGTTTGTTGAAGAAGGGGGCAGGGCTGAGTCGGCCCATTCCTGTGCAGAGGGGGATACGACAGGGTTGCCCTATATCGGGGCAGCTGTATACTTTAGCAATTGAGCCTCTCCTGTGCAGGATGAGGGCTCGGCTCAGCGGCCTTTTCCTGCCGGGGTCTTTAGGTGTGGTGCGTCCTCTTACTGTTTCAGCTTATGCCGATGATGTCAATGTTTTAGTTCGCTGTCAGGAGGATGTTCAGAGTTTGCAGGATGCTCTGTCCCTTTATGAGGGGGCACATCTGCACGGGTGAACTGGGCTAAGAGTGAGGCTTTGCTAGTGGGACGGTGGAGGGATAGGGTGGTGCCCAGTTTGCCAGGGGTCTTGAGTGGGGAAGGAAGGGTTAAAAGTTTTGGGGTGTTTTGGGTACGGAGGGGTTTGTCCAGAGAAACTGGGAGGAGTGAGGGAGAAGGTGTGCGCTCGTTTGTCGAAATGGCGGTGGTTGCTACCTCAGCTGTCCTATAGGGGAAGGGTTTTGGTTGCCAATAACTTGGTTGCCTCGACCCTTTGGCATATGTTGCCATTGTACCACCGAGAAGCCTGATAGAGGGCATTCAGAGAGCCTTGGTGGATTTCTTCTGGTCGGGGAGGCACTGGGTTCGGGCAGCAGTTCTTTACCTACCTGTTGCTGAAGGGGGCCAGGGGCTGGTGGATATTCAATCGAAACTTGCCTCCTTTCGTATCCAGACTGCCCAGAAACTTTTGTATGACTGTGGACCCAGCTGGCTTGATACGGCCCGATTGCTGCTGAGGAGAGCTGGGCGGATGGGCTATGACAGGCAGCTCTTTCTTTTGAGGACTGAGGAAATGGACCTTACTGGGCTCACGTCGTTCTACAGTTCTGTCCTGCAGGCGTGGCAGGTGATGACGTGTTCGTGGGCTGCAGGGGATGTGGCTCTTTGAAGAACCGTTGTTTTTTAATGACTTCATAGGGACTCTGAGGGCCAGTCTCAGGGAGGCTGGGTGCACTAAACTGGGTCACCTGATGAAGATGACTGCCGTCTCTGGTGAAGTCCTGAGAAGGAGTAGTAACATCACCTCCATCAGGCTCATCGACAGGGTTGTGCATGAGGTTTGTGCTGCCCTGGAGCAGCCTCAGCGGACACTGGTTCAGACTCTGTCTCTCTGTGAGCAGTGGAGTAAGGGGTGGGAATACAGTTTCCCCTCTCTGTCCGTTACCCCATCTGTGGGGGGGTTGCAGGAGGAAGCGGGCCATCTGCTGTCTTTCTCGACCCCTCACCTGTGCAAGTTCCAGGATGCTGGGAAGAAGGAACTGTATCATGTTTGTGTAAAGGTGCTGAACCTGCGGCCTCTGGCTGGGCTAAGGGAGTCGAGGTGGACTGAGTTTTTTGGTCCTGACGTTTCCCCGTAAGGCAGTTGGCGGGCCCTGTACAAGCTGCCCGTGGAAAAGCGAGCGGCAGACCTCCAATGGAGGATTGTGCATGGGGCCATAGCTACAAACCACTACAGGGCGCACATCAATCCCGAACTGGGGGAGGGGTGTGGTTTTTGTTCTGAAGTAGAAACTCTGGCGCATCGGTTTGTTGGTTGTCCTCGGCTGACTGATGTGCTGGGGGTCACTAAAAGGTGGGTTCAGGGTTTAGGAGTGGTCTTTTCTTTGGAGTTGTTTATTTTTGGTCCACAATATACTAAGACTAAGAAGGCTGTTCACGTCCTGTTGAATTTTTTGTTTGCTACGGCTAAACTGGCCATCTGGCTGTCCCGTAGAAGTAAGGGGCAGGGGGCGTGTAGTGTGGAGCCGGCACCGATGCTGGAGGGGCTGGTCAGAGCCCGGCTCAGGGTTGAACACTCTTATTACCTGTTGATGGACAATTTGGTGGGTTTTAGTAGTGTGTGGGCTGTAGAGGGTGTGTTGTGCTCCATGGGGGAGGGGGGGAGTTGGTGCTCAGGTTTTGAATGGAAGGCACGGGACCTTTTTGTAATTGTTTGTATTTGTTTAGTTTGTTTTGTCTATTTGATGGTTTTCTTCTGTGATCTGAATATGGTCCAATAAAGGGACTTTTAAAACCTCTCCTCTCCTCCTCTCCTCTCCTCTCCTCTCCTCTCCTCTCCTCTCCTCTCCCCTTTCCCCTCTTTGGTTGTTTTCACCACAGTTTCTCCCATCATCATCAAGGGCAGCTCCCCCCCCCGCTCTGATCTGTTTGACCTGTTGCCCTCAGGTAGGCGCTACAGGTGCATCAGAGCACGGACTAACAGACTCAAGAACAGTTTCTTCCCAAAGGCCATAACCACCCTGAACTCACATATGCACTGACTCCACTCCACAGCCCCCCCCGGCCCCCAGACTCTCCTCTTCCCTCCGACTGTGCAATACTGTAATACTGTTAAAAAATAAGGACACTGGAATCTATGCAATTTCATACAGTGCAATATTTAATATATTAACCATTCCATTTCATTACTGTGCAATATTTATTTATTATTTAGTACTTAACCATTTCATTACTGTGCAATATTTATTTATTTGTTAATACTTATCTACTTTCACACAATATGTATTCAAAGCTATTTTATATACGTATACAGTTGCTCTCCGGACTCAGGACTGTGCACCAGCCCCCCGCCCCCCCCCGCCTCTTCTTTCTCTGCACTACCTACACTTTATATTTTTGACTTTTTTTATACTTTTGACTTTATATTTTTTATATTTTATATTGCTATCTTTCTGTTATTGTTATTGGTCAACACTGAAAAGGGATTGCTCCAATTTCATTGCACAGGTACTGTGTACTTGTGTATAATGACAATAAAGGCATTCTATTCTATATTCTATCTATTTTCCGGCCAGAACACATTGGAATGCAGTTCCGTGTGCAGACACATGGGGGTGCTGCAGTGCTTCATAACTGTTGGATGTTTCCTATTTAAATGGCTGTGAAAAGCACTCAACAGTGCCAAACAATGAAAAACACTATTACAAAACATACTTAAGATGATACATGAACAATCCAAGAAGAGATTTTATTGAGTTCATGTAAAGATTTACAGGAGGCAGGCTTTTATTTGAATGTAACAATGAGGAGTAAGGAATGAGAACACATGTTTAAAAATTGGCTGCATTAAAACCTCAAAGAAAAAAAAATATTTCTCCTTTCTTAAACTCAAACAGGGACCTGCAGCATGTCAGTAATATTTTTCAGTCAAACAGGAACCTTCAATCCATCAGACAATAGAAGAATGTTTTAGCGATTCAATAGTGCAGGTTTTTAAACTGACAAAAATGTCTTTCATGCTTCTAGCAAACCAAGGTTAGTAAATGTTTGAGAGATGGATTCTTTCCAATTTAGGGATGAAACACAGAGCGAGGGAACAAGAGAGAAACAGACCAGAAAAGGCTGGAAGAGATATGCATGTATTATTTGCGTTTATCCTCATTCTTCCTATCTCTCTTTAACAGGACACATTTGATCCAAGTCAGTTGTTTTTGTGATGATTAAGCCACAGGAGAGTACAGACAAAGGCTTTACCAACTCTATTACATTTATACACTGCTTTTATTACCCTGTATAACGCAGTTTTTCAATTACACAGTATGAATAGCTACACATGGACACATAGGGCGATACACTGGTAAGAGCCAATGAGATTTAACTATGTATCCAGCTAATTTAAATAGCTCACGTTACTGTACGTGTGTCAATACACTGTGTGTATGTGTCAACAGTTAACTTCATTTAATGTTGTATGCAGAGTTTTCTTTTGAGGCGTGAAAAGGTTCCACCAAAACAAGACTGCCCAAAAAATCTTTTCATGTCACATAGATTTTGAAACCTCTCACTCAAAGAGCAAAAATACACACCAAATCTCCCAAACCATAAGCTATGCCTGCCTCAGCCTTTCACTGTGTTTCATTTTGAAGGAGATATGAGGCATTTTGCATTTTTTGTGTGTGTAGTTTTGAAAAAAAGAGATTTGAAAACGTGTAAGCAGTTGTTATAATTATGTACTAATGATTATTTTGTGTTTTATTCCATCGTCATGCATTAATGTTATATATGAGTGTTTTTTTGTATTTGATAAATGTTGGCTCTATCAACACTGCCTGTCCAGTGTGTGTGTGTGTGTGTGTGTGTGTGTGTGTGTGTGTGTGTGTGTGTGTGTGTGTGTGTGTGTGTGTGTTCATACGTACATGTGTTTATGTGAGTGGGTTTTATGTGTAAGTGCAATGAGGCCTAAAGGGGAGGAGCCACCAGCGAAGAAGGACGTGCTGTAATAAGGAAACAGCTAACCTGATGCTGAGAGGTATTCAGTGGCAAGGAATGCCTGAGGGAAGGGTCAAAGGTCACCTCTAACAGGAAGTCACTTAAAGGTTAGTGACGAGGTCAAAACTATAAAGAATGATGGTTTTAATGAGTGTGTGTGTGTGTGTGTGTGAGAGAGAGAGTGCTATACTGGGGCTGTGAGTCAACTCAGTGACAGGAGGGTGGTGATTCCTCTGGCAAACTGTGACTAATGGGTGGTCGCTGCATGTGTGTGTGTGTGTGAGTGTGTTGTGTGGTGGACCTTGAGGTTCCAGGGTTGTCCCCATTAACAGGAAGCAGCAGACTCCCCTCAAGGTAAGAAAGGTCTACCCTCAGGGTTACTCATGGCCCAAATGGATGTGACAAGACTGTGTGTGTGTGTGTGTGTGTGTGTGTGTGTGTGTGTGTGTGTGTGTGCCTACTTCTGAGCAGAGATGGATGAATAGATGTACGTTCTGAAGATCGTTGGATGCAGTTTGTTTCTGCATATAAATGTGTAGGAGAGGGGGCTGATTGGCCTGAGGCTGCTGCTGTCAGATAGGCTGACTGACACACACGCACACACACACACACACACACACACACACACACACACAGTGACTCAGGTCTAGTGAACACTACAGGAGTAAGGTAGTGAGGATGGCTGATGAGATACAGCCACTAATTCAAAGTGACCACAGCCTGAGACTGCCATCATTACTGCTCCATAAACACACACACAGAAACCCAGAAAATATCACACCAAACTGTGTTTTTCTTCTAAATAAGTATGTTTTGTTCATCTAACAGGACAAACTATGTGGATCACTACTTTTAATTTTTATTTAAAAAACTGGTTGAAAATTAAAAATATTTTTTCGTCCGGGCTTACTTCCCGTTGCTCAGTGTCATATATTTTATAATGTTTCAACAGCTGTATACTACTATCCCTTTAAGGATAGGATATTCTTCTCTTCATAAAACACGAACAAACACAAACGCCATAGAACTTTCTTCACTATCCAGTTTGACAGCGAGTCATAACGGAAAATAACAAAAATAAACTACCTTTAAAGTTAATTTTCTTCGGGGCTAAATGACGTGGTATTGAATCGGTGCATAAACTCAAGTACTTACCGATACAGATTCCAGCATTTTAGGCTATATCGGAGGCTTTTCTGATACTAAAATCAGAACATGTCTAGTATGAACCCCGCCTAACCCCGCCGTGTTGTCTGTTGGTTTTTGTTTTGTAATAATACTATGGAAACTGAGCCTGTGAACATAACCTCATAATTTCCTCATTCATTCATTCAGTCTGTATCAGGAGCATTTTAGCACCGTTTGTTATCTAAACAAATAAAAAAAAACGAAAAGTTGGTTTTGGTTTATCAACCATGTTAGGAAGACTATAAAACATTTTTGTTCTGAACATGGCATTTCCTTGTGTCGAGGATCCCGTTGATGAAGAAGCTGTATTACTTCACAGAGAGTTAAACATGCAGGAGATGATATTGAGGCTCAACTATAGATGCATTTTCATTTCCAGATAACTACTTATCTGAGCGGTATCATTTTTCATCCCAGTCTATCAGTTATAGAGCCTACATACCTTATCCATCCTCACTAACGTCACCCATCATGGACCTGCTCTACATCCCAGTATATTATTTGTGTCGCATTACGTTTTTTGTGTGCAAACGGCAGTTTTCTTTACACCATTGTTGATGCGGAGCATATTAGTAAAGTAGGAACTGTAGGAGAGCACCGTCAGAAGAGTGACTCACGCTGAAATGGCGTTTGTGTAGAGTTCCCTGGACATAAACCAGTAAGAGACATTAAAAATAAATAAATGATTGTAAATAATAATTCTGTTAATGATGGTGCTGCAACCTCTGAATGGGATTAGTAGTAGTTTACTTTTTTGCTCGCAGGATTGCACCTGAATGAAATGATAGGTGTAGCCTACTACCATCCCAGTTTTCACCAGTAATATAATAGGTTACATGTGATTAAATATGAAATTAATACACTATATCAGAGCTTACGCATTGACTCAAGCAACAGTCTTGTCCCACACAAATTCTCGCTATTTTAATGCAGCCGCTGTGATGCTTTTTAAACTAAGACTAAAACTCACAGTACAAGTGCATGAGTATTTCCATCAACCAGTTTGTTTGTGGTTGTTGCCATGGCGAATCGTAGTACCATGGATCCATTCATGCTGCCTTTTAAGAATGGTGGTGCACGCGTTAAACTCCAGAGATTGGAAGTAACAAAGTACAAATACTTTGTTACAGTTCTCAAGTAGATTTTTCAGATATTTTTACTTTACATTACTATTTATTTTAACCCTAACCCTTTTACTCCTTACATTTAAACATGAATATCGATACTTTCTACTCCTTACATTTTACAAAATTGGCTCGTTACTTTAGTGTTGTACAAAAGGTCGTCTATCAGGAGTGATTGTGACTGCATGTCAGAGAATAGCGCGGACACGCGCCTCATACCGCAAGCGGGCGTGCACGGCACACGGAGAAAAAAGGGAGAGAAAAGAAAAAGAAACTAGCTGTCCGGAGCGTAATCGGTTGAGATTGTGTGTGTGCGTCTTTGAGAACTGTAAGTCATATAACTGATGTTGTCAGTACATTTAAGCCCGTTGTTGTATTGGTCTATAGTTCTGGCACATTTAAAAGTTAGCTTGTTTGTGTTCTTCACCTGTTACCTAGGTTACACCAGTTACCTAGGTTACACCTGCTGTTGATTCAATATAATGGCGATTGTTGGACGTCCTTGCTCATTAAGGTAATGTAATTAATAGTGGGTTTATTGTTATTATTTACTAGCATAAATGATTCCTATGCATTATGTATGGTAGCCTTTACAATGTTATTTATTTCTTTTATTACCACACAAACAGCCATAGCAGAGCTACCCCCCCCCCCCATGTTGATACTGATGCTTGATTGTAATAAAGCATCAACAGAGAGAAGTTGTCTCCGTCTGTGTTTTAACAGACATACCTGGGCCGAAGTTGGAAACCAGAATCAGCTTTAAATCCAGAACTAATCTAGTCCTCACTCAGTTCAAAATAATTTAATTGGAGTTAGTTATTATTTTTGTGTCATCAATACTAAATTGAATCTAATTGGATGGGAATATACACAGACAAAATCACACTTGAATTCATATCTTGCTACTCGGTCAGAATCTTATTAACCTGGAGTCTCTGTCACAATAAATAAGCTATATGTTTTATATATGTTTAGGCCTGTTGGCAGACAGCCATTTAAAATGTAGCCGATGGCACATAAAGAGCTTTTCTCCATGTCCACTGTAGTCTCTCAGCGTGCTCTCTAGTAACATCTGACTGGTCCAGGTAGCTTTGTCATTCGCAAGGCTACTTTTACTTTTATACTTTAAATACATTTCCAAGCCTGTACTTTACTTTTACTTGAGTAAAGACGTTAAATCAGTACTTCTACTTTTACCAGAGTATTTTTTAACACAATTATCTAATTAACAATATATATATAAAAATTAACAACCTGTCGGTCTTAGACCTTCATCAGGTAAATAAAATCCAAAAAAGAAGAAATTCATCAAATCATTTGATATTTTTTTCTTTTTATAAAAGTGTCACCATGGCAACTGCAGGAGAAAATGGAAGACAATATTTGTATGTGTGGGGGGGTAATAGGGCCTGCTTTGCTTTCAACATATTGCGTGGGGACTTTGCTGTGTTATGATGATCAATGTGCAGATGTTTTCTCAGTCTGTATCAGTTTCACTGTGTGGGCTGCTTGTAGAACAAGTCTGCTGCTCTAAGGCAATCCACCTCGAAAGAAAAAACACACCAGGCTCATTTTGTTTGGCTGATTGGATTCCCCCAGTGACTAATGCACTGCCGCCAACACATCAGACAATTTTGATCAAGTTTTGATGTGATCCGTCGATTTCAATATTTGCCCAATGGCTGCTCTTGTTCCTCTCCCCTGCACGGCGCTCCGCAAATCTCGCTCTTGTCTCAATTTAATTGGTTCAAAAATCAAAGCAGGCAAAGAGAATGGGATGAGTTGAAAGTTAAAAATTGAAGCTTTGAGGAACGCTCTGCCTCTGATCCTGGATTTGTAATTGTTTCTGACTTTTGGCTGAGAAATCGGAAGGAAGCCCCACACCTTCAATGATGTGTTTCGGGGAAATAAGTGAAGGCGGCTGATAGGATTCTTTGGCATCTTTTCTCTCTCCCTCCCTTTGTTAATTCATTCTAGTTCCTCCAGCTGAATCTCGTTGTTTTAGGATTTGAACGTCTCACCACCCACTGTTCATTATGCCTACCAACACAGTGGCATTAATCTGATTTTTGTGAATAATGAAGGTCTCCGTAATACTCTCACTGTACATTACCTCCATCTGTTATTCTAACTAATGACTCACAAACGCGCTGCAGTCATGCCTCATGGTAGAGATCACACACGAATAAGTCTGTTTCCAACCCATCAGTCATCCATATAACTCACACATTACAGTGATAAGTGTTTTTTTGGACACCAATTCCCACAAGGCACTGGGAAAGTTGATGGGGCTGAACCAGGAAAAGACAATACATCATTGTGTTCTTGCTTACCCCAGGCTAAAGAGAAGATGTCCTGCTAACTTTAGACAACAAATCCCCAGAATGTCTCATTTACATAAAAAAGCAAGATAGTCAAGAGGGTTCTGGATGACATTTCAGAATCATCACCCCGCATCACTTTACTCTACACATTTTCATTTCCGACATTTTCTCTTTTTTGTCATTGAAGTGCAATCAAAAGATGGATGTTGAGTGGGAAATCTCAAGAGCCTGTCAGCTGGAGGGCAACTGACTCCACACTTTATGATGATACATGGGTTTAAAAGTTTGCAAGTCTGTTACAAATATGGATGAACCATGAGAGAAGTGTAGTTAGAACAAAATACTGTCATGAGGGAGGAAGTACTATGTTATATTTACTGTACGCAAGCTATTCTAACTGAATCCGCCTAGTTTTTTTCAATCAGTGTTAATAAATTCAAGAAATAGTTTGACAACTTGGAATATCATTATCACCCCGATATCTGTCTAGAAAATATGAAGCTACAACAGTTAGCAGGTTAGCTTTTTTTTTTTTTTATGCTTAAAGATACAAAAACACAAAATATCATACATTTTCATAGTAGGTTAGCTTAACTTAGCACCCAGACTGAACATCGGAAGAAACAGCTACCCTGCCTTGAGTTTTTTTAAGAGAGACTCCGGTAGAGAGTAGTGTGAAAAACTGAAAATCAAAGTAAAAAGGCAGGTTTGGATGGTGGATGGGTCAAACAACACAGGACTTTTAACCAGGAGCCCGGGGTTCATGTCTCCTTCTTGTCCTGCGTGTCACTGAAACGTACATTCTGTAACCCCCCCCCCCACCATCTTAAACCTAATTGTCCCGTTCTAAAGATCAGTGCTGTGGCATACCAGTCACCTACTATATGTTTGAACACTGGTATAGCTGTCTTCTTTAATTTCTGTCTGTCCTTTTGAGTCTGTCCTTTTAATTGTGATGTATGTTTTTAAATGGACCTCAAGTCTAACAATATAAGCTATCTATCTATGTCTAAAGTGACGCAAAGAGTCCCGACCAAGCGCGGCTAAACGTGATCCTAAATGCTTTTTTGTGTCAATAATGCCAAAGGCAATATAATGAAATAATTGTTTACCTTAATAGGTTTGCTTAAATTCTCAAACTAGTATATGTTATAATATTAATAATTACCTCATTTTTTTGCTTAAAATCTCCAATGAGGTGCTCTTCAGAATGACCCTGACTATGGACATGTCAAATCTTAAGTCATTTTACTGTCTCAGTCCAAACTAAATAAAAAAAAAAAAAGCATTCTATTTGGGTTACTGTGTTTTAAAAATTGCTGTTTTTGCTTCAGTGTCCTAAAATCCCAAAACGTCCTCCCCTTTTACTGTTGATGTTTTTAATCTCAAATGTGTTAAGTATGATTGAGACCAAAGACTGAAAATACACACAAAATCTTCCTTCAACTATAAGAAATAATGTTGGGAATCACAAAACGTTGGCCAGATGGATTTTGATATTTTGATGACTAGTAATAATGGACAGTGGATCTACCCGTGTGGGTAGGGGCAATTCTACGATTTTCTGTAGTGGGGTGGCACAAGGGGGATCAGTAATCATCCAGGGGGCCTGGCTCAGTCTCCTGAAGGCCTACAGGTCCTAGAGAGGCGGCAGATTGCAGCCAATCACCTGCTCAGTAGAATGGATGATACGCTGCAATTGTCCTGAGCAGTGGGGGCAGGTGAGGCCGTAGAGTCACCCAGGGTGATAGGGGCAGATGAGGCTGTGAGTCATCCAGGGTGATGGGGGCGGATGAGGCTTCATCTTTCCAAAAGTCCCCAACCATCTCCGCTGTCTTCAGAGCATTTATCTCCAGGTTGTTCTGACTGCACCAGATCACCAGGTGGTCAATCCCCCACCTATTGGTGGACTCATCCCCACCAGAGATGAGTCCATAACAGTAACAGACATGTGCGATTCAACTTATACTAAAAAAGATAATTGTTATCGGTGCCCTAGAGGTGAAACTTGACTATACTTTAGCTTTGGACCCAAACAATATTACGACGAAATCACAGAAGCTCATGTGAAGTAGAACAGATTGGTACATTGGCACACATTGGCAGTCAGTATCACCGCTGCCAGAGTTAAAAGATGTTATGTTTTTTTGACTGGGTAATTTTTTTTTTTTTACTAATTCTGACTCCTCTTCAACATAAAAAGCAAGTGGAAAAAACATATTTTTGGTAACTCATGTTTTTAATAGTAATTTTCCCATTTTTTTTTCAATGAACACCATGATGAGATGGGCGTAAAATGTCATAAACACTTAAGAAAAATAAGGTTTTTCCACATAGTAATCAATCAGGTATGACCTAACCATCTGGAACTGGATGTTTGCATGGTTTTGAGTCTGTGTACAGTTCTGAATTTGCACATGAACTATATAGGAGTATCTCAGCGTGGGTGGGGAACAGCAGTGAGGTCATTACCAGGAAACCCAGAACCTGCAAGAAGATAGAGAAATGATGCAATCTGAACATGCACATGAACACAATGGATGTATGATAGTAGATAAGATTACCTGCAAAAATATCATTTTTTTCTTCAGTACACTATCGTGTAGGGATGAGCAAGTACAGTATTATCTGTATCTGTATCTGTTTACCACATGAATTATCTGTATCTGTATCTGTACTCGGACTGGGCGGGGCCTAACCCGAAAGTGGACAGAATTTAACCTGGAAGTGGGTCGGGTTGTCTTGAACAACATGGATGTTGTCCATGACAGCATCAGCATTGAGCTCCAGAACTATATACAGAACAAGTTTTGCAACAATGAATACAACAGATGCGGTTGTAATTATGAAGGAAAATGTAACGAACAAGAGTTTTCATACTCAATAATATAACTTTCTAGTTTTAAGTTTTAATTTTTTTATGATCAGTGTGATTTAAAAAAAATTTAATTTCTTTTTAATTTCCACACCAGGTATGTGTGAGTGTGTGTATGTGTGTGTGTGTGTGTGTGTGTGTGTGTGTGTGTGTGTGAGTAAGAGAGAGACAGAGAGAGAGAGAGAGAGAAAGAGAGAGAGGGGACAGGGGGACGGGGGGGGGACTACAAACCCCACGTTACCAGAAATCTACTGGTTAAGGAAGTACTACAAACCCCACGTTACCAGAAATCTACTGGTTAAGGACGTACTACAAACCCCACGTTACCAGAAATCTACTGGTTAAGGAAGTACTACAAACCCCACGTTACCAGAAATCTACTGGTTAAGGAAGTACTACAAACCCCACGTTACCAGAAATCTACTGGTTAAGGAAGTACTACAAACCCCAAGTTACCAGAAATCTACTGGTTAAGGAAGTACTACAAACCCCACGTTACCAGAAATCTACTGGTTGAGGAAGTACTACAAACCCCACGTTACCAGAAATCTACTGGTTGAGGAAGTACTACAAACCCCACGTTACCAGAAATCTACTGGTTAAGGAAGTACTACAAACCCCACGTTACCAGAAATCTACTGGTTAAGGAAGTACTACAAACCCCACGTTACCAGAAATCTACTGGTTAAGGAAGTACTACAAACCCCACGTTACCAGAAATCTACTGGTTAAGGAAGTACTACAAACCCCACGTTACCAGAAATCTACTGGTTAAGGAAGTACTACAAACCCCAAGTTACCAGAAATCTACTGGTTGAGGAAGTACTACAAACCCCACGTTACCAGAAATCTACTGGTTGAGGAAGTACTACAAACCCCACGTTACCAGAAATCTACTGGTTAAGGAAGTACTACAAACCTTAAACGTTAACGGAAAAGACCCGCGGACCTCAGTGACTGAGGGAGAGGGAGAGAGAGCTTTTCTCTTGTCAGTGTTCTGTATGTGAGTGAGCAGAGCGTGTTTGTGTGTGTGTGTGTGTGTGTGTGTGTGTGTGTGTGTGTGTGTGTGTCGGGGGGGTGACTATCACAGAACGCAGACACGGTCTGCTACCCAATCCGAGCACAGATATTGACTCATATTACTCGTATAGTACTTGTATTTGGCAAAAGTGCTTTATCCGTACCGGATACTCGAGTATCCGGCTCATCTCTACTATCGTGGAACTTCCAACACATAAACATACTTTTTATAGTAGGCTAATGAACTAATAGCACGTTTACTTGGAATGGAACGTAGAAGCCTTACAGCCTGAGCTGGTCTGTGGGGGACATGCTGTGGTTCTGGAGACATACTGGCTCCTCCATGTTTTGCTGCCACTGTTTTATGGACTGTCACCAGATACTGGGCCACATGCTTCTTGAAATGGAGGAGATCCTGGATGTCTTTGGTCTGGATATTGACCCTCTTGGTGTCCAGCCTGAAGTCCAACCAACTGTTGACCACAGCCATGTCAAAAGCATGTGTTAGTCTTCTCTGGGTCTACTTTTTTGACCGAATTTCTGTACGGTATAGACTGAGAAGTTGATTAAGCAGGTCAACGCCACCCATTTCTTCATTGTACAACTTAAACACCTCTGGACGGGACACCATCAAAAATTGGGCCTTCTTTTTGTCCCATGTCTCATTCTGCCAACAACTGGTCTGTTGTCATATCATTTGACCAGTGCCACCTTATCATCATAGCTTACAACTTCACCACAGAATCCTCAAGGCTTTTTGGCCACCTCTTTGTCAGACTGTAGAGGAGGCCTGGCAACGCAAGAGGCCCTTGCTATCCCAGCGGCATGAATTTTCCTCTCAGCCAGCAGCTCCAGAAGATTGTGAAATAAGGCCTCGGTGATCCGCTGGCTAAGATGGTACACCACTCCAGCTCCAAGTCCTAGCTGCTTCCTGTGCTCTTGTGATAGCTCCATTTTAGTGCCTTGAAGCAGCAGGAAGTCATAGGCCATGCCACTTTTCCTACACAGGAAGTATATTTTCACTCCCCCATGGGTGTGGCTTGCCTTTGATGAACTATTTGACAGAGAGTTCCGCGAAATGGCACCATTTGTTCATCAACGCAAAGGTTCTCCTCTAGTGGAAGCTCCAAGCATCTACTGCGTATGGCATCATAGAGAGGACATACCTTTAAAAACACATAATTTTTGTCAGCTGGCTTCTCCACATTGTTGACCAAATGCAAATGTGACCGGAGCTGGAAGAATCTGTCACGGGGCATTGTGTTTTGAAAAATACCAAGGTCCATCCCAGCTTCCCAGTACATGGAGATTCTTTGCATTTTCATCACTCCCATAGCAAGGTGGAGACCGATTACGGTTGTGATCTCTCCTGGACTTGTCAGTTTGAAACCTATGTGTACCACTTTGCATGGCATAAACATTTGTGTTGTCGGCCATCAAATTGAAGATCTCATGTGGTATATACTGTTTGAAGTATTTATAGGGTCTCATGGGATGATCCTCATGAATTGAAGGATTCTCAAAGAAAGTGTCCATGATTGTAGTGAACGGCCTGTGACGCCACTTGATTTCTTTCTTCCTTCCTGGTTACGGTCATCTCCTCCTGTCCTCCTGTCCTCCTCTGTCCTCCTCTGTCACTACACTGTCTTTCTCCTGTATCTCAATCTCATTTGCCACATCGAGTTCTTCTGGCATGCATGTAACCTCTCCACTGTCCTTTGAATCTAATAACAAAACAGTCACATTTTAACTCATTTTATGTATTCTTACTCTTACACTATTGTGCATTCTATTTATATCTTACATATAAGGCAGTAAATTGATAAAAACCACATACTAAGAATAATATACAATCTTCATTCCTAAACTTCCCAGCTATCTCACTCCTGGTTTTGTCCTCATTTCCTGAGTTCAAGGAGTCAAGCTCAGATAACTCTCCATTTACTTTATACTCCACATGAACATCATGTACAAAAAATTTATATTTAAAATTTTGTAATCATGAATAAATAAACTGACACCATTTTATTTCTTTATACAGTATACTGACACTAAACACGTGAGCGTTAGCTAAACCTGCCCACCTCTTGATGTCCATTGTAATGGACATAGCACTTTGAAAAAAATCCTATAAATTAATGATATATGTTCAAAATAACTTCAAATATGATCATATGTAACAGTTAAAATCATAAATCATATTTCGGGGAGGGCCGTGTCACCCTGTGCCCCCCCCTTCCAGCCCCGCCCCTGCCCATCCCGTGATCACCTTCAGAACCATAGCAAATGTGACAGCCATATACTCAGGGTGTTTCTGCTGTGCTGGACTGCGCTAAGTAAGAGCCAAAAGGATATTTGGTCTTTTGAGTGGGAGCTTTGGGACTGATCCACAGAGGAAGAGCTGGATTGAGGGGATCATCCACCCTCAAGCGAGGTGAAGATCCTTGCTGAGCCACCCAGAGCTCTGCCTCAGCGCACACAAACCTAGAGACTGATGTGGATATTAGGCAAAAAAAGATCTCAGAATGAGTCTCAGAATGAAACAGACAAAACAAAGATCAAAGAGCAATTTGATTCATGTAGCACCTTAAAATAAGCCAAATTTATAAAATGAAATTAAAATACATCTGAAATTTTCTCTTGGTTTTTTTGGTCTCTTCCCATGTATTTTAGTGTCCGTCTATTCACATTAAATTTCAATAGACCTCATCAGTCATTTTTATTTTTTTTACAAAAACACAAACTTTTTTTTTTTTAAAGTGCACTATCATTGCAGATACATTAACACAATATATTAGTTTGATTTGACAAAAATAAGTACACATGTTAAAAGATACACCAAGGACATACTGTATACACTCATTTCTTAACAAAGTGTCACTTGGACTTTAACAATGATTTGGGGCCAATGTAAAATAAAACAATCATAGAGATAATGATTTAGAAATGCGCCTTTATGGTTCTAATGTCACAAATCATTTTATGCCAATTTTATGACAGTGACACCGTTTTTGTGTTGATTCTACATTGTCCGCATTCCAATGTTACATAATGTACCTTTAATGGTGTTATGCAGAGGGGGGGTCCTCAGAGTAACTGCAGAGGGGCCACCAAATGATTATTTCTTTGAAAGTAAAAAAACCCCAAACTAAAACATATCAAATATGAATCAGCCTATTTGTGAAAAAACACATTGATTAGTGGCCTATAGATAAGGTCTTCACCAAGGTAGCCATCCACAGTTACAGTTAATCCTAAGGATTCACTGTGCCACATGTATGTTTAACATTACAACATGATTTATAAAATCCTGCCAACATTTATTTTAATAGCTTAGTATTCTGTGTACTAAAAAGGTATGTACAGTATAAAGGGTTAAGGCCACACACAGGTTACTGTAGGCCCAGTTTAACTTCATTTTATACATGTTGGAGAGGGTCCCTGATTTGTCTCTCTCAGTTAAGGGGTCCTTGGCTTAATATGACGTTGAAGATCCCTGGTGTAAGGGGTTCGGAGGCCGCTGGACACAATGTCTTTGGAGGCCTCATGCACTGCCCCAGCCTGCTACTGCAACTTTAAACCATCCGTCTATAATTTAACAGATACAGCTGGTGTTATGTATTACTTGTATTTTCATCAACAAATCCCTGAACAGACTAATACCAACAATACATGTATCCCAGTATTGTCTTTTTAGCCAGAGTCTAAACAGGATTCCATGGATATCCTGTGTGTTAAAAACACATAAACGAGCCATACTGTGCCACATCCGTCCTGATTACTAGGAACTTCACCGATGTAGTTTCTTTCTCTCAGCTGAAGCTTATCTTATCTGTCCATCCATCAGCCTCACAACCGAGACTATGGTTCCACCAAATACGACTGTTTTATTTGTTGCACTCGGCTAACACTGATTGCTGCATAAAGTGTGTCAGATTGCAGATTCCTCCATCAGAAATGGGGTTTAAGGGGCAGCAAACAATGTGTTCTGACAAGCACTTATACACACAGAAGACTCAAAGTAACTGGAAGAACATTCTACAGTATGTGTAGTCTCGCATTGCCAGACCTTGCTCCACAGCGCTGCGGAGGAGGAGGACACTGGAGCAATCCCGGAAATGAAATGTCGTCAATGTAGACTAAAGTTGTGTGCAATGTGAAAGAGTTCACTTCGTGTGACTGACTCACAGAGAATTCGGCTTGATTCTGCATGCCCCATCAGGCTGACAGAGCGTTTCAACATCTTTTTATTCATCCAGTTAATTTTCCGCTGTTATGAGTGGAAAAAAGCTCTGACAAATACGGTGGCCCTGAAGGACAAAGCACAACAGCAAAAGAGAAAATACAACACTTCTGTTTAATGCAGACTGACAGAAAGGGCATCAAATCAGCGTTGACGGATCATTGTTCAATACCGGAAATGCACGGCACACACACACACACACACATATCTTTTATTAAGAGGGAGATGAAGTCATTTGTCGGCTACATGTGCTCAGTGCCACGATGTAAATTATACAACACCCTGGGCCTGTATGAGTTGAGTGTGCATTAGAGTAAAGCCTGAATGCTCACACACCTTTTATTCACAGGTCCAAAAAATGGTTGTGTAAAAGATGACAAATCATCACTGACAGGTACAAACCTTGTATCTCCTCTCTCCCGTATCTCAAACTTACTTGGAGGATTAAATGTTTCTCCGGGAGTTGAGTGCATTTTCCATGAAACCCGTTCAAATTGATCGGATAATATCATAAATGCAATGGCCTCCAGCTAAAACAAGGTTTCAGAGATATGAGCAGTGGAATGCTTGCCTGGAGAACTCGGTGCACCTCTGTAAGGCTTCATAAAGTTTGAGCTCAGTTTTTCTTTAAAGTAATTCAAAGGGGAAGTGGAAAATCTTTTGCGTTTTCTGATTTGGACTCGGCATCTAGATCAGAGCGTTTCTCCGACGTGCTATAGCCTCAGTCCACATCAGCCTGTCTCTCTATCTATGCTACAAAGATGTCCATTTGGCATGGATTGTGATGTAGGAGGCTGATAGCCTGCAGGAGGGCTGCTCAGGACACGCATTTCAAACTTCTGTCAGAGTCAAAATTGAGAAGAAACTCAGATGTGGGTTTGGTGGTTTTTTTAGTCTAAGAAGAGAAGGAGAAGTGATGAGACAGGGAGGTCATGCACAACAAAATAAAACAGGCAAGAATTAAATCCCCCTGTCCAATACCATGGATATAGAGCCACTTGGCCAGCCATGCCCGAACACGTATGTATGAACTTCAATATCCGATGGAAAATAATCTCAGAATAAAATAACGTGGTGTCAACCTAAAACACAGCACTTTCAAGCCGGAGAGAGGAGTTGACATTGTGGCGAAAACAAAATACTTTCACACAGGAATTGCTCGTTCGTTCCTCGTGTTTTAATCCAAACCACTATCTCTTTCCTAAACTTCACTCACGTTGTGTTGGTGCCTAAACTTAACTGTGATGTCTCAAACAGCATAATATAGAGCTGGTGTAAGGCAAACCTGAGCCAGTTCTATAAGGGTTGGTAGATTAATCTGATGACTGTGAAGAGAAGCAGAGAAGAAAATGGATTGAAACACAACTAATGGCGCGTGCCGCTGCCAGGCTAAAAAGATGAGATAAATCAATTCAGAACGGCCGTGTCAGACAGCGGATCAACCCTGGGTCCGAGCTGCAACTGTAGTAAAATCAGATTCCAGTGGTGGAATGTAACTAAGTACATTTACTCCAGTACTGTACTTAACTACAAATATTGAGGTACTTGCACTTTACTTGAGTCATTTCTTTTATTTGCCACATTCTACTTCTACTCGGCTACATTTCAGAGAGAAATATTGTACTTTTTATTCCACTACGATTCAGCTTCAGAAAACGTTTTCATCTGTCATGACAGAAAATCGTCTAAGGCGTGGCCTCAACATACGGTGCAAGACAAAAAAAACACTCCACAGTAAACCTACAGTGGGTTATAAAAATAATTTACTCAGGATAAAAACAATACAAGGTACGGGTGCAAATAGACATAGTATTTGTGTTGGTATTTTGAAATTGGGAAATTTCAGTGCTACAGCAGCAAAATATCAGACACACAGCACACACACAGAATATACAAGAAATAGTAATAATTTATCATTACTTTTTATTTAAGATGTTTATAGCAGTGGGAAAAAAGGAGTGTTTGTTAGTGTTTTTCTTGGCTAGAGGGACTTCATTTATTTCTCTCTCTTTCTTTATTTCTCAGTATGGCTATGTTGACAAAATGGTGTAGTCTGCTGCAAACATATCGCAAACATAGACACTCAGAGATTTTTGTGTTAGTTAAAAGCAAATATCAGTTGAAAACTGCACTTTAAAATGTAACTCGGATTCTTTATGTAGAGGAAACTTATTTTCAATTCAATAAAAGTGTTTTTACAGTTTTTGCCTACTCCTTACACACTTTTTGCAGAATTTGGCTCATTATGTCAAAACTCTACACACGAGTCAATCAGACATAGCACTTGGAGATTAACAACTCTAATCTACTGTATGCCAAAATGAAACACTGCAATCAAAACTTAACACTCTTTTCTAACAGTGAAATTCTTGCAACAAAACCATACATACAAGTACCATTTGAATTACTTTTTCATATCACCGCAACACACTGATTGGCTTTACATGTACAGTTTTTTGTGATTACTATGACAATTTTTTCAATACTTTTAACAACTTTCCTAAACTCTTAACACATCTACAACACCCAATTGACAAAACAGTTAATTTCATGCTCAAAATCACACATTGTCAACTAAACTCCAACACTAATTTAATATACAATTTACAATACAATAATACACTAACACAATACACTATGTCTACCAAAACACTGCATGTGTCTCAAAATCACATCATTCTTCCAAAAAACTAACACATGTTCTCTCCCAACAGGAACATTTAGTCAGTCATAACCCAATGCCATAAAAACACTAATATCAGGTGGAATTAAAAAAAACTGTGTATGGATCATAGATTATGTTTTACTCTGCAGTTTCTCTTGAAGCCGCTCTACATTTATGTTTTGTTGGGTTTAGTAAATGCTGCATTTTATTTCTTTTGCTGCAGAAATTCAATACAAAAATGAATGACCCATCTCAGAGTAGCTTTATACAATAGAAGGTACGGTTTATGAAAAAAAGGAGACAGAGACAAAATTGTCCTGGTACTCGTCTTCCTCTCCCTCGTGAAGGCATTTTTCTTATTTTGTGTGTTCATCTATATTGTTCAAACTGTTTGTACTACCATATGATCATGTGATCAAAAGAACCGCAACAGCTGAGTGTGTTTCCTAGATGGGAATCAGCTGTGATTGATCTATTTGCATTACTTCAATCAGCTGTTTCTCAGTACAAAATGCATGTGTACAATACAGGGGATATATTCGTGTTTCAATTTACAATATGAACAGCTGTTCATTTTGACTGTAGCCTACAAGTTAGGTGTAGAACATGATGGCATCTGTTTTGACATACAGGTATGAAAGCATTTGCAAATTTATCCGTAAAAATCCATTGTTTTGGTCTTGGCTGAGCTTGTGTGTAAAAGAAGTTCAAGCATTTTCAATTTGTGTTAAGTGAATGCATTTTGTGTCAAAGCAACAAGAAATGTGTTAAATGTATATCCTACGCAGACAGATAACCCCAGATAACACTAACTGTGTTAAGAGTTTAGGAAAGTTGTTAAAAAAAGAATTGACAAAATTGCCGTAGCAATCGTAAAAAACTAATACTGCAGTCTTTGTGTTTCTATTTTTATTGTCATTTTAAGACTCTGTCTTCTGTAAAACTCAAAAGCAGAAGTTATGCATTTTTTATAGAAATAAAGAAAAAATAGAATCTCAAATCATCAAATTTAGCAACAACATAAAAAATAAAAAACAAATGACTGGATAAATTATTATAGGGAAAAAACATATACTTGTTTTGTGTGTGTGGGGTGTGGGGCTTGGGGGGGGGCTTATGGATCCCGCCTTCTGTCTGGATCTCTGGCCACGAGACCTCGTCAACGTCACAGGCGATGTACTCGCGGGCCAGGCATCGAGGAATGTATCGTTTTGTTCCATCTCTCGTTTGATCTGTAGGATGCGACTTTGTGTAGAAATGTTGACCATGTTGATATGTTGATATGCTAACCACAGTGAATACATTCCTATTTGCAATTATGCGTGTCTTGGTTGACACGCCTCTTCAACATTGCGTGGAAGTCTGGGACGGTGCCTAAGGAGTGGCAGACCGGGGTGGTGGTTCCCCTATTCAAAAAGGGGGACCAGAGGGTGTGTGCCAATTACAGGGGTATCACACTTCTCAGCCTCCCTGGTAAAGTCTACTCCAAGGTGCTGGAAAGGAGGGTTCGGCCGATAGTCGAACCTCGGATTGAAGAGGAACAATGTGGATTCCGTCCTGGCCGTGGAACAACGGATCAGATCTTCACTCTCGCAAGGATCTTGGAGGGGCCTGGGAGTATGCCCAACCAGTCTACATGTGTTTTGTGGATCTGGAGAAGGCGTATGACCGGGTCCCCGGGAGAAATTGTGGGAGGTGCTGCGGGAGTATGGGGTGAGGGTCCCTCTCAGGGCCATCCAATCTCTGTATGACCAAAGCGAGAGCTGTGTCCGGGTTCTCGGCAGTAAGTCGGACTCGTTCCAGGTGAGGGTTGGCCTCCGCCAGGGCTGCGCTTTGTCACCAATCCTGTTTGTGATATTTATGGACAGGATATCGAGGCGTAGTCGGGCGGGAGGGGTTGCAGTTCGGTGGGCTCGGGATCTCATCGCTGCTTTTTGCAGATGATGTGGTCTTGATGGCGTCATCGGCCTGTGACCTCCAGCACTCACTGGATCGGTTCGCAGCCGAGTGTGAAGCGGCTGGGATGAGGATCAGCACCTCTAAATCTGAGGCCATGGTTCTCAACAGGAAACCGATGGAGTGCTTTCTTCGGGTAGGGAGTGAGTCCTTACCCCAAGTGAAGGAGTTTAAGTACCTTGGGGTCTTGTTCGCGAGTGAGGGACTATGGAGCGTGAGATTGGTCGGAGAATCGGAGCAGCTGGTGCGGTATTACATTCAGTTTATCGCACCGTTGTGACGAAAAGAGAGCTGAGCCAGAAGGCAAAGCTTTCGATCTACCGGGCAATTTTCGTTCCTACCCTCACCTATGGTCATGAAGGCTGGGTCATGACCGAAAGAACGAGGTCCAGGGTACAAGCGGCGAAATGGGTTTCCTCAGGAGGGTGGCTGGCGTCTCCCTTAGAGATAGGGTGAGAAGCTCAGTCATCCGAGAGGAGCTCGGAGTAGAGCCGCTGCTCCTTCGCGTCGAAAGGAGCCAGTTGAGGTGGTTCGGGCATCTGGTAAGGATGCCTCCAGGGCGCCTCCCTAGGGAGGTGTTCCAGGCACGTCCAGCTGGGAGGAGGCCTCGGGGAAGACCCAGGACTAGGTGGAGAGATTATATCTCCAACCTGGCCTGGGAACGCCTCGGGATCCCCCAGTCGGAGCTGGTTGATGTGGCTCGGGAAAGGGAAGTTTGGGGTCCCCTACTGGAGCTGCTGCCCCCGCGACCCGATACCGGATAAGCGGATGAAGATGGATGGATGGATGGAATTATGCGTTGTTGCAACTCATGAAGTTGGATTGCATTATTTTCTCACACCGTTTCAATGATGGCAAGATCTTGTTGAGTGAAGACCCATTCCCTTCCACCTTAAAGAGGTCGTCCAACCATTCTGTAGAAAATACCACAAGATGTCATTGGTTAGGTTATTTTCACAATCTGTACTTTCAGACTGTACACAGTACTGTAACATCACAATGGTATTTCTTTACATACACAGTACTTCACAGCACTACCCGTTTTTGTATAGTACAGTCAGTACAGTAATACTGATGACATACAGTAGGTACAGTCTGGAGTAGAGATTTGAAGATATACCTGTTCTCCAGTCGGAATTAGGGTTTAATATTTTTCTGGAAAATTTGATGAATCAGATCCCAGGAAAAGACGACCCATTTCCCGGGAATCAGCTGTTTTTTTTAATTTATTTTTTAGTAATGTATCAATATCATTCAAATATGTGTTCCCAAATCTCAAACTGATATTTTTTATATTATTTGATTTATTATTTGGGCAAAAGAACACAGTTTATGTCCATCATCAACACAGTTTGCTATGATCAATTCTGCTGCGTGATCAAGTGAGCTGCGTGTGTGACATCTGCTGCAGCAGTAATTATGAAATGCCAGGTGGGATGTCTGGGACTTTTCTTCTGAAAATCCAGGCAACCCGTATAAAACCAATATTTTACAGAACTCCATTATAAAAACTAATGAAATGTGCTAAGCTGTGGCTTTTGAGATTTGAATACGGCTGCATGCAAACGGGAATAATCACTTAAAGTTATCCAAAATATTTCTTCATTAGGACAGGCATATTTCTCTTTTAAACACATACTAAAGTTCAACTAAATGACTGAAAATGACTCACAGAAATGTGGGTCGCCATGTGTGCCATAGGCTGATGTAAAACTGAAAACTTAAAGCCTAAATACTCTGCCGCAATATCAGCGTTGCATTGAGCTCGTGACAACTTAGGCTACGTATTTCTTTTAGTTTACAAGGCATTCTCACCCTGCCTTTCTTTTTCTTCTGGAAGTGTACTTTAAAAAAGCAGAGATCGTTGGTAGACTCTGAGCTCAGGCGGTTTCGGATTTTTTCGACAAATTTCAGATAGAAAACGCTCTCTCCACCTCCACGGATGTAGACTACTGCTGCGTAATGACTTTAGTGAGCCTTTATTACCGTAGCTACAGCACAGCACCGCTTCCTGTATCAATGTCACCGTATGACAACAATAGACACATGTCACTTTATTTCACATCATAACCTTTACCAGGAATGGTCTTGAGCAGATTAAACCCTAGTTGGAATGTCCTTATTATCGACGTTACTGCGTAGCGACTGAGGTTAGGGTGGACTCTTTGCCCAGCCTCCCTTATGGACAGTCCATGATTTACCACATGGTCCACCAGAGTAGCCCTGATGTCATGTGAAACAGGTCTCCGCACTGGTCCTTGTCCTCTTCCACGTCCGAGTCCTCTCTCTCTTTGTCCACCTTTTACTCTGACTCCCATGCCTCTGTGCTTGCAAAGTTCCCAAAATGGCTAACCTGAGGCCTAATTGTAGGCTTAGACCGATTGGTGTTGTGTTTTCTGTGCAAGAGTTTTTAGGTGTGTATGTAAGTGCCTATAATTGCCAGATGAGTTTTTCATTTTTAACAGAGTTTTTTCCCAAAGAACTGGAGATTTCGTTTGTAGTGTTTCGCCATAAGTGTGTTACAGAATTGCAAACAAAGTGCAAAGTTGACAATGTGTTTAAGCTATAGTTACACTGTGTTTAAGGTATGCTACAAAAAGTTTAGGTATTGAGGCTTTGGGCTAAGCATTTGTTTTTAGTATGTAAGCAATGAGCAAAAACTGTATATTCATCAAGCAATTTGTTGCCAAGAATACTGAAAGAAGCAGAAATACAGAACCGAGCACACTTTAATATCTGGTTATTTATCTTTAGGAATATCGTTATCGCAATGTTCCACAACGTTATGGCATATTGCATATTTTCCTCATAGTGTCCAGCCCTACCACAGAGTAGAAATACAGAGTAAAATCACAAAAAGAGTTAAGAGGAAAAAAAAACAGGGGACAGGCTGCTGGTTGCCATGACTACAAAGAGGTTTTGGGCAAAGAGAGAAAGGGCAGCGCGGTTTTAGCGCTCATCAGAATCAGGACATCATTATGTGGAATTATTTGTCTTCTTTCCTGTCAACTCTCCATCCCCGTGTGAAGCTGCAGTCTGCTCCGGCTGCTGCTCCCTCAGCAGTGATTGAAATGATGTTGCATTCAAATGCTCGCGGGAACATCAGTCAGGCTGGATCCAAGACTTGAAGCAATGGCCCCTGAGAACATGTACTGTATGTGAAGCAATCAACACCTTCAGTTTCATTCTTTGGTTGACGTTGTTTGCTCCTCACTAGACTATATCCACGGCATTCAACTGGATGGAAATTCTAGTCATTTAGGTCAGTTATCCGTTGCGTTGGTTTAAAGAAATGCCAATAAACACCAACTTTTTCATTATGCACAAACTCACACCTGAGCGCTAGTTTTACATCACACTTGTGCTATATTTACACGGCTATGTTTTGGTTTTTAAGCGGATTTTTGAGCCAAAAATGTTCTCCGTGCACACAAGTGTTTTTTATCTCCATTTAAATTAACACGGCCTCATATCTTGTCAACATTCTCCCGTACTGGGCATAAACAGGAGCCGCGTGCTCCGCGTGCATTACAGTAATATTCAAGTTTTCCACATCACAATGGATGTGTGCATGAACTTTAAATTCTAATGAGCCCTCATACATAACCTGGACTATGGTCACAACAACTACATAAGTTATTCCCTGTTACATAATGTACATGATGTTGTCATTCTAATTCAGTCAATCAGTTTATAGGTTATTATGTTTATATTTTATAGTCATAGTCTTTTACATGCACAAGCGGTTAGCTGAATTAGCTATTAGCTAAACTAACGTTAGCTTTCCTGTGGCGTTAGCTTTTCCGAGGCTAACGGCAGACCACTACTGTGGAACAGATTGTGCAGTGTTGTAAATCCTTGTACATCATGATATTATCTGCGCATGCGCGAGATGGATCGTGCAGGCAGAACGGATCGTGCAGGCAGGACAGATCGTGCAGGGAGGACAGATCGTGCAGGGAGGACGGATCGTGCAGGCAGGACGGATCGTGCAGGGAGGACGGATCGTGCAGGGAGGACGGATCGTGCAGGGAGGACGGATCGTGCAGGGAGGACAGATCATGCAGGGAGGACGGATCGTGCAGGCAGGACGGATCGTATACCGACAGTACTAACAAACAAGAAGCTGCTTTTAACAATCTTTAAACACCAGTTCTCAGTGAACGTGGTGGAGAAGCCGCCCAAAGCAGGGGTCTGCTGCTGCTGGATTTAAGTGCAGAGTGAGGGGGCCTGAGGAGCTGGCCGGTCCAGGCTGAAACCTGGAGGTCCCGGTCCATCCTCTAAATGTCCCTTCAGGTGGACAATGTGCAGTTTTTTGGTTCCACACTGCTGTTGTTTTATTATCAGTTGGAAACAGTCTGATTACTGCTGAAGCCTCGAGGGAGACGTGACCTTTACTGCAACACACACACACACCCTTTACTGCAACACACACACACACACACACACACACACACACACACACACACACACACACACACACACACAGCCCTCATTACAGGGATTGACACAGTAGCCTGGAGGCCAGTTGGAAAGGGATTGTGGGCGCATTTTCTCTCTCTCTCTCTCTCTCTCTCTCTCTCTCTCTCTCTCTCTCTCTCTCTCTCTCTCTCTCTCTCTCCCTCTCTCTCTCTCTCTCTCTCTCTGGGACAACTACAGGTTTAGGGTCACAGTCATACTCCTAAGTTTTGGTTTAATAAAAATATATTTTTTGCCACATGATGGGAGTTTGAGATGTGTTTTCTGCATTGAGTACTTACACTATTTTTCTTTTAAGATTATTTTTAGGGCGTTTTTAGGCCTTTATTGACAAGACAGCTGAAGAATGAAAGGGGAGAGAGAAGGGGTGACTATACGAGGTCGGAGTCAAACCCAGGCAAGCTGCGTCGAGGAGTACACCACTATATATGGACGTCCACTATACCAACTGAGCTATCTGGGCACCCGGGGACTTTTACTTATAAAGCAACACCAAAGCTCTTATCCTCTTCAGTCCCACTACAGGTTGGAAGTGGAATTGTCCTATTATGTCTAATTGGAACTAGTGATGGTCAAATGAAGCTTCGCAAACCACTGTCTTTATTTTCTGAGCTCACTAGATGGCGCTCTCTGTTCAACAAAGGGTTGAAAATGCACTGAATTGCCATTCCTTTAACCTTTTTCTTTGAACAGAGAGCGCCATCTAGTGAGTTCAGAAAATAAAGACAGTGGTTCGCGACTACAGATCCGCTACCCGATCTGGCAGACGTGCATAGTGCGGTTCTAGCCAGTAGAGAGCCGCAAAGCGAATGTTACGAGTTGATGAACCACGATTATGGAAACATTATTTTAAGGTACAAAAAGAACCTTTGGTGTTGCTTTAATAGTTTCCTGATGATACTTACATACTTTATTTATTTTTTTTTTTTTTATTGCGTTTTCATTGTTTTTGTATTTTCATTGTCTAATGTATTAGACACAGAACAGAAAACATGACAGCTCTTACATGACAGATGTACATATGCCATTGTGCGAAAGGTGGTGAATCAGTCTTATGAAGCACATACTGTTCAGGCCCATAGCAAGCCTCTTAATAGTGTGGAGGAGAGGTCCAGTCCAATATAGTCCAAAAATGGGCGCCATACTCTGTAAAACTGGTCTTCACTGTGATGCATGACATTAGTTAGATGTTCCAGAGGAATTAGTTCAAAAATAATTTTACGCCAACCACAGACAGAAGGAACTTTGCCACTAATCCACTGAAAAAGAATATTTCAACAGCAGATGTTTCAGGGTGGTCAATAAGGCTTGTGCTGTGAGTAATATAATGCCTTATTTGTAAGAAACAATAGAAATCCTGTTTGGAGAGCTTGTGAATGTTTGTAAGTTGTTCGAATGACATTAGCTTATGATCTACAAATAGGTCGCTAAGGGATTTTATGTTCTTGTTAGACCATTGCTGAAAACCAGGGTCCGAGGAACCTGGGGGAAAAGCAGGATTATTTATTATTGGGGTAAAAATGGATGTGAGATTTGATCTTCTCTCAAGTTGTCGGGTAATCCGCCATGCTTTTAGAGTATTAATTTTTACTGGATTTACACAGAGGGTTTTGATTTCTCTAAAATTATTAAAAAACAACAAGTCGCTTAGTCTGCAGTGTGATAGTGCTGTCTCAATGTCCATCCAAATCGAGGTTTTACCCGTGACCCATTCTTGTACAAATCTCAAATGGGCACAAAGCTGGTAAATTTTAATATTAGGTAGATCTAGGCCGCCCCTTGAGCTTGGTAGTTGTAACACAGCCATCTTAAGCCTGGGTCTGCGCTTGCTCCAAATGAAAGCGCTGAGCCAACCATCTATGTCCTTCAACACCCGCTTAGAAAACAACACAGGAATCATTTGGATAGGATACAATAACCTAGGCAGGACATTCATTTTGATCAGAGCAATACACCCCAAGAAGGAAATGGGAAGCAACATCCATCGCTCTAGGTCCTGTTTAATTTTACAAAATAGTGGGGGAAAGTTGGCTTTATATAATTGATCAAAGGATGGGGTGATGAAGATTCCTAGGTACACAAACCCATTGGGAGACCATTTAAAAGGAAAGGGAGGTGTAGTAAGTGGTATCATTGAGAGGGTGCCTAGTGGCATCGCCTCAGATTTAGTCAGGTTAATCTTATAACCTGAAAAGCGACTAAATCGGTCAATTAAATCGAGAAGACTTGGTACGGATGTTTCAGGGTCAGTTAGAAGGATTAGAACATCGTCCCTTACATACTTTTAACTAAGTAACATTTTCAATACAGGACTTTTACAGTGTGGTATTAGTACTTTTACTTAAGTAAAGGATCTGAATACTTCTTCCACTGCTGCTCTTAACCAGCGTTGGTCAATATAATCCAGATTTTCCAGCTTTTGGAGACCTTTCGGGCTAGTATCTTTTTGAACCACTTTTTGCAGGCTGGTTTGCAGAGCCGAGCAGCTGATACTGGGCTGATTATATCACCAGGGGGTACAAGCTTTGAAGGTGTGACCACAGCACTGCTGCTGCCCATCTTACCCAAAGTTTCATCATTATTGTTTTCTTTTTCCAATTTTTTGAATAAATGTTTAGCAATTATATTTCATGATATGCACCTGAGTATTTCACCTGCTAGGTAAACCACGAGAAGAAGTGTGAAGTGGAAAAAAAAATCAATCTTTCAATGCAACTGCAGTGAAAAGAAGACTGTTATACGTTGTAAAGCTTTCGCCCACAAGTATTTCAGACCTGGCAGTTTAACAAGTACCTGAAGAAAAAACACTACAAGCTCTGAGACACAACAGCACCTCGAGCACCTTATCTCTTTTCATTTCCAAGGACTGTGGCTACATTAACACACACACACACACACACACACACAAATGAAGGTACGTGTTTGAAAGGCTCCTTTTTCTACACTCTCCTTGCTCTTAATGTCTCCCTCAGCTCTGACAGCTTCGTCATACACTCGTACAAACATTCATTACTGCACCCAAGGGTGGGACATGCAAAGGCCACTGTAACCAAACCCTCTACCTCATCTTTGGGGTGGTTGAGACACACACACACACCCACACACTGTGTTGCCTGTGAAGTGGAGGACTCGGCTGATCCCAATGTCTGAAAAGGGCTCACAATGTCAGATGATGCAAAGATGGAAATCAGAGAGAAATACCAGGAGAGCCTAGAGAGCCCTGTGGGAAGACTGTGTGTGTGTGTGTGTGTGTGTGTGTGTGTGTGTGTGTGTGTGTGTGGATGTGGGGGAGCAGCAGGGATATGGAGATAGAGAGAGAGAGAGGGGGAGAGAGTGATGGAGGTGGAAAACACATCTGCACGAAACAGTAGAGCCAGAAACCATCACTCCATCTCCTCACACACCTTTACTGTAACACTAAAGTGGGCTATTTGTGAAAAAGAAAATGTAATTTACAAATTGAAGCTTTGTATGCATATAGTAGCCATACAGTTAAGCTTAAGGATTCACTGCCATAAATTTTCATCCATGCGGCCCTTGCTTTTGTACAGTATGTGTAGTAGAGAGGGTCTATGCTGTGTCTCTCTTTTCAGTGTGTTTTCATGAAACATAGTTTTCAAAAAGCTACAAAAAGTTATTGTGATTTTCATTTTTTTTTTTGCTGTATGCGCCACATTGACTGCTGCTGTATAACAACACAGGACTTTCAAGCCAGGGAGCGGAGTTTGCTTCCCAGGAAAAAAACAAAAGACTTTCCCAGAGGAAATGTGTGTTCCTTGCGTCCGTAGCCAGCGTCCCGAAGCTCCATGATACGCTATAAGCAGTCTCCTAGTTTTTTGTGTGTTAATAACTCTTTGTAAGAGAATGGGTTGCTCTTTTAGCTAAGGGGTCCTTAGCCTAAAAAATGAGCCAAAACAGTCAGTAGATGGTAGCATCTGTCCCACCTACATCATTTTCTGTGGTCTCAGAAGCTGTGGTAGGGGTTGCTAGCAGCTAGCAGTAACAGATAACACAATCTGGAGATTAACAGAATTCACTTTCAGATTCTGCCGCAATTTTGGATGAATGTGGCGCTGTGTTTTGTACATAATCATGCAAAACAGTTTCTCAGAAACAAAGAATAATGATAAGATTAGCCAGGAGACAAGAAAACTTAAAAATGGGAATTCAAAGTGGGGAAAGATACATTTGTAAATAGGAGTTCATAACTCTGAGGACAACCCCAGACCTATCTGAACTGCTGAAAACGTGAATGTTCAGTTGTTTATTTGGAGGGTGAATGTACAACTCGTTCTCACTCACAACTGGTCAAATACTGACCCTTGGTCAGTGTATCTCAGCGTCTGGTCCCCCTTTAGTGTTGCAGACCACCAGCCCGACCGCGGCGCTGTAAGATGACGTAGTATTAAGAGAAACAACCGTAGAGAGTAGTGTAAAAGACTGAAAATCCTTGTTGGAAGGTCGGTTGGGGTGGTGGATGGGACACAAGACTTTCACCCAGGTGACCGGGGTTCTTGTCCCCAAAATGTACATTTTGTAAACCCACCCACCATCTTCTCCTAAACCTAGTCCTGTTCTTGTTACGCATTGGGGTTTAACGTACATTCTGAGTACAAAGTCCCGAGCAATGGTGTCTAAATATGACGCCAAAGGGACCGATGCATGTCCCAAGAGTCTCAAAAAGTGATGCCAATAGTCCCGACAAGGCGTGCCAAAGGCACCTGCCCAAGCCTCGCTTTTTGACGCAATGGGAGTGAGAAAGTGTTGGATTGTAATGCACTGGGAAGCCTTTGTGGCTTCCGCCCACAGCTCTCAGCTCAGTTTCTACCCATTTTGTTCCCTCGCCTCCTGTTCTTTACATAAAATATCAAACGAGTAAAGTCAAGATGGTTTCTAACCATCAATCAAAGAAATAAGAGAACAAAATGGGCTTTCACCCGAGGAAAATATCGCCCTGAGTTGTGAAAAGCGAGAGAATGTAAAGATTTAAAGTTATTTTAGTTGAAATCATTCCTATTCAATGCCTTAGTTTTTTTTTTTTACCATCTACTGACTGCACACCCATTATTTCTGTTAGTAGTCCAATTATTTCCGTTAGTAGTCAGATTATTTCCATTAGTGGTCAGATTATTTCCGTTAGTGGTCAGATTATTTCCGTTAGTTAGTAGTCAGATTATTTCTGTTAGTTAGTAGTCAGATTATTTCCATTAGTAGTCAGATTATTTCTGTTAGTAGTCAGATTATTTCTGTTAGCAGTCAGATTAATTCGGTCAGTAGTCAGATTATTTCCGTTAGTAGTCAGACCTTCATGTTGATGTGTCCATGTGAGGAAAGTCTGTTTGTTTGCTGGTGTGTGTATGCGTGTGCATGAGCCGAGTGTCACTGAGAACTCTGGAGACAGCCGAATCCTTTCAAAGGCTCAGAGTGCTGCTGTTCAAAAGGTCTCCATTACCTCCCTCTCTCTATTTCTATCACATGATGTTTTTCATCTTCTAGCCTTTTCTTATTCGCTCTCTCTCCTGGGGTCTCTGTGCCCTTCCACCCCGTCTCGCCCATCAACAACACCGAGACCAAATAACTGCCTCTGTCTCCCACAGGTTTGAACTTCAAGCACATCATGGCTCTGACAGGCCACGGTGAGCAAGCGGCACAGGCAGGAACTGATTAGTCTTATCTCGCTCCAAACAAATGCTGAGGGTCGCTCTTTGCACCGCTGTAACTCCACTACGATGACATTCATTAATGTCCCTGCTGTTTCTTTGTTTATATAGCAGTGATGCTGTTGCCATGGTGTCCCCATCTCAAGTTAGGATACAGGTAGTCTCACATTGGCAGAGCTCATATTTGCAGAGTCATGCAAAAGGCCAAATACCCCACAAAATAATATAATCGTAACTGTAGTAACTTTCAACAAAACCAATATATCTAAATTAGTCTATATCCATGACAGGGTGAATCCAGACAGCTAGCTAGACTATCTGTCCAATCTGAGTTTTCTGTTGCACGACTAAAACCACTTTTGAACGTACACATGTTCCACCAAAACAAGTTCCTTCTTGAGGCTATTTTGCAGCGGCACTGGGGCTCTATCTGGCGCCCAAGATGATTGGGACAAAACTTTTTTTACTTTGATTTTTTGAAATATGTTAGGTCCATATGTGTTTGTGTTATGTTGTGAATGTGAAGATGAACTGCTACCTCCTCTGTCAGCTCTAGCCACTGGAAAGAAGTAAGAAGAGAAATCAGGCCAATTACATAAACTGGTCAGTCTGACGTCATGTTTCCTGAGCTCCTTGCTAATGATGAGCTTGCCCAGTTGCGCTGGGTACTGATAGCAAGACTGTCATTGGCTAGCTGTTCCCCAATCACAGTCAAGCAGCTTAGCTCATTGAATATTAATGAGAACTGGCACATGTCGAGCTGAGTCTTCCTGCAGGCTTTCTATACCACACTAGAATGGCTGAAACAAGGTAACCAAGGCATTTTTTACACAAAAAATCTTTCATGAATCTTGTGAGTCCACGATAGAACTTCAGCCATTACCACAGAGTAATGAAATACATGTGGCAGGGCACCTTTAAAGAAATGCCAATAAACCAGAGTTATGACGAGAATGTTTATTTGCATTGCAATTCACCCATCCACCCCCCCACCACCCACCCACCCACACACACACTCGGATGATCTGACAGACAAGGGTCATTTGCTTTTCTTCATTTTCTTCACAGTCCAGCTGTTTGTGTGTGTGTGTGTGTGTGTGTGTGTGTGTGTGTGTGGGAGAGACAGTTGACAGGAAGCGTCTGTCCCTCCAATAAGTAAACGCATCAGATCAGAACCTGTCGCAAAAATTCCACAACTCAATTTCCCCTATCATTCCTTCCCCCTGTCCTTTTCTCCCTCCTACGTTCTCTCTCTCTATTTCCTCTCGTCTTTTTTCTCTCCCTTTACGCCCCCACCCCTCTCCCCCTCCATCTCTCCCTCCTGCAGCCAAAAATGTGTTTATCTCTGAGAGACTTCAAAAAGAGCCCAGGCTGGAATCACAGTGGCGTTGACGACTAGAATCTGTCAAACCCTGGTACAGCACGCTATTTTACCCCACTTGAAAGAAACGCAGTTTATCGAGGGTGGCGAGGGAGGGAGATAGTGAGGGGTTGAGTGAAGAAGAAGAGAATAGGGGAGTTTAGGGAGGGAGAGGACTAACGAGGGAAATAAACATTGGCGGGAAAAAAAGAAGTTTCTCAATTAACATCCTTTTTCGGAGTGACTTTGGAAACTAGGACAGAGCAGGAATCATCCCAACATGGCCCAAACAGCAACCCCCCCACCTATCAAGTTGATAGAGGCAGAGGTACACAACAACAAACCAACGGAAGACCCATTCAAGGACTACTATGGAGAGATTTATTTATTTACTTATCATCATGTGAAATATGTTATTTTTCTTACTCTAGCGGCACCTTACAGGAGTGGTACTCTGAATTTCATTTAATAATACAATGACAATGAAGGCATTGTAATTTCCGTCTATTTTGTGGGAGCAGGGGTGCTGGGTTCAGGAATTAATAAAAAAAAAAAAAAAAAAATCACATTTAAAAATATGTTTGGCACTGAAAAGGTTTGGTGGAAGCCGATGGGCCAGCCAGCGCCTTGCATGGCATCAGTGAGTGTGTGTGAATAAGTGAATGTCAATAATGCAGCGCCTTGACAATGTTCTAACATACTCTAAATCAACTTCTCGAAGAGCCACACTGGAAAATGAGAATCACATCAAGGACCAGACTTGTAGAGTTTATTAACCAGGGTCAGTAATTTATTTAATGTCCCCAGAACACACTGTAAAAACATCTCCTCACTATCTGCTAGCTGTCTTTTACAGTGTGTTCTGGGGACAAACATCTCCTCACTATCTGCTAGCTGTCTGTCCCCAGAAAACACTGTAAAAAACATCTCCTTACTATCTGCCTGTCCCCTACACACACTGTAAAAACATCTCCTCACTGTCCGCAAGCTACCTGTCCCCAGAACACACTGTAAAAAACTTGTTAATTTTCTTTTGTAGAGAGTGAGATCTCTGTGTGTTAGGCCAATCATTTACTATAATTTTGAAGTTTACTGAGGATTTAGTTTTTGTTAGTGGTCTGGTTTATTGGCATTTCTTTAAACAGTTGTCTTGGGTGGTGCAAAGCACTGGACGGAGCAACGGTGCCTCTGCAAAGTAGCCTCAGGAAGGAACCGGTTTTGGTGGTTATTTTAGTCGTGCAACAGAAAACTCAGATTGGACAGATAGTCTAGCTAGCTGTCTGGATTTACCCTGCAGAGATCTGAGGAGCAGTTGACCGTAGTCCTCAGAAATCCACCTGAGTTTAGATTTCAACACAAAGAAAGAGGAAGGTTAGGAACATCTAAGGAACAAAAATTAGGGACATCTGGTGGAATTTCTGGCAGCACCGGAGCAATCCTGGAAAAGAAATGTCGTTGATCTAGACTATGCCACTCTCAAATCAGAATATCAGTATTTATCAGATGAATGGCGCCCATCCTCCCTTCATGCCCACAGCTCCGCTAGCAAAAAACCTGCTGGATGATAGGCACTGGCAGGCAGGGAGGGAGTTTATCTGCGCGTACTGTGCAGCATTAACACACGAGACGGGCTTGGGTATGCCTTGAACTCATGGTGTGAGCAGTACTAGAGCAAAATTAGAGCAGGATATACGGCAACGCGCCAACATTTAAAAAATACGCTTTGCGTGCAAAATGGTCCTGCTCGCGCTCCACTCACATGCTCTGACGTCTGTGTTGTTTTGCGAAATTCCCACCCAGGGCTGGACAATATATCAGTATTGTATCGACATCGCTATATGAGCCTAGTCGTACATTTTGGATATCGACATATATAACAAACATATGAAACAAGTGTTGTCTTTTAGTGGTTTTTAGGCTGCATTACAGTACAGTGATTTCATTTTATTATGCAAAATCAAGACATTGGTAGGTAACACTTTACTTGAAAGGTATATGAGAGTCACATGACACTGAAATGAACACATGATACTGGCAGGAACACATGATACTGTCTTGACACATGAACCCTAACCCTAACTTGTCATGGCAAAACCGGATGACACTTACTAAAAGAAGCGTTACGGCATAAATGTTTGACACATTCATGACAGTGTCATGTCACTCTTATGTAGATACCTTAAAGTAAAGTGTAACCCATTGTTATATATCCATTTGTATAGTAAATTGTGGTTAATCATTGAAAATGGAACTGCAATGTTTAGCCCCATAGTGGAAGGAGGAGAAATGGACTCAAGAGTTCTTTACCTGGTGCTTCGATTTATTTCTTTATCAATCACATGGAAGTGCAGTATTGCAAAGGTAACTTATTGCAAAAATATATAAAAAATAAAAGTAACTAAAACTAAATACTCGCTAATGAAATTATCATCACAAACTGATATCAAACAAAATCAAAGGCTAAATCAGGCCCTGACTATTTGGGCCCTAGTACCTGCACCCTTCCAGACCAACGCTGTTCTGCACAGAGGAGCCTCTCTCTCCTTCCTTTATACCAGAAGCCCCCCCCATACAAGACAACACCATTATGTTAATTCACCACTAAAACATTTCTTCTGCTTCTCAAAACAGAGAACTCTATGCACTCTGTACACCCCTCTGTACTGGCTGACACTCGGACCATTCCAGGTCTTCCCCTCTATACAGGTAAAAGCCAGTAAATTAGAATATTTTGAAAAACTTGATTTATTTCAGTAATTGCATTCAAAAGGTGTAACTTGTACATTATATTTATTCATTGCACACAGACTGATGCATTCAAATGTTTATTTCATTTAATTTTGATGATTTGAAGTGGCAACAAATGAAAATCCAAAATTCCGTGTGTCACAAAATTAGAATATTACTTAAGGCTAATACAAAAAAGGGAGTTTTTAGAAATGTTGGCCAACTGAAAAGTAAGAAAATGAAAAATATGAGCATGTACAATACTCAATACTTGGTTGGAGCTCCTTTTGCCTCAATTACTGCATTAATGCGGTGTGGCATGGAGTCGATGAGTTTCTGGCACTGCTCAGGTGTTATGAGAGCCCAGGTTGCTCTGATAGTGGCCTTCAACTCTTCTGCGTTTTTGGGTCTGGCATTCTGCGTCTTCCTTTTCACAATACCCCACAGATTTTCTATGGGGCTAAGGTCAGGGGAGTTGGCTGGCCAATTTAGAACGTTAATACCATGGTCTGTAAACCAGGCACGGGTAGATTTTGCGCTGTGTGCAGGCGCCAAGTCCTGTTGGAACCTGAAATCTCCATCTCCATAGAGCAGGTCAGCAGCAGGAAGCATGAAGTGCTCTAAAACTTGCTGGTAGACGGCTGCGTTGACCCTGGATCTCAGGAAACAGAGTGGACCGACACCAGCAGATGACATGGCACCCCAAACCATCACTGATGGTGGAAACTTTACACTAGACTTCAGGCAACGTGGATCCTGTGCCTCTCCTGTCTTCCTCCAGACTCTGGGACCTCGATTTCCAAAGGAAATGCAAAATTTGCTTTCGTCAGAAAACATGACTTTGGACCACTCAGCAGCAGTCCAGCTCTTTTTTCCTTAGCCCAGGTGAGACGCTTTTCGCTGTTTCTTGGTCAACAGTGGCTTGACACGAGGTATGCGGCAGTTGAAACCCATGTCTTTCAAGCGTCTCTTGGTGGTGGATCTTGAAGCACTGACTCCAGCAGCTGTCCACTCCTTGTGAATCTTTTTTTTCACAATCTTGACTAGGGCGCGGTGATCCCTATCGCTTGTACACTTTTTCTGACCACAGTTTTTCCTTCCCTTTGCCTCTCTATTAATGTGTTTGGGCACAGAGCTCTGAGAACAGCCAGCCTCTTCAGCAATAACCTTTTGTGTCTTTCCCTCCTTGTGCAATGTGTCGATGGTCGCCTTTTGGACAGCTGTCAAATCTGAAGTCTTCCCCATGTTTGTGTAGGCTTCAGAACTGGACTGAGAGACCATTTAAAGCCCTTTGCAGGTGTTTTGAGTTAATCAGCTGATTACTTTGTGGCACCAGGTGTCTTCAAAATTTAACCCTTACACAATATTCTAATTTTGTGACACACGGAATTTTGGATTTTCATTTGTTGCCACTTCAAATCATCAAAATTAAATGAAATAAACATTTGAATGCATCAGTCTGTGTGCAATGAATAAATATAATGTACAAGTTACACCTTTTGAATGCAATTACTGAAATAAATCAAGTTTTTCAAAATATTCTAATTTACTGGCTTTTACCTGTACATTACTCCAGACTCTATACTTCCTGTTTGCCCCTTCGACCCAGATCCCTGCTTGAAGATGAGATCAGGTGAATGACACCTTGGGTAAATCCACTAACCTAAAATAAATGACTTAAAATTAACTGTGAATTTATCCAACCGTGATTTCTAGTCTTTTGACTAGTACTTAAATGAACTGAAATAAAATGACAAGGCATGTGTTCATTGATGCCCAGTCCACATGCTAATGATAATGCTCACGCTAACCGTCCGTTGATACTGCTCATACTCAGGTTAGCTTAGCATGATACGACATGTTACCATCGGTTTAAATGAAGGCATGGGGTAGCCCCATGAGAGGAACCTTCCGTGGTTAAAAGGTGCTTTCCATACTCTGATTTTTTGGATACAATCACTTTGAATATATCCCTTTATTGTCCCCAAATCTGCTCACAAAGAAGCTCATGTTTAAAAGCATGCACTAGTCAAAAGAAAGCAAAACAAGGTTTGTTGCATGGCTCCGTCAAAGTGAAACACAAATCATGATCTTTAAGGTAAAGGAACAGATAATCATAATATAAATTAAAAGGGTTTCCTTATGAGAGACATTAGACATCTGATATAGAGAACACATGTTGGTAAAAACAAGCAATGGAAGGATGGGTTTGATGTTGTCATTCTTGCAAAAATGTCAAATTTGTCCTGAGTGATTTGGCTTTGCTAAGTACGATACAAGCAATCTATCTTTCAGATTTGGAAGTCATCCTCAGCCTGGACAGATAAAGAAAAACTGAAACACTAAAAGGAATTTTGAGGCTCAAACTTGATTGGTGATGAAAACCAAATTGTAATGTGATATGATAAATGATTCATATACAAGTGCAGATTCAAAGGACGCACACACAGAGGGAACATAAATAAGTTAATCAACACCACCCAAATAAAGATCAGAGACGTGTTGAATATGCAGTGATGTTTCTGTTTCATGTGTCACCCGTTGCTTTCAACTCTCTGTATCAGGGAAAAAATCTGGCAGAACTTCAAAAATAGCGCAGAACTTAGATTCACTTTTTCTTGTCTTCAGTGTTTTCTATTACTATATTTACAAAACCAAGAGGTGTCAACAAATTATGAATTTGTGCTCTAGGCTTTAATAATGAATAACAAACATATACATACGTATTTTAGCGTACCGTTTATGGACCAAGCACTGCCCCAACTTGCCTGTGTCGCTCAGCGATATGTCATTTCATTGCTCTGATTGGTTGGTCTATTCCATTGTGTTCAAAGGCTGATTGGTCTGGGCCATTAATAACACCCCTTGGAAATCCAAAAATAACTAAGAAGTTCCAGACTAATCTGCAATGTCAGGATCAATTATCCCATCAGGGCGACAGTATGTGTAACAGTCAATGACATTCTGTACTTTTCATCAGAAATTTTTTTTTCGGACTGCCTGCTCGACCTAATTTTGCATTTTAATGTACTACATTTATGCACCAACCCTACAGTAGGCCTAGCTAGGCTTCGTGCAGAACATTGTATGTTATTTCAAAAGTAAAAGAATGGCTTTTGTTGTGGATTTGCTTTACTCTGAGCTCGAGGTGAAAATTCATTCGCTACAGTATAGATCCACTCATGGCCGGCTGATTTACGCGATTGACTGCCTCATGCGAGAACTCATGAGTTATTGAGGGCTCTTCAGTGATTCCCATGGTCTGCGAGCTTCTGGCTCTCAGTCTGCGAGTCGGGAAGTTCTCATAATCTGTCTCGGACTGTCGCTTGAGTTGACTTGTGGAGTTATTGTTGCCAATGAAATTGTAAGTTATAAAGCTTTTGGCAGCTAAGATGGCTAGCTAGTAGTAGCTAATGGCGCTGTTATCATTTTAGATTGAATTGTAGTAGGACTCAACTGATCCGAGTTAATGATACAAGAGACTCGCGACCCATGAGGAGTAAAGAGTCTGGTGAAAGATCCGAGTGAGTCACTCTAACAGGTTTAGTGAGTGAGCCTAACACAAATAAGAGCGCATGGTGCACACAGCTTTTCCTCTCTTTTGCATGTCAGCAGGCACTGAATTCAGCCTGTTCTCATGAACCAATACGTTCATATACTTACATACTTATATAAACTATGTGAAAAAAGTTAAGCACTGTAATTTTTTAAACATTTTTGTTGTTGTTGTAGTATGCACCCCAATGACTGTGACTGCACACAAGACTTTCACCTAGGTAATGTGTGTTCCTTGGGAGTGTTTTAATCCAGGGCACGATCTTTTTCCTACACGTAACTACTTGTTTTGGTGCAAAATATTAACCTTTGTTGCTGCATAACGCTCAGTTTTTGTTGCCGAAACTTAACCATAATATCAGGCGAAATATTGCGGTGCTCTGTAGCCGGCTCAAAATCACCTATTCTCGGGTTAACTGAACCACCAATTACTGCTGGTGTGACGGAGCATCATGCGGAGCACCATGCGGAGCAGCATGCGGAGCACCATGCGGAGCACCATGCGGAGCACCGTAGCTGGCGTCGCAGAGCTCTGTAGCGGCTTGAACAACTAGCAACAGTCGCTCGGCATCAAGTGATGCAGGATATCTAATGTTTTGATGTGCATGAATTTACATACCAATAATACAGACCTGTTCATGAGAATGCGTTGCTGAGTTACTGACAGTATTAACCCTCTGCACCCTCAGGTATTTTTGACAACTTATGGTCCGTCTGGTTTTATTTTCTAAAAAAAGCTTGTAAAACATCAACCAGGACATAATGGGCTATTAGAATATTTCTGCTACAGTGACGTCATTTAAATGTTAAAAAGGTTGTAGGACCTTAAAGACAAATAAATAAATAAAACGGAACATGAATCTCACAGATATGTATTGATGTCACACGCACAGAAAAAAAGCTAAGCCAATCTCCTCTCTAAAACACTTCTCTTATGTCTTGGGAGTCAAACTGTCAAGAAATAAACATGATAACTTATACAGTTGACACTGTTGCCCTCATGCTATTCACTTATACCAATACTCAAAATAATAATTTTATATTTATTGATGTCACACACTCACAGCAATGCTACACAAGCATTTGTGTTGTCTAAAACAGTTTTCCTATATATTTGGAGTCATCCAGTGCAAAAATAAACAATGAACATTATAACTCATATAAAGGACAAACTCTTTACATTTGTTCAAAAAAGTCCCAAACTTATATCAAAACTCAAACACAGTGATGCTATTATTCTCTGTAGAATGTTTTAGAACGTAGTAGACGATCTCTGGTCACATCTTACAAATCTGACTCTCTCCTCACAATAAACAATCTTTGTTGTCCCTCGGATGACGCATTGCCGGCCTTATATGGGCCTAATGTATGATGGACCTACCTTACATTGGTTTACAAGACAAAAACAAGTGTCTCCTAAAGCAGCATGGGAAACAAAATGGATGGTTAGCATCAGAGCTAGCGGTGATCGGCAACTGCAAATTAATACATTATGGATAAAGTGGATCAATCTTGGATGTAAGAGTTTGGATTTATCGCTCAAAGATCCTGAAAAAAGGCACGTTCCAGGCTGGAAAGATACCACCATGAGGGCTATTGAGTGTTAGCTATTAGCTGGAAAAGACTAAGTCTCTAGCCCTTATAGCTGTAAAATTATTAAATTATGAATATTTGTTTGTGTATGAAGTTTTTCACTGTTTTTTATTGTATACGACCAGCTCAAGAAAATAATGTTTTGATATCTAACTGTATGGTCTTTTGGAACAACTGTCTGGACATGCAACTCGGTGTAAGGTGACGGACAATCAGACAACATAATCTGATCTAACATATTACTATGTTTAGGCTATTAGTTTCAATTGTGCAGTGAAAATATACACTCACCGGCCACTTTATTAGGTACCCCATGCTAGTAACGGGTTGGACCCCCTTTTGCCTTCAGAACTGCCTCAATTCTTCGTGGCATAGATTCAACAAGGTCCTGGAAGCATTCCTCAGGGAGTTTGGTCCATATTGACATGATGGCATCACACAGTTGCCGCAGATTTGTCGGCTGCACATCCATGATGCGAATCTCCCGTTCCACCACATCCCAAAGATGCTCTATTGGATTGAGATCTGGTGACTGTGGAGGCCATTTGAGTACAGCAAACTCATTGTCATGTTCAAGAAACCAGTCTGTGATGATTCCAGCTTTATGACATGGCGCATTATCCTGCTGAAAGTAGCCATCAGAAGTTGGGTACATTATGGTCATAAAGGGATGGACATGGTCAGCAACAATACTCAGGTAGGCTGTGGCGTTGCAACGATGCTCAATTGGTACCAAGGGGCCCAAAGAGTGCCAAGAAAATATTCCCCACACCATGACACCACCACCAGCCTGAACCGTTGATACAAGGCAGGATGGATCCATGCTTTCATGTTGTAGACGCCAAATTCTGACCCTACCATCCGACTGTCGCAGCAGAAATCGAGACTCATCAGACCAGGCAACGTTTTTCCAATCTTCTATTGTCCAATTTCGATGAGCTTGTGCAAATTGTAGTCTCAGTTTCCTGTTCTTAGCTGAAAGGAGAGGCACCCGATGTGGTCTTCTGCTGCTGTAGCCCATCTGCCTCAAAGTTCGACGTACTGTGCGTTCAGAGATGCTCTTCTGCTCACCTTGGTTGTAACGGGTGGTTATTTGAGTCACTGTTGCCCTTCTATCAGCTCGAACCAGTCTGGCCATTCTCCTCTGACCTCTGGCATCAACAAGGCATTTCCGCCCACAGAACTGCCGCTCACTGGATGTTTTTTCTTTTTCGGACCATTCTCTGTAAACCCTAGAGATGGTTGTGCGTGAAAATCCCAGTAGATTAGCAGTTTCTGAAATACTCAGACCAGCCCTTCTGGCACCAACAATCATGCCACGTTCAAAGTCACTCAAATCACCTTTCTTCCCCATACTGATGCTCGGTTTGAACTGCAGGAGATTCTCTTGACCATGTCTACATGCCTAAATGCACTGAGTTGCCGCCATGTGATTGGCTGCTTAGAAATTAAGTGTTTACGAGCAGTTGGACAGGTGTACCTAATAAAGTGGCCGGTGAGTGTATTTTGGTGTTCAAGCCTGGAGCATGCTCCTCATTCACTCATTTAGGGGCTGTAACAACTACTTATTAGAAGCCCCATGAAAAATAATTGTGGCTTTTGTCTTGAAGCTGTGACATGAAAAAAAAGCCTGATGTACAGGACACCCCTTTTTTATTAAAAGGTGCCATGCCACACATATTTTATTACTTTGTGGTAATGTTTGAAGTTCTACCATGGACTCTGAAAGATTTGTGTAAAAAATGCCTTTGTTACCTTGTTTCAAGCCATTCTAGTGTCGTATAGAAAGCTTGCAGGAAGACTCAGCTTAATATGTGCCAGTTCTCATTAATATTCAACGAGCAAAATTGCTTGACTCTGATTGGCTAACAGCTAGCCAATGAGAGCCTGGCTGTCCGTATCCTTTACCCTACTAGCCTCCACTACTGGGCGATCTCATGAATAGTAATGAGTTCAGGTAACATGACGTCAGACCGACCAGCTTTTGTAATTGGCCTGATTTCTCCACTTATTTCTTTTCAGTGGCTAGAGCTGACAGGAGGTAGCAGTTCATCTTCACATTCATGATAACATAACACAAACGCATATGGACCTAACATATTTAAAAAAATGCAAGTAAAAACGGTTTTGTGTGGCAGGGCACCTTTAAGGGGTGGCTAGTAAAGACTACAGGGCCGAGCATAGATCCCTGTGGAACGCCAAAGGTCAGCGGTTTCCAGCCCAAAGTCGCACCATTTACCCCCATCTGCTGTTTTCTACTACATAAAAAAGTCCTGTATCTAGTCTGTAACTCTGCCTTACAATTAGATTTAAAAAAAAACAAGGCAGTTTGATGTGGTTGTACAGTTTGATGTTGTTCTGACTTGTTTCTGGTGCCCCCACTGCTTCACTTGGGAGGCAGGTAAGTCTTCAGATTTCTTGTCGTCTTTGACAGCATGTCAACAATATTATAATTAGTCAGCTTTGTTTATAATTTTGTTATCTACTGAGTAGAACCATAATACTCCCATACATTGTTTCTCAGATGGGTTTGCGAGCTATTCCACAAAAATAGAGCCCTAGAAGTTTTAGCTAATTTGTTCCCCAGGTTGGTTATCTTTACAAACAACTCTTAAAGAACAGCTGTCAAGTTTCGTCAAGGAATTAGCGAGGCTTGGACCCAGATGCAAAGTTGAGGTGATTTATTAAAACAAAAACAGTCTTACAAAATAAGGTGTCCTCAAATAGGCAGGCAGTCAGGCACAAACAAAGAATAGACAGGGACCAAACTAACTAGGACGAGCGACAACCAACAACCGACATAAAGCACAATGAGCTGACCCCAGGCAGAGAAAGAAAAAAGACTAACAGGGGACAGGTGACACAACAGGTGGGACACATCAGGGCTGGGCAAACAATCAAAGAGGCGGAAAAACACAAGACAGGAAGTAAAACTTGCCAAGACAAGGGAGGAAACAGATTACAAAATTAAACAGGAAACAGAACATACAGACACTCACAAAACGTGACAACAGCTAGCATGACTCTAGCCTCTAACTCTTGTTTTTTGGGGTATTTTAGGCCTTTATTTGACAGGGCAGATGAAGACATGAAAGGGGAGAGAGAGGGGGAATGAAATGCAGCAAAGGGCCACAAGTCAAAGTCAAACCAGAGTATACTTCTATATATGAGCGCCTGCTTTACCAGCTGTGCTAACCAGGCCACTAACTTGTTAGTCTGTTTTATTGTACTTTTAGGTGACAGATTTGTCGCACTCTGTAACTTTACTTTGAGATGTGCTGAATACATTGGTGATATTAATATTGCACTGCACCCATTATATGTATTATTACTTGTTTTCAAGGTTTGTTGTACTGTTTTGTAGTGTTTTTTTCCTAGATCCACCAGTGGAGCTGTGGCTCACAGTCACTCCAGGAGTGATTGAGCAGCTGAATGAGTTTCTGAATTTCTGTGCAATATGGCTTTAATATGCACTGTCTTGCAAAAACACCCTCTGGAAAAGATTATTATTGGCGAGATTAAAAAATGCATTTGCTAAAGAGGAAATGGGATGCCCCCAGGTAAGCAGAGTGACTGTGGTGTAAATGAAGTTGTAAATGGAGTCATGTGTTTTAATTGTCCCTACTGGAATAGCAGGGGCAGAACATATGCAACACTGATCTGACCATCTGTTGGACTTACAACACACACACACACACACACACACACACACACACACACACACACACACACACACACACACAGGGCACGTTCCCAGGTTATCATAGGTGCAACAGACTGTGTCCATGTGTCTGTGTTTGTTCAGGTGTGGTCAGACTCCATGCTAATTTGCAAATTGTACCATATTGTGCAATGGGAGTGCAGCATACATACTGACCCTAAAGAGATTTCAGTCAGTAAGTAACATACAAACAAACACACACACACCTGATAAAGTGTTTATCACATAGCAGAAAAACACATTTGAGATTCCACCGGATGTCTTTCTTTGTGTTGCCATTGTAAACTTTGATCAATTCGGGAAAAATCCATTTACAGTTATTTTCCATTTGCTAACACACAAAAATGACATGCATAGCACAATTATTTAAACAGACACACAGAGAGCAAAACCTCTTCTCAAGACTCCAAAAGTCTAAACACATTTTCTGCTTTACACACATTTTGAAATTCAAAATTACACTTTTAAATGCACTGAACACTATCTGACATAAAGTCACATGTTTGCCATTTCAAGACACAAGTTCACATTCAAAATGACACTACATGAGCTAATTGGCCAATATATGTGCCACCTGGCCAAACACCTCAACGGTTCATTGTTACCACTTCAACCAGGAAGTAATCACTATGAAAAGACCACAAGTGAGCATCTGTTTTTTGAAGTAGACGACCCAGCTGTGCGGCATGTTTCAACAGCATGTGTGTGTATCTGCAAATATTTCTGTGCATGTGAACAATCGGAAGAATATTCTACAATTTACTATTTTAGTATTGTGGCATAGCATACTAAAGATGAGAGTGCTTTTCATTATGCCCAACAGTGTGTAGTTGGTTAGACAAAAAATTGGTAATATGAATGAAGTGTGTGCCATTTGGTGCAAAAGTTTGATTTTGATAATGCTATATGTAGTTTTGGTTTGCATTACTTCATTTTGCAAGGTATATGAGGTATGTGTTTTAGCAATAGGAAAAATGTAATGTTCTCTATATATATATATATATATATATATATATATATATATATATATATGTGTGTGTTCTATATATATATATATAAAAAATTTGGGGTAGCCCTATTTTTTAGAAACGGCAAGTCCATAATAATTTTTTAAGAGCACAAAAAGAAATGGTATTGCTTAATTTTCACAAATTAGCGTTAGATGTTTTCTCAAGTTTGTTTGTCTAGCTTTATGTAATTGCAATTTGTGATTTGTATTTCAATTACATACATCTTTAAAACTACGTTACATTATTAAGATAACCATTTTGTTAGACTAAGTTAAATACAATATTTGTAATATTACAGTTAAAATGATTGTTTCATCTTCAGCTAAGTGAAAGGCAAAAAAAGTAGAAGCAAATCCATTTAATATAGAACTGAGGCCAAATTCTAGGGTTCTGAAGTAATATAAATCTTACTTTAATATTGGAATCTACTAAATATATCTGCTCTTTTAGCTGCCAAACAAACATTTCCCATAAGCCCAGACCACTGTGGGCAAAATGTCATGGCTCGATAAGTCAAGGGGTCACTGTTAGTTCAGACGTGATAACAGCAGGAAAGAGAGGACTGAGCACAGTAAAGGTTTTTAGCCCACAGATTACAGCTAGAGTTTGTTGAAAAATTACTTCAACTTCTGTCTGCAAGTGCTCTAGTGGCTTGCCATTTTCTTTTCCGATTGCTTAAGCACCATTTTGAAAAACCTTACACCCAATCAGCAGAACACCTCAGGCCCTTTGCAAAATAAAACACTCTTGCAAAAACTATACACTAATTTATAAAAAAAGATATTTTGTTACCATGTAACACACACGTTTCATATGACTTAATTCTGTTTGAACCAGTTACACACTGCTGTTGCTAACCTAAAACACTTTTAACAATTCTACTTCTCAGTGATTAGAGTTCTGTAAAGGAAGGACACAGAGAAATAAGTTGAAACACTACACAATACCAATGCTGCAGACTGATGGAAAAATAATGTATTTCTCTCCATAAATCCAAATCAGTCAACATGTCAACATGGAGAATCAACAACAAAACATGTCCCAGTTCTCATGCTACAGTACTACAGTAGTGCGCATAACACTGTTAGCTCAGCAAACAACAAACATATAATACTTTATCCAGAACAGGTTACAATTACAGCATTAGAAAAACAACAAACTGAAAATACAGTACAGAAAATGCTGCTGCATTTTTATAGTGCTAAGATCTCATTCTTATTTACATTGACGGCCTGGTAAAGGGCAAAGCCTTTGGCAGGAAGGGGGTAGGGGCTAAGGCATCACCAAAGTCTACTGGATTCAGTCTCTGGGGATCTTGGATATCTCCAACAAATGTCATGGCAATCTAGCCAACAGCGGTTGAGACATTTCACTCTGAACTAAAGTAGTGGACTGGCCGACCAACAAACCAATCGACGTGGCAATTTCTACAGACACGCCACATTAAAAACGCTAAGATCAGTGTTGTAGTACTCAAGATCGGTCTTGGTCTCGAGCAGGGGCGGATTTAGTCATTTTGAGGCCTAAGGCAAACACAGGCATGGGGCCCTCCACAACCCTTGTTCTCCCCCTTTTCAGTCCTTATTTATCTGAGAAAGACGTCCTCTCTGTCTGACAGTGTTACCATTGCTAGCGCAAGCACCGGCTTCTTGCTGCTCTTTAGTAACGTTAATGTTAGTGTTGTCAGTAGCCGTCGTGAAAAAGGTTGTTACCTTTGCTAAAAATGTTCTGCTTTCTTCCCGCTTCTTCCTTTTTTCAGAACCACTTAGGTAGCTTCGCTTCATTTCCAACTGTCTGTAGCCTCCAGCTTCCAGCATGCTGAGCCGTTTGTTCACAAACACACACACAGATGCGCGGTAGGATAATGGAATAGTCCAATGTAGTGGGAACTGGGGGGAGTTTCTCATCATGAATTAAACAATCGGATAGCACTTTAGCGTATCAATGTTTAGAGATATAATTAATTGGTGAAAAGTAAGACAAGAAATCGTAACATAAGTTTATGAGGCGTTTTACGGGGCCCTTGGTAGCTTGGGGCCTAAGGCAATTGCCTACCTTTGCCTAATGGTAAGTCCGCCTCTGGTCTTGAGACCCGTCTCAAGGCCACTTTCTGTCTCAGACATGGAGGACTCAGGAATTTATTTGAAGACCGGTCAAGACCACAACTGCCTTCATAATTTTTCATAATAAATGTATGGCAATAAAAGAGGTAAACGAAGAAGAATCTAAATTAGTTTTCTGCTGGTTTTTTTATGGTAATGATCTTTCAGATCAATTTGAGGAGCATCTATGGTTAGTATTTTCCATATTTTATACTGTGGCACTGGTCAGGCCTTGGTCTTGTCTCGGTCTCAACCCCTCAAAGTCTGGTCTTGTCTCAGTCTCAATACACCATGGTCTTGGTGATATTTGGACTTGGTTTAGGTGGTGTTGACTGGCTAAAATGTCTTGGCGAGCTGGAAAACATCATATGTTGTAGTATTAGGCATTACGCAAGACATTCAAGCGCCCCAGGGTGGATGATAAGGATGATCATTCAAAAATATACCAGTATATAGTACACAGTATATAGTACCCGTTGGTTGAATGAATTGACTTGACAACCACAAACTATGATCCATGCATCATTAATAGGTGCAGGCATTTGCAATCCCAATGATATAATGTAACGTTCATTTTGACTAAAGGCTATTCCAGAGTTTGTTCTTGACATTATGCTGTACATTGGTCCACTGACCTGAAGATTAAACTCTGAACGCTTTCGACTCTCGCAGATAACTGGAAGCAGATGTAAGCACTGTAGCCCCTAGCCTGTCTGCATTACGGTACACTTCCAGGACCTTACACTCACCATTACTAATTAATCCAAATCATGTTCCACAGTGCCCGAGTGCACTGGCGCCTCGCCCACCCGAACCAGCCGTCCTTAACGGGGAGAGAAGAGGCTGCCCCTGTCCTGAATAAAACATTCTAATAATTCAACTTAAGCATTTAGCTACTGCATTATGGATGAGAGTGAAATCAGTCCAGAGGGCAATGGAATCAGGATGTTGACAGTGTGTCTTGCATGTTTCTGTGTGTGTGTGTGTGTGTGTGTGTGAGTATGACCATGTTGGTGTGTGTGAGCGCTGATTTATTTATCAGGAATATTTCATTAAAGTGTTTGAGGCAGCATGTAGCAGCTAAGGAAACACTGGTAATGTAGCTTGCATTTTAAGGCCTGTTTTGCTGTTTGCCTGTATATTTCTTTTTCCTATTCCCACAGGTTAGAGCAGACAACGTGATTTCATGCAGAGATGTTTCCTTCACAGCTAACAACCGAGATGGACATCAAATTGCATTAGGTTAGAGGTAGCAGAACATGAGATTGCTACAACCTAGAAGCATTTATGTAAATCCTGTTGGAATTGTATAGCAAAAAGCAACACACATTGCTGTTGCTGATATTTCAGTAGGATTCATGTGCTGTAATGTCATTAGTCAGGTCCAAGATGGAATTTCAGGTGAAACTAAAACTCCATTCAGCATGGAAACAGTTTGGGCTGCATTCAAAAATGTTTCATAAAAAATGTCCCAAAACACAATTTTTAATAGAGATTCACAAGGGCTTTACATAAAATGTTGATACCACAATAAGTGTGGAGATCTTTTAAACCTAACGGTCCTTACTCGAGGTGCTCAAAAACTCAACCATAGTTGAGTTGAGTATTACTTGTTTATTTTGCCCTGCCAAAAGCTGTGTGTGTGTGTGTGTGTGTGTGTGTGTGTGTGTGTGTGTGTGTCCCTGCTGCCACTCTATGGTCACACATCCACAGACAAATGCCATCTGGTCTTGACCGCACCTCTTGGGATCTTAGCAGTGCCCCCCTCACCACTCATACACCACTCATCACATTTTCCCATCAAGCCATCTATTCATTCACCCATCCCGCCATCCCAGTGTCCCCCCCCGTCCCCTCTGGTCCCCTGTTCCTGCTATATGTGGCGTGGCCATTATCAACATGTTTTTGTCAGAGCAGTCCATCTGAATGACTCCCAGTGGAACTATGGCATGATAAAAGGCTTCCAAAACCACCATGGCTACATCTGTCGCCAGTTTTCTAGAGTTACAGTAGCTGTGTGTGTGTGTGTGTGTGTGTGTGTGTGTGTGTGTGTGTGTGTGTGTGTGTGTGTGTGTGTGTGTGTGTGTGTGCGTGTGTGTGCATGTGTCGGGAGAGTGGTGAGAAGGAAAGAGAGGTAGGAGGAAAGAGTCTTCTAATGTTGGAGTACATCCAAGACACATCATGGGAGTTGGTGCATGCTGTGATTATATGTAGATAACCCCATGGGTGCATGCTTTTTCTATGCAACTCTGACAGGGCGCAGGTATTGGCATGAATGTGTGTGTATTTCCCACAAGAAAAAAAAAAATCACACTATTTAGGATATGTTTTTTCTTCAATGTTTTATTTACCATAAAACAAATTCACCATTTTCACTGGGGAAAAATATCTTTCTTTAACTTTCATGGTAAAATAGCAACATTTTGGTATCAATGTCTGGTAAGTGGAGTTCAAAATCTGTACACAAGTGATTAACTGTAAAGTGAACCAGACAGACCATTCAACTACCAGCTTCATCAGATAGCAATCCATTCCCATCAATGGCTTCATGTGACGGGTTCTACATGTACCACAATACCCACAGTATCACTACGGAGTAGCACAATGGCTATTGACCATCAGGGATTCTTGATTTCTCTAGTAATCTAATACATATTTAAGATTGAAGAAAGAATAAAAAAAAAAAAAACTGAAAAAGAATTACGTAATTTTCTCATTGATACTTGTTAAATAAATGAAAAATAAAATTCTTGTCTTTGGTTCTTTGTTTTCCTGGAAAGAAAGTGATATATGCTCGAATCAGTACAAGTGTCCGTCCATGCAGATAGATTAGGTTCTGTTTTGTGAGAGTTTGAGATGTTTGGCAATTTTTTAAATGTTTTTTATTTGACAAGGGACAACGCACAGCTCCTTAGCAGTACCAGAGTTAGCTATGAGCTAATTGTCATCTGTATTAGACTACTGCCACCATCCCAATACAATCATTTTGTTTATGGTGCTAAAACAATACAAAAATACATTACATTTGATGAACTTACATTTTCATTACATTGTTTTTTAGAAACAGCGCCAGGTGTTCATAGGTTGATAGTGTGTCAGATTTAATCAGACATTTAAGATTGAGTCATAACTTGAAACATTCCAGCATTCATTTATTTCAAATACGTGTCCTCTAGCAGTAGCAATTAGCACAAAACAAGTAGCACAAGATACCTATTTTGTCATATAGACAACTTGTTAATCAGGAAGCCACAGTCTACTTGCCCCTTATAAGGGGCAAGCTTACCTCCCCTTTCTCAGTTTTACCCACCCATGAGAGAGAGACATCATGGCTTTCAAACAACCAACATGGCAGTTGGTCAAAACCACACCCCCAGCCTCCACCCCCCATTCTCTCCTCCTCATAAGCTGCAGACTCAGAAATGGCACATACTAAGGAAAGCTCATTGTGGGACTGGCTCTAGTGGCTGGAATTCTGCACCAAGACTGAATTTTGGGAAAGATACTTCAGATACAGTATTAGGGGACCACTAAGGTCTATATAAAAGAGACTTCAGATACAGTATTAGGGGACCACTAAGGTCTATATAAAAGAGACTTCAGATACAGTATTAGGGGACCACTAAGGTCTATATAAAAGAGACTTCAGATACAGTATTAGGGGACCACTAAGGTCTATATAAAAGAGACTTCAGATACAGTATTAGAGGACCACTAAGATCTATATAAAAGAGACTTCAGATACAGAATTAGGGGACCACTAAGGTCTATATAAAAGAGACTTCAGATACAGTATTAGGGACCACTAAGGTCTATATAAAAGAGACTTCAGATACAGTATTAGGGGACCACTAAGGTCTATATAAAAGAGACTTCAGATACAGTATTAGGGGACCACTAAGGTCTATATAAAAGAGACTTCAGATACAGTATTAGAGGACCACTAAGATCTATATAAAAGAGACTTCAGATACAGAATTAGGGGACCACTAAGGTCTATATAAAAGAGACTTCAGATACAGTATTAGGGGACCACTAAGGTCTATATAAAAGAGACTTCAGGTACAGTATTAGGGGACCACTAAGGTCTATATAAAAGAGACTTCAGATACAGTATTAGAGGACCACTAAGATCTATATAAAAGAGACTTCAGATACAGAATTAGGGGACCACTAAGGTCTACATAAAAGAGACTTCAGATACAGTATTAGGGGACCACTAAGGTCTATATAAAAGAGACTTCAGGTACAGAATTAGGGGACCACTAAGCTCTATATAAAAGAGACTTCAGATACAGAATTAGGGGACCACTAAGGTCTATATAAAAGAACACCATGTCATGGGACCTTTAAAAGTTGTTCCAAGAGCTCAGAAGACCTTGGACTTTTGGCTTTGGACTTGCATTCATCGGGTGGACACAAACACCGCTCCAAACAAATGCTAAAAGAGTTGTGTGTCTGCTGAATGTGTGGACAACTGCCAACGTGTTCGCCATATCAACTTTATAAGACAATTTCAGGGTTGTGTTCACAGCTTATTGTGATGCCACCAAGTTGGCAAAAAAAGAAAAGCTCAGTTTTCTCAAACAGATTATTTGGTGACAACTTCAGAAGTGACACATAGTAAAGAGCGTTTGCGACTGGTCAGCAGTGCAAATCTTTGTGTTAGACATTAATGTTGAACTTGATTCGTTTTGCCTCTGCAAACACATACACTGGATGTGCCCATTACAACTGAATTCAGTCTGCAGATATTCTGCAGGCAGAAATGCTGGTGTGGGCTTGTAAAATTAGACATTTAGATAAGGTTTGATTTAGGGTTAAGCCTGGGCATGTGAGAGTAGGTGTTAAGGTTAGAGGGAGTGAAAGTAATAGAAGACCCTCACAACTATAGAAATACAAATTGTGTGTGTGTTGGAAGTGCCAGTCACAAAGAGCCTCCGTCAACCCTCTGCAGTCAATTAGAGGCTCATAGCCTCCAGGGCAACACTCCCTGACTTCAGTTCACATCTCCACCTCCGCTCCCTCCATCCCCCTCCAACTAAAACCTTTCTTCCTTGGATTCTTTCATTTCTCTGCTGAGCACTGTGACAGCCGCTGGAGTCAGGGACTTTCATCCAAAGCGTCACCTGTCACTGCCATCGCCTTGGTTCCTGTTGTTCTATCAGAGTGAGGGAGGGAAGGAGGAGGCGGCGCGAGGGTAGGGTGGAAAGGAGAAGGTAAGGCGGAGGCTGACATGTTGGGTTGATGATAAATAACATGAAGAAGAGCACAGTGACAACGAATAAAAGAGTATGTGATTTGAGGTTACATTTACATTGTTGACATTCAGCTGACGCGATTCTGTTGAAAATACAGTAAATGCAGCCGAAAAATAAACTTGAACCACTCATTCTACAAAGTTGCAGGAAGAAAGCAAAAAAGGACAATGTTGGGGCTACTGTCCTTACAATACTAGCCAAGTGGTCATAAAAATGTCTCAGAGAAGAAGATACATTAGAGGTTAAATGTTTTCAGGGGCTCTAACCTGAAGGACAAGGATCCTGGGTGACATACAGTACTAAATTCCAATTATTGAGCCTTTAGAGACTGAAGGCTGGTGGGAAAAAGCTACACCTCATCCTTAAATGAAACACTCCGCAAAGGATTGAGCTCATCATCAAGTCCCAGAGTCCAAAAGTAATTATGTGTTCAGGCAATCTGCAACAACTCATGAGGTTCAACAGTTTACCACCAGGAACTTGCCTTTTACTGCTAAGAAAGTGGTAACAGGCACTGGCAACCTCTGATAAGTTCCATGGGTACATGCCAATTCTCTCATTTGATCCTCGCTTGACCCATAATTGGTTTCAGTCTGCAGGCCGTTCCAATCCTCTTATTTCTGCTCTGAGGAGTGAGGCGGGATCTCTGAAGAGAAATAAGAGAGGCTACACAAGACCAACCTTCGCAGAAGTCTTTTATTGGAACAGCATACCGATTTATTGGAAATCTGTGAAGGGAACCTGGTCAATTTTGCAGTGTAGTCTAGTATTTGGGTTATATTGGGTTGCATTTGAATTAATTCTCAAGTTATATTTGGGTCTTAGGACGCTTTTACACCTATAGTTTGGTGGACTCGGTATGATTCGGGGGTGAAGTAGGGGGTGAAACATTGTTGCATTTCTCATTTGGTTTGGTTTGTGTTCACACACCATGTTGTCCAACGCACCAAACACTGCAACCGCACTGGACAGAATATCTGCAACTCACTGACACTTCTGGTCTCAGAAATAATGGAGATGGAGAACACCAAATGTATAACGTCTTGGGTTTTCTGGTTCTTCTTTATGTTTCTCATATTTAGAAGGTAAACAATGAGCAGCTGACAGACGGCGAGTGATGAGAGAGAGAAAGGTGATGATGTCACACAGACTGATGTCACACAGACGACCAGCAATGTGTGGTCAGACCTCACTCTTAATCAATGCCCTACCTAACTCAATCAGAATCGTTACACAATGCCAAGGGCCAATCACAGAGTCACAATCCTGCTTTAAATAAAAGTTTCTCTCTTTGCCATTCAGCTGTCGTTGCAGGCAAAGAGTGCAACTCTCTAGATTTGTTTCTATTATATTAATTACAGCACACTGATCACATTACTGCTTCCGAGCTATGTCACGCTAAAAATATTGGATTATCACAAGTAATCCACCTCGCATTATGCAATTATTTCAAGGTTTTTGTTCTAAAGTCAAATACTGACTCCACTGTAGGGAAAAATGACACGTACCATTACAAAACCAATGCTGCGACAACAGATAAATCCTTTACTGGAAAGAAAAAAGTGATCATTTTCCCTGAAGGATTTGCTCATTAGATTGATTTTGTGGATTGGATTGATTTATACACGAAAATACTATCACGGCTATAGAAAAACCTAATTGGAAAATCAGAATGAATTTATTGAATGGAGCAGATGTTTGGCAGGTACGTCATTACAAACCTTTGTTGTGTGGGCGCAATTAGCTCAAGCACACAGTGGTTTATATCAAGTTTCCAAAAAGATAAATACCATTGGTCAGGATAAATTACAACGAAATACATACAAAATAGTGTACAACAGATCTATTTTCTATCCGATGCAGCTGTGCAGTCATAAAAATACTTTCTTGCAGACTCTACTGGGCCATCAAATGTTCTCCTGTGGTAGGTACATGCCTAATCTGCAGGCCTTGAGGCCACTTTGACAGGTTCTGTCCAATATTTGTGCAATGTGTCACACTGATACAGCCACTCTTGAGCCACTATGTCAGCTTGCTAAATCTCTGATCTCAATGACTGGGAAAGATGTAGAAGGTGACAGCGCCAGCATCCTGTCCCCCTTGATAAAGCTGAAAACACTGCCTAAAGCACTGTCAGCGACTGCCAAGCACTTTTACATCGATGCAGCTTTGCCACTGTGTACAACACCTGATGGGAGATTGTTCTCAGTTTTAACATGTCAAAGAATAATCTCAGAACAACACATTATGTCAAACTGGCGTGCCTCATGTTCACGGCGGCATGGGCAAGACACTCGTACAGTTTGAAATGGTGACAGTTTGCACAGTTGGAACTGATGATAGTTTGCTCTGTTAAGGCCAAGTGGTGAGCTGTACCATCATCTACAGCAGGCTCGCTTTGCCAGCTAGCTGTCTGGATTTAACCTGCAGAGATTTGAGGAGTCCATAGTCCCCAGAAATCCACCGTAGGTTAGAACGCCAACACAAAGAAGAAGGTGACGGACATGGTCTTGACCCCTCAAAGTCTGGTCTTGTCTCGTTTCGATACACTCTAGTCTTGTTGATGACTTGGTCTCGGTTTAGGTGTTCGTGACTACAACACTGGCATGATGACTATTAAACCTGCTGAAATATACTTAATAAGGCAATTTTGTTACATAGTTAACCTTAAAATACAGCCAAATCCTTTCACCTGAACAGAATATGGACAAGCAGAGATCCACTTTAAATTACAGGAGGACCAGAGAGTCTACAGAAAAACAGCAGGTAGTTGCGGCTGTGTGGTGAAGATGGAGACAAGGTTTGTAACAGGAGAACGGGAATGGAGAGATATTTCCTTCTTTATAGATTGAATTATTACTTTATGTTATCACTATTATGATTACTTCAACTTCTGTGGAGCAGAATCTTGGGATACATTGGGATTAACAATAAAAAGACCTGTAGTGATGTGATGGCCAAATAAAGCTTAATGAAGCTTTGTTTGACCATAACTACCTATCACAGAATGGTGTGGGCTTTGAAACATGCCTCAATTTTCATCCATCTTACAATTTGGTTCTTTATGAGCATCCATCCTCAGAGACACCAGTGTGGCTATAGATTCTTATGCTTCTCCCCCTTTGAACATATTTCTGCATACTTGGCAGTATATGTTTACATAACCCTGCAATTGTTTTAATGGTATATACTTACCCTTTGCCTTTGCTTCTAATGTTTTGTTTGCTCTACTTTTATTGTTTTTTTATTGCCCAATGTATACTTATGTTTGGGCTGATATTATAGTTTTCTATTTCCCTGCTGAACCCTATAACCTGCTGTAGAAAGTCAATTTCCCCAAAGGGGTCAATAAAGCTTTATCTTATCTTCAAAAAGGCTAAACTCTATTCTCCAAATAAAAAAGCAGGTGAACTCTCCATTCCATTCCTCAGCCTGCACAGTGGATCTGCCTATTGTTTTTTTCTCTTTGTACCCTTATTACTCTCCCTCGTTCTCACTCCGTCTTTTTCTGTCATTCTCGGCTTCCCTAATGACTGCAATAATGAGCCATTATCATCTGCTTTGACAACAGATGTTCTGAATTTTTTGTATCAGAATCTCTTCTGTCTCTGTTTTTCTCGCTGCCTAATCTCTCTCTCTCTCTCTCTCTGTGTAGTTTCTTTTTTTTTTCTTATCAGGCGAGCCATTCTTCAACAAATTGGGAGATAATTTCTTCCCATAAGCATCTTCTTTGTCTGCTCTGACTTTCCCAAGTTTTTGTAAGTCCATTTGAACATCTATTTACTACACTGTTAAAGCTGCTGCTGGTGTTTATCACACAAAGCTTCACGTTTAGCAGCACTATTTTGTACTTTGTTTTGGTGTATTACTTTAGATTTTTGTAACATCATGAAAACAGACCTCAAACTGCTATTTGTTGGGAAAAAGCTTAACAACCCGATAAATTGCCCATTGAAAGCCATCAGTTAACAAGTCTCACACCAAAGCTCTAAACACGTGCCAAACTGATCTCCTTAGCATTAATCAGAGCTTGACTAGTCCATATTGACGATGTTTCATTTCTGGGATTGTTCCGAGCCGCCAGAAATTCTGCCCCGGATGTCACTTATTTTCATCAGGATGTCCTTCCCCTTCCTCTTTCTTTGTGTTGGCGTTCTAAACTCCGGTGGATTTAAGAGGACTATGGTTAACTGCTCCTCAGATCTCTGCAGGGTATGTCACAATCACAGTCGTCTTGGGCGGCGCTAGGCACCAGACAGAGCAACGGTATGCCATATGGGCCTCATTTCTGAGTGAGTAACTGTATGTTTTGAGCAAAGATAACTAAATGTTGCAAGCACATTACATTACATTTTTAACAGAAATTAACACTTGCAAAAAATAATTTTCATTTGAGCAAACAAAAACCTATTCCGTGCTCAATAAATGTATTTGCATGTTTGCTATTATCCATGTTAATGTGCAATAATAACCCCTCTCACAAAAGTCTTTCTCTGCACGCAGTTAGACGATGGACGTCTCCCTCTCACTCAACCTCTTCACTCTGTGTGTGCTCAACTCTTGACACACTCAAATTTCCATAGCCTTACAAGTGGGCCACAAAACCAACCAATCGGAGAATTAAAGGTCAATTCTGATTGGCTGTTAGTCTCCAATTAGATCGCAAGTAGCAGGAAACACAAATCTACAGGTTAACAGGAGCGGAGCAGCGTCTACCTGCGCGCAGAGAGAGGTTTGTGAAGATGTAATGTGCTTGCAAAATATAGTTCTGTGTGCTCAAAATATACAATTACTCGCTCCTTCATGGGCACATGGGCGCCTCTGCAAACTAACCTTGGGGAAGGAACATGTTTTGTTTGAACCTGTATTCACTCGTGTGTTCTTGATATACCGACAGACAAGCTACTTCAGCACAAAATTATTGCATAAAAATTCACCAAAATTAAGTATTTGAACCTCAAAATTAAATACAAAATGAGGGAAAAACTGCAAAAAGGTCCACTTTTTGAAAAAGATACCACCCCATCCACTAGGCAGGCTGAGGACCTGTCTAATGGCTGTCCTCACCACCCATTACACACACTTCTACTCTGAAGGTCTTTTTGTCCTCTAATAAGTCAAACCCTCAGGTTCAACAACCTGTATGTGCTTGTGTGTATGAAATAGAAAGAAAACATGACTTGTAAAAAGCTCTGAAGTAACCTTGGAATTCAGTCTTGGGCCCAAAACGGCAATATATTTAAGGTTAACATAGGTAAATGTTAATAACTACAAGTTGTTGTCTGTTTCTTCTAACAGTCCTTCTCAGAGGCCAATTCATTTTATTTTCTCAGCCTGACTGGGAGGTACAATTATGGGCGATCAGCACATAGCTAGTAGAATATATAGAGATGTTACAGTAATAAATAATCAAGTGTTTTTGAAGAACACGCATTTTCATGTTCCGAGACAGTTCTGATGAAGGGAATTCTTATTTAAAACACTTAACCTTTGTGTTGTCTTCCCGTCAAAATTTAAAGTCAACACTTTAGTTGATGCTTTTAAATCTATGCTTTTAACTTTTTCTTACGTTTTTTGTACCTTTTTAACACTTTTTTCAGCGTTTGTCACTTTTTTTGATGTTTAACACTACGTAACAATAACTTATTAACTTCGGTTTTACAGTTATTTTTGGAATTTATGGTCAATAAATATAATTTTTAGGAAATTATACCTAATGTTTGAGTTAAAAAAGCAGAAATAAGGAATTATTTAGACTAAAATTAAAGGAATGTAAGTTGATGGATAATCACAGACTGGAATATGTCAAATTTTACTTAATACTATTTCAAAACCACTTCAATTTGTTTTCAAATGCTATAAAATTGAATAAGATGCCCCAAAATTAATGAAAGTAGAGATTTTTACTTGCCAAAGAGCGTTGTGTGTGTGGAATCATGTGGAATCAATCATGTTATTTTGGGTAGTTAAAAAGAACATTGATATAGGAAAATAGGTCAATACCCGAGGACAACGTGAGGGTTATATGAGTATGTTTTTGCGGTTTAGTGCAATAGTGTTTAAGTATGTTCAATGAAGACAAATAACTTTGAAGGTTGTATGTAGATATGAGTTTGTTTGTGGTTCCCCCCCCCCCCCCAACTGAATATAAGAAATCAGACAAGTTTGCAAAGTTGTAAAACGTTTATTTAGCTTTTTTTTTTTCCTTCAAATTTTTTTATTTAGTCATAATAAAAGTTTTTCAAAGATGTTTGGAAAAGCAACTTGCGGAGGCCAAGTCCCCGCACGTTTCTGTGTTTATTTTTTATTTTATATAACATCGTATTTACAGGTGTATGTGTTACTAGTGATGATCAAATTAAACCTTCCACTGTCTTTATTTTCTGAATCGCAATTCCTTTAACCTTTTTCTTTGAACAGAGGGCGCCATCTAGTAAGCTCAGAAAATAAAGACAGTGGTTCATGAAGCTTCATTTTACCATCACTAGTGCACTGCAGCGGCCGTGCAAGAAGGAAACAAGATGAATGAGGACATAAACATCCACATAAATAGTCCCGAAGAAGTCCCATTCACCTTGTCTCACTTCACCGTCAACGGAAATGTTCAGTCGATTTTTCTGGACGGCTTGGAATTTTATGTCAGACAAAATGACTCTGTAAATGTGCATATCCCTTCAAAAAGTCGAAATATTTGCAAAAACTAACTCTTAAGAACGTTTCTGTTATTTTGATGGTGGGTTATCATGCTTTGAACCAGAATAATGCAATCTTAAGTCTTTCCCTTCTGCCTGTTAGTGTTGAAGTGACCAAAGAACCGGTTAATTAACCCGACTCGTGTCACTGAACTGGGAGAATCGAGTGCCATTCGTCAAAGAACCGACTCACTCCTGTTTCTTTTGTACCACATTAGCGCCTCTACTGGAGTGGAGGTAGAATCAATCAGGAAATGGGCTACAGCGAGCTGAGCAGCACCAAAAGAGTTGTTGAAGAGTTTTAGATTGGAGGGCACGAGGCAGAATGTAACCGTGCAACCGCTTGAGTCTAATGTAATCAAACAGGTGTCTTACTGCTTGTGCATCTTAGATGATTTTGTACATAGAAATTCATAGGCTACATTACCAATGGATATCAGATACAAACATGTCATGTTATCATGGTAGTTATGTTAAGTTAATTGTTTGTTACGTGGTAGGTAGGCTGTCACGAGGAGACCACACACCAGGCAACTGTACGAGACTGTTACCATGCCTAATGCATGAGTCTATGTAATCAAATGGGTGTCTAGGTTCTTGGCAAGTTTGAGTTATCAACCGATCCCAGAAGCCTTTAGATTCGGGCACGCAAACCGGTGACCGAATCTATAAACTCGGTAGGCCAACCAACGACCGTCCGGTTGAACCGACTCGTGTAAAAAAGCAGGTTGTCCCATCACTGCTGCCCGTTGTCCTAGCCGAAGACCCTTCCCTCTCCATTTTCACAACGCTCATAGACTCACTTTGGAAAATGGTGGTAAGTAGGAGTTGAAAGAGGAGGAGACAAGGATGTCATACATCCTGGAATCCCGTGAGATGTCTGAAGTGTCCGGTATACAGTGAGCCTGCGTTAATTATTAAATGCTGCTTTCAATGTAAATATAATTAGATTTTGTTATTTTATGTACTCACATCTAATATGGAATCCACTAAACTATTATTCCGAGCAGAAAAATAGACAGAAAAACAGATTCACAAGTAAGCCAATAGATGCCATTTCTAGATGATGATATGTTTCAATGTAGTTATTTACAGTGTGTTAAATACAAATATACAATTGTTTGAAGTTGCTTGACGGGCAGGAATGTGAACAGGATTTTAATTAAATTAAAGAAGATGCCATTTCATTTAAATAAGTAGGAGTGACATTTCTATAAATGACTTATTTTTACCAAGTTTAACAATTCTACCCAGGTCATATGATTATTCTTTGATCAAACAAAATGGCACTGATTTGATTGAAGTGTTATTTAGTTTTATGTCTTGTGTTGTCAATGGCCAGGCTTTCCATAAGTGGCAGACTGAGCTAACATCGAGGTTCTTCTAGCTCTTAATGGGGAGTCCAGTAAAATCAAGAAGGCCAAAGGTACCGGTCACTCCAGGGCCATTGAAGGGGAATCCGTCCAGCAGAGTTTGCTACGGAGGATTCCACCTGGGGCCCAAGACAAAATCAATACCCGTGTGAGGACTCCCAGTTCAAATAAATGCTTGAAGAACACTACTGGCAAGTCCCGCAGAGTCAAGCAAACCCTGAGAGAAGGCTTGGGGACCTATCCAAAACCTTCCTATAAAAGGAGAAGGGAGGATCTTGAAGCAGTTGGTATCAGAAGGTAAGGGTTTTATCACTTCCCTTTGTTAATGATCTGCTGTTGCTGTTAAGATTGTGGAGATTCAAACAGCTGTTTGTCTTAATACAAAAGGACAGACTCAGTCCAGAGAGGAAGATGAGAAGAGCGGACACATCAGCAATAAAGAAGTCTTCCTGGGTGAGTATTTGTCGCGCAAGTTTTTCAAGGACAATATGTGAGTGCTTTTCGTTCTGGAGCCATTAAAGGAACATCTGTGAAGGTCCAGCAGACCTTGCCACCTGAGGAGCAAGAGAATAACCGTACGTACACACCGCTGCCGACTTGACCAGCTTTAGCCGCTATGACATAGCAGGACATTCACATCAAGCAAGGAAGACTTGCATACGTAGGCTACTTAAATATATCGTGAGCAAAATTAATTCCCAAAACGCGACGCCGACTGATTTGCTACTTCTTGCAGCTGAGAGAAGTTGGCTTCCATTGACAATGAATGACTTCCTGTAACTTTGAAGCTCAAGTTGTAAGCAGACCAAAAAAGAAGGCTTGGAGGACAAAGAAAAATCTTCCTACGAAAGGAAATGGGAGGATGTCAATTCAGCCGGTATTAGAAGGTAAGTGTTATGTCACTTTCCTGTATTGATGATTTACTGTAGGCGTTACAATTCTGGAGATTCAAAACAATTTTTTTTCTTTATCTTAATGCAAAAGGTCAGACAGCCTCGGTCCACAAAGAAAGAGGAAAAGAGTGGACATTGTCATGGCTGTCACACCTAAAAAAATAAATATTATAATATATATATAAGCTTATTGAATTTCCACACAATAGTTTACCGTTTGTCCTACATCTCTGTAATCATCTTTCTCTTTAAGAGTACGCCCTGTGCATCTCTACTGGTGCACAGTTTCACTTTTTGGATGTAGATTGTAGTTTATAGAATTTACTGTATGTGTCCAAGAATGTTAAAAAATAAACAGCGCAAGTTTCCAATATTACATTTGTATTACAGAGTGACATACCAGCCATTCGCAAGTGGTGGTGTTTCCAGATTCTGGAGAAATTCTCAAATGCAAGGTAGGACACATTTCAAGCAGTAAAACATTGGTCTGCTCTACAATTCTGCTTTATTAAAACTACCATACTATGACTTTTGAAAAGGCAGGGGCAGCACTTTGTACAGTGCTTTGCCTTCTGGACAGTGGAGGCAAAGATGGCAGGCACCCTACCACCTATTTATAGGATTCCTTGAACCCACAAGGCCAACATATAGCCAAACTAACCAGAGAACCATTTACACGTTTGCATCCTATATGTTATGATTGTGTATACGTTTCAGTTTCCTGTTTTATTTTGTTTGTCTGTTTTTCCTCCCTTGTCATGTCTTGTTTTATTTCCTGCCTTGTTTTCCCGTCTCTGTGTCTCCGTCTTAAGCCCCCGTGTCACCTGTCCCTTGTTCACCTCGTTACCCCTTGTATTTAGGCTGTGTGGTCTTTGTCTTTTGTCAAGTCGTTATTTTTGTATTGGATTTTGTGTGTGCAGTCTACCTTTTTTGTCTTCCTGTTAATTGTGATTCATATTTTTTGACGTCCGCTTCGTTGGACTACTTTGGCTTGTATGGATTATTGTATTAGATCCTCAAAGCTTACTTTTGCGTGGCTGTCTCTGCATTCGGGTCCGACATTCTCAGATTCCCACAACACTATATTTTATTTGTGCATGTAATGGTTATGGTTGTATGAGTTAGCAGATGCTTTTGTCCAAATGACAACAAATAAAAACAAGTTAAAAACAGTGAACAGTTTTAAAATGTCGGTAAGACTACATTAAGGAAAATAAAGGTAATGAACAACAATGTCAATATAATTTCAAAGATCAATAACCTAATACAAGTAAAGAAATACCAAACTCATAAGACCTACTTAATTTATGCTGACAATATGTCTAGGTCCCGTTTGAAAGACCCAAAACTCACAGGAATGGGCAGCACTGAGCAACTCATTTCAAAGAGGAACCACTGAGAAAAAGTCTTGAATTTGTAATAAATACCTTGTGCGTTTAGTCATTTATGGAAATGGCATAAACATCTTATGTTATAGGGTAGTCTTTAAGGTAATTTTACTTTATCAAAAGGAGGAGCAGGTAGAAGTGGAGGAGCTGCCCTTCACATTGTGATGATCATTTGGAGGGTGCCGAGGAAGGCAAATGGATTGAGATGCCAAGCAGCCATTCACATTCTTATTTGAAAATGGCCAGGACTAGGGAAACATTTCTGATTTCTAGAGACACCCTCAAACTGAATGTGGGTTGCAGTCCCCCAGATACAGTTTCTCAGTGTGTGTGAAAGTGAAGATTTTTTTCCCCTCATTTTGTGAAATGACTCTGGTTCACTAATATGTCTCATGTCACTTCTGTGTCCACACCATGCATTCTTTCAAGTCATTTTCATTGTCAGTTTGGAGAAACAGTGTAGACTATTTCAAAGTTGTTTATATTTCTCTCTTGCTCAATTCAGATTCAAGTAAGTGCAGATAATATGCATTTCTGCCTGGACTATGTTCCTTATTCTATAAACACCATTGAAGGCATTATTTTACTCATTTGTAGATAGATATACTGTATAGACTCTTACTAATTCATAATGACTCAAATTTAGATTGCATTCAACTGTAGCTGTTAAGTTAAAAGTTAATATTAGCGAGATTAGAACCCACGTCGTACGACGAACAGTCTTTGATAATTATACTTCTGCTTGTTACGACCCAAAGTAATCTAGGGGTGGAGGACGCAAACAGTTTAAAATAAACTCGGGGAAAGAAAACATTAAATAATTTTATTGTGCCCGCAAAACAAGAGACAACAGGCACAGGTGTCGTAAGGTTTGGTCCAGAGCAGGTCACATAGCAGCTCCTAGCACCTCTATGCTGGCTTCCACACAGAAGCCTCTCTTCTGCACACAGCCATGCTGCCCTCTTCAGCTGTGGGGCACTGATCAGCCTTAGCTGCTGGCCTCTCTTCAGCAGCACACACACACACACACACACACACACACACACACACACACACACACACACACACACACACACACACACACACAACACGTCATGTGACACCCCCTCCCATAAGAGGGAACCCCTCTATTTGCACACCCATGGAGCATCATCACAAAAAAAAAAAAATCAATCTCAATCAGTACCCTCACTGCTCCTCCTGTCCAAGCAGAAACTCACTCAAGTACCCCAAAACTAGTCTCACCGTGACGGCGACCCAACCAGCGTAAAAGCGGTAACCTCATGCACTTATATTTTTCCCTTAGATTTAGTTGATATGCTTTTGTTTATACATCTTCATTTGTTGCAACCATTTATTCAGTTACAAATAACTTACAGGACACTTATTTCATTTCACATACATCATACTTTATTTGATTTATACAAAAGGTATCATTTAGCAAGCGCACACTATTAGTTACTTTTGGACGGTCATACTGTTAATCGGGTTTTCTTTTGAGCTTACCAGTAGGAGTCCACATCCAGGAGGGTTCCAGGTCTGCTGGCTTAAAAGAGATGGCGCAGCCTTTATAGGGGAGGTGGCTTAATTGGACACTACCACTGCTTGATATGTCTGGGGGGGGTAGCTGTATTCTCACTGTAGGTATTCTGGGGTTTAGATTTTATATAGAGTAACTTTTGTGGAGCTAAGATAAGCAAAAGTATATTTTATTTAGAATACTTTTTTAGGTAGGTTTGGCATTATTTGTTTCTGAAGTTAGTTTGCAGTTATTGTTTGTCTCCCCCTGTGTGTTTAAATTGGTTTAATTAGCCAACATATAAGTCTCCTTTGTTTCTTTGTTAGGAGGTCAGTCGTATTTTTGAGTCTCTTATGTCCACAGCCTTAGTTATGTCTGTTTATTTGACCTCTTTTAAGGCCCCAAAACATTATCTTTATTATGTTGCAATTATTTTTGGAAATAAAAAACCTTACTTTTTGAAATTTCTCTTGTGACTCCTCGTGCTTAACTGCTTGGTCCCTCACACTCACAATGTTGTCGGCTCCCCTCTTGTGTTTGATGCAGATGTTGTAACCCAGGGCCAGGAGTGCCCAGTGCATCAAGCGCTGATTGCTGTTGTACATCTGGGCCAAAAAGACAAGTGGGTTAGTTACTTTAAAGAAACTGCATCCCACATAAACGTCAAAGTGCTGTAGGGCAAGGCGCATTGCTAAGGTCTCCTTCTTGATGGTAGAGTAGTTTAACTGATGACGTTTGAACTTGGTGGAAAAGAAACAAAACAGGATGACACACATCCCCATCACCGTCCTGCAACAACACAGCCCCAGCTCCAGTGGCACTGGCATCCACCTCAAGCTGGAAAGGTCAAGCAAGGTCAGGAGCAGCCAGCACAGGAGCACTACAGAGGAGAGACTTAGCAGAGTTAAAAGCATCATCACACTCATTCCACACAAAAGGAACCACAGGACTACACAACCTGGTCAGAGGAGCAACTACTACTGAGAAGTTCTTACAGAAACAGCGATAGTAACCTGTCATGTTTAAGAAACGCCTAAGTTCTCGTCTAGTGCTGGGCACTGGTAGAGAGACAACCACTGCCACCTTAGCGTCCACCGGCCGAACCTGCCCCTGGCCAACCTGCATACCAAGGTAAGTGACAGTGACCTTACCAAACTCACACTTGGCCAAGTTAAGGGTAAGGGAGGCGTCGGCCAGCCGTTGGAATACAGTTTCTAGACTGGACATGTGACTCCTCCACTCACTAGAGTAGACCACCACATCATCCAGATACACACTGCAATTAGGTACATCTCCTAATACATGCTGCATCAGGCGCTGAAAAGTGGCAGGTGCATTCTTCATGCCGAAGGGCATCACAGTGTAATGCATAAATGCATCGGGAGTGACAAAGGCTGAGATTTCAGAAACCCGCTGTGTCAAAGAAACCTGCCAGTATCCTTTGAGAAGATCAAGCTTTGAAATACACACAGCTGCATTACCCACGTTAATGTCGTGCTCCAGCACACTGGTACATCTTTTAATATACTTGTATACCTGCCGAGCAAGCCAATCACATCCTATTTGTGAGGCATAGGTAGACAGGACAGCTGCTGGTCAAGATTAGACAATAACTCAGAGTTAGCTAGCCTACCACACAGATGACCCTCACAGTACCAACGAGAGAAGAAACCCCGACCACAGCAATGTCTGGGGTCGTCTCTAGGCCTCTCAGGTCAGCCCCTCTGGGATGAAAAGATTTCAGCATGTTAATGACATAAGTGGGTCTTCCGTCTACGCTCAGGCGTACGAATAACATAGTCGGTATCGGAAACTTTACCTTCCACCACATACAGACCTGAGAACAGGGCGGCAAGAGCAGAGCCAGCTGTGGGCAGCAAGACCAACATCTTAGCTGTGTCTCAAATCACACATTTCTGTACTAAATACTAACTAATTGAGTACATTGTGCGTTCACATTATCAAAGTGCGGTCAAATGCAGTGCACTTGAGTACCCGGATGGTGCACTCAAAACGGTCAGAAAGTTGTGTGGATCAATGGACACTTTCCACACTCAACGGTCGCCATCTTGGCTACGTTATAACCTTTATTGGTACCGTAATTTGACGTGCTAGCAAGCTAACAGCGGCAGTTTAACCAGATTGGCAAATAAGTTATAAGATAATGTTACATGTGTTGTAGCTTGTATATTGTTGTTTGTGTTAAACTACCTTCCCACTGAAGATTTTAGTGTAAAGTGTGTAATCTTAAATTGTACATATTCCGATCGATCAGCTGATTGCCGGTAACATTAACATAATGTTAAAACGTATCCGCTGTTACTGCCTCCACGTGATGTTTATCCTGTATAACCCATATCTTAAGGGACAAACGAGGAATAGAGGTCCGTCATTTAGGGGCAACGATGTCCAGACCGTAGAAGGATCCCCTGGAGAGTCTGAAGTCCCCCCCTCATGTCCCTATCCCCATCAAACTACCTACGGCCTGGGGGGAGCCTGCAGAACTACAAGCACATTTTTAAAATAAAACTATATTAAAAGTATTTAACTTTGTCATCTTTTGTATTACACATTGCATGACTGTTGCAAGCATATAATGTTAGAGCATACAGAATAGAGGAATGGGCTCTATTACATGTCAGGGCTGTTACCTCTGCTTTCACTGCTGTATTGTCATGTATGAAGACCATTTAGAACAAAAATACAACTTAGAATAAAAGATGTTATGATGTTTTGTCTATTAGGTAAGTTGTAACGTAATGCTTCACAACAGTCTTATCTATGCGCCACAAGGATGTCCTCATGAAACCGTTGAGTTTATATAAATATATTAACGTTACTTATTTTTAGAGCAGAAACATAAGTGTATATACATAGAATAGTGGTCTGCAAAGAATAGGTATAATTAATGGATTGAAAAGAGTGCAGTAACCAGAACGAATATTACGATACTGTTGTGTGTACTGTTTTCAGCTAATGGGGGCATGACAGCGGCGTCGCAATTGCCATCCTGTTGTGACATGGAGCAAATAAAAACAAAATGACAGAATGATTTGTTTTTGTTAAAGTATCAAAAACAGAGCAGGAATTATTCACGAAAAATAGACTGGAATGCTCTCCTTTGAAATTCACAATTGTACAGAAGAAGGGATGAAATGTGAACATCATTTCCGGTAAGTGCACATGGCAGTGCGCGATTTGAGACAACCTGTCAAAATGTACGCACTATGCAAGACAGTACGTAGTGCACAAAGTGTACTGTCTGTAAGTGCACTAAAGGCTAGTGCGCGATTTGAGACACAGCTCTTGTCACCAGCAGCAAACTGTCGCTTGACTGCCTTCTTGTCAAAGAGTCTCTTCATGTTGACCTGAGATGAAGAGAGTGACTCCTTAGCCAAACGTGTAGCATGGTGCAGACGTTCTCTACAGCAAAATACAAAATCCAACACGTTCTTTCCAGAGTTATCTTATCCCCCACTAGTTTCTCCTTCAACACCTTCAATGGGCCAGCACATTGTGACCAAACACTAGCTCTGCTGGACTAAACCCTAGAGATTCCTGCTTTGCATCACGAACAGCAAAGAGAAGAAAAGGCACACCCTAATCCCAGTCATTCCCAGTCTCATAACAGTACTTCTTCAGCATAGATTTCAAGGTCTGGTGCCAGCGCTCAAGTACACCCTTCGACTCAGGATGATAAGCACTAGACACTGAGTGGGAGATACCGAGAGACTGGAGAGTCTGCTTGAAAATCCTGGACAGGAAGTTTGTTTCCTGATCAGTCTGTATGGTCTTTGGCAGACCGTGAGTCGTAAAGAACTTAATGCTTTATTGACTGCTTTAGCGGTTATCTTGCGCAAAGGGATGGCCTCAGGGAAACAGAAATACACATCATGGTGAGCAAAAACTAGACTTAGCTTTGGGCAATGGACCCACGCAGTCGACCAAAACATGCTCGAAAGGTTCACCAACTGCAGGAATAGGCCGCAGTGGCGCGGGGGGCACAGGCTGATTAGGCTTACCTACCATCTGGCAAGTACTGCAGGTTTTACAGAAGCGCACTACATCAGCCTTCATTCCTGGCCAAAAGAACTGCCTAAGAACACGCTCATAGGTTTTGCTGATGCCCAAGTGACCTGACCATAGGTGCTCGTGAGCCAGCGCCAAAACATTCTGCTGACAGTCAACAGGGATCAGTACCTGAAGAACCACACCCCAATCCTCTTCCGAATCGGTCGCCACCCACTCTTTTCGTGAGACCCACCTCCGCATCAACACGCCATTCTCCACAAAGAATGGCAGTTGACCATTACACTGTCATGTTGACCACTGACTTCTAACACTTATCCAGCAAGGGATAATTTTTCTGAGCTTTAATGAGAGCCTCCCGAGTAAGCGGCAAGGGTGCAGCAGCGTCAGGCACCAAAACTGTAGCCTTTTCGTCAGGCTCGCCTGAAGTACAGCTTACCGAACCACCAGAAGTCACTTTCCCCAGAAAGTACAGAAGCAAACAAGGAGTCAGACAAACTAACCTCTTGAGCCTGAGCTATAGTAGTTACACTAGCTACAAACACACAAGAATGTTCTTGAGCTAGCTCATCGCTTTCTGATTCAGGAATGGTAGTGCACACAACCTCAGGAACAGGATACACTTTCCCCCCTGCAACATCATTCCCCATGATAAAGTCCATGCCATCAATAGGGAACGCCGACCGAGCGCCTACTGTGAAAAACCCGGTCACTAGGTCAGACTGTACATGAACCTGATACAATGGTGCTGGCACAAAACCCATTTCAATGCCCCTCACAACTGAACACCCACTTAAGCTAGGTCCTAGTGGCAGAACAGACAGGATCAGCGACTGCGAACAAGCCGTGTCTCACAGTATGGTCACTGGATGCTGATCCTCAGATTTCCCTGAAAGAAATAAAACCATTAAAAATGAAAGGTTTAAAACAGTCAGGCATCTCAGGAGTCACAGAGTCCAAGGATTGGACTCTGGGAGAAGTTTTAATCAATCCCACACCCTTCAGCTGTTTTGGAAACGAACCCTGCTGCTTCCGCTTCCAAGCATCACAGTTGGCAATCAGATGACTGGACTTGCAACAGAAGAAGCATAGTTTTTCAGATTTAGGACACGAAGCAGAGCTGTCATAATGCACTGGAAGATCTGCACCTAGGGGAAGTTCACGAGGGAGAGTATCACGTTTTGTTAAAAACGACCGTATGAGAGAGCGTAAACTCATCAGCCAGAGTGGCAGCTTGCTGTAGGGTGGACACTTTCTGCTCATTTAAATATACAATAATACGCTCAGGTACGCAGTTTTTTAACTCCTCTAACAACATTAGCTCACGCAAAGCAGACAGATCTGCAACCTTAGACGCTGCACACCACCTGTCAAAAAGAATCCTCTTGCAAAGTCTACATATGACTGGCTCTGGCTTTTCCTAAGGCTGCGGAAACACTGTCTGTAGGCCTCAGGCACCAGCTCATATGCTCAGAATAGCACTCTTTACCTTATAAGCCAGCCCGTCCTCCACAGACAAAGAGGAGTAGGCCTCGTGAGCTTTGCCCACTAACTTACACTGCAATAAGATAGCCCACACATCCTTAGGCCACTGTAGAGCGGCAGCAATACGCTCAAATGCACCAAAGTAAGCGTCTACCTCAGACTCATGAAAACAGGCACCAGCGAAATGTGCTTACTCACATCAAAACTGACAGAACTGTGAAAATGCACGCCAGCAGTGGTTATGTTACCAACCGCACCTTCAATCTGGCTTCCAACTTAGAACCCGGAGATGAATCTACTGACATTGGTTCAAACCGCGGTAAAGTGACCGGCTGTCGTTCGGCTCCCACACGTTGAACAACAGGAGTGATGTTAACTGGCTGATCTGTCATATCAGGGGCACTCACCGCTATCAAGGCTGCACACGGGTGCGGATACAGAGAAAAACCCCTGACTAACAAGACCATCTAACACAAAAGCCTTCAGCTCAGCCTTACGGAGGGAAACAGAAATTCTATAATATACTGCAATCTCATGCAGATCTTTCTTTGTACACCTGTCAAACGCACCTAAAGTAGGGTCTGACACAAACGCACCCAGCTGAAAAGCTGCCATTGTACACTACTCAAGTACAATCACGCTGAACACGTTAAGTGTAATGTTCAATATTAATAAGCCTCCAACCTTGCACTCATGGAAACAAATCTTCCCCAGAACCTGCCTAACCAATACTAAACCCTGTAGATCTTCTGAAGCTGTGCCAGGCTCAAGGCAACACATCAGTGGCCAAAACCCTGAAACGCCATCCCCCTTTGGAGAACACAGTCTCCGCCTAGGATTGACTCTGAATACAAAAAATGCAAGACAATAAACTAGTGTCCGAAGGAAAGGCTGATTAGGCCCAGCTGGACATTACCCTAACTAGACTGAGGAAGCAGGTTCCCATTCACACACCAGCAAAGCCACAGAGACAGCACACAGGGCTATATAAAAATATCAAACAGAACAACTTACCGCAACAGACAATGAAAACCGTACAAAAGGTCCCAGACGAGCCCCCAACAACTGTTACGACCCAAAGTAGTCTAGGGGTGGAGGACGCAAACAGTTTAAAATAATAAACTCGGGACAGAAAACAAACAGTAAATAAGGCAATTTCATTGTGTCCGCAAAACAAGAGGCAACTAAGAACAATCTTCAAAAGGAAGACGACAACAGGCACAGATATCGTAAGGTTTGGTCCAGAGCATCACATCAGCAGCACACACCTGTAGATAATCACACACACCTGCAGAGAATCACACAACACAACACGACACGTGACACTGCTCTACTAAGCTCAGATTAAATCACAGTAAGTTAAGTCGGCCTAATGTCATATAGCAATGAATCGCAAAGGGGAGTGTGGAGGAAACTGAAGGTTTGCAGTGACAGAAAGACTCAGACTTTATTCCACATGTAACCAAAATGGTGTATGTTCATGTAACATGTCACAACTCCATTATTTTGGATTGGCAACCACGTAAACACCTTGTAATGCATAGCATAAGCTACATTTAAAAACATCACAACATCCCCTACATGTACGTCGATATGAGAAAGAGTGCTTAATTTAAATATCTTCATAAAACAGAGCTGCTGTAAACTGCATAATTAATAACATAAAATATAGCTTACAAAAATATGCCGCCAGGCGTCAAGTGTTTCAACGCATGCGCGATGCAAATAGTGTAGGGATACCGTGTGGCCGGGTTAGCTCACTTGGTACAGCAGGTGCACATACGTAGAGATTAACTTCTTGACGCAGCGGTTGCGGTTTGTAGTAGGCGGGCTCTCCAGATTTGCCATTCAGAATATCTTTAAAAATAAAATAGTTTTCTACTAGTATTTATGCGCATATCGGATTGTGCAGGCAGCACAGTTCGCATACCGTCACTATGTACTGTATTAGGTCCAGTAGAGAGGGCAACGAGCCGGAACCGTGCCATCCCAGTCAACACAGGTCCTCGCCACTCTGGGGGCAACCGGCTGTTTCCTGACGGGAAAGGGCATCCAGCTAAGTGTTTTATATTAATATTTTAATTTTCAGCTTCATCACTAAGGCCTGTTTGGAGATAGATAGATAGATAGATAGATAGATAGATAGATAGATAGATAGATAGATAGATAGATAGATAGATAGATAGATAGATAGATAGATAGATAGATAGATAGATAGATAGATAGATAGATAGATAGATAGATAGATATTTATTGATCCCAAGAAAATGGGAAATTACGGTGTTACTATACGGTATAATATATAATTCTGTTAAATCTTATCACGAGTGTCGTAATACCGTCTGTATTGGAAGGTATTATTAATATAGGTAGTCTATATATCAGGTTTCCCTACACTATGTGAGAACATGCCAAAATTATAATTCACTTTGCAGCAATTCTCCAGCATCTGAGAAGTTTGTGGCTTTTTCTCAGCCAGTCGTCATGATTCTCAGCCACTCTCTCTGCTGATTGGACACGTAAAGATTTGACCGGTGAAACCCCAAGAATATACCGCTACTTTACACTCCATAAAAAGTCTGCAACATGTTTAGCCTGTGGGGTTCTCCACAACATCGTGCAGCAAAACAGGGCGCCATAATTGTAGTGATGGAGCCGATGCCCCGATGCCCAGAGAGCAGGGTCCAGCACAGCCCCAAGTGGGGGCTATACCAAGGAGACAGGATAGTATTCCTCGCTTTCAAAAGATATAATCTTATGTTTGGCAATGATATTCAATACAGGAAACATGACGATGCACAACATTTTTCTTCATTCTTTAGGTTTTCGTTTGTCTTTTAAAGTGTCGTTAATGGCCACAAGTGAATGATTTCTTTCTGGCATTGACCAACATATTTCAGCTTGGTTGTACAGCCCCTTTGCTGTCAGGACGGGCCAAATCTAGGTCAAAGGTGAATTAAGTTTAGAGCGTTCACATTTAAAGCATTTCAAATAATTTCCTTTCACAGTAACAGAAATGTCACTTTAGAGACAGGGCTGTATGACTCGAGTCCGGACTCCAGACCATTTTTCTATGGTCTCGAACTTGTCTCGGACTCGCTAGTATTTGGACTCGGACGTGTCTCGGTCTCTGCCAATGGTCTTGCCAAATATGGCTTTTAGTCTCGACTGAGTCCAGGTGTCTTTATTATGTTGATAATAATATTGGAGGGAAAGTGAAACCCAAAAGTATTGTCTTGATACTGTCATGCATAAGACCCTTTTTCTGTCCTGGACTCAGTCTTGACTCGGACTCAAACCTTTTTGGACTCGGTCATGTTTTGGACTCGACTAGTTCTGGTCGTGTACTTGTCTTGGACTTGAAAAAGGTGGTCTTGACTACAGCCCTGTTTAGAGATTAGAAATTGGTGTGTTTATCAGTTGTAGCTGAAGATGGTAGCTAGGTAAAGCTGCACCTCGTTAACTTCACTAGCAATGTTAAATTAAAGCTAAAATGTATTAGTAGTTTCCCATGTGAAAAGCATAATGTTCCGTATCGTTACGTTATAGCATTCATAACGCAAAATATCTTTTCTTGTTTGCTGTCTTTTAACAGGGACTAAGGAACAGACGGAGGCGGTCACTGAGGATGGGAAAACCAGAAGGGAGAGATGAGGAGGAGGAGGAGGAGGAGGAGAAAAGACAAGCAGGGAGACAGAGGCCATAGAAAGATGTTCAATAGATTATTTGCTATATTAGAGATTGCCATTCAAAAAATAAATGCATTACATATTTCTGCTTTGTCTGTCTTTATGTTTTTAGGTGTATATAATATAAACTGTTTTTCAATGTCTAGTTTTCCATTAAACTATGACCTGGACACAGGAAGCTTCTAACTGAAGTGTTCAGATGTTACCTGTTTTAACAACTTGTTAGGTATACAAGCTCTAAAAAGATATTAACAAAACGTGTAGCTTTATTATAACATTTATTCAAACATTACTATATACTGTACACAAGTATATTCAACATGAAGCGGCGATCAGACGCAGCAGCCGATGATGGCTTCAAGACTGCAGACAGAAGGAGGAAGCCTTAGGTTAGTCATCCAACCTGTCCTGGTAACATTAGGTTAGTGCAGTAGTCATCCAACCTGTCCTGGTAACATTAGGTTAGTGCAGTAGTTATCCAACCTGTCCTGGTAACATTAGGTTAGTGCAGTAGTTATCCAACCTGTCCTGGTAACATTAGGTTAGTGCAGTAGTTATCCAACCTGTCCTGGTAACATTAGGTTAGTGCAGTAGTTATCCAACCTGTCCTGGTAACATTAGGTTAGTGCAGTAGTTATCCAACCTGTCCTGGTAACATTAGGTTAGTGCAGTAGTTATCCAACCTGTCCTGGTAACATTAGGTTAGTCCAGTAGTTATCCAACCTGTCCTGGTAACATTAGGTTAGTCCAGTAGTTATCCAACCTGTCTTGGTAGTAGTTAGTATTCTGACACCCAGGAAGTCTTGGAATTTAACCCAATCTTTGTCTATTACTGGCAAAGAGCCTTTTATTTTTATGTATAAAAGTAAAATATAAAAAAGTCCTTTCCTGACAGTTTCCATTATATATTAAACAGTTATGGTAATAAAGTCATTAATTAATAAAAGAAATTGCATTAATGTGCAAATATTACCATGTTAGCAAACTTGTCTTCACATATGTATGCATATGTATGTGGTATTAATATGAATGTCTCAAAGCATGAAGGAGCTATGATAATTTGAATAAATTAATAAATTTAATAAATATTGTTTCCCCACTAATTAGTAAAACGAGTGGTGCTGCAAAATGTAATCTTTATGAGTGAAGCTGTGTTGTCTGTACAGTGGTTTCTTACAATGACTTAGGGGGCTTTCACACCTACAGTTCTGTACACGTGCGATTCAGTGAAGAGTGAAGTTGCAACATTGTGGCTTTTTTCATTTGGTTCGGTAGGGTTCACATAATCTCATCTCTCCCATCGCGTCAAAAAGCAACTTCTGGTCAGGGGTTTTTGGTGTTTGTTACTGACACAAAAAGTCTCCTTTAGTCATACTTAGACGCGCTTGGTTGGGACTCTCTGGGTCGGGACGGTCTCCTGGGTGAAAGTCCTGTGTTGTTCGGCCCATTCACCACCCCAACCAACCTCCTTATGAGGATTTTCAGTCTTTCGTACGGCTTGCTGCTGTTGTCTCTCTTAATACTACGTTATGTTACAGCGCTGCGATCGAGCTGCTGCTCTGGCCGGTGCATTCCATGCAGAAGCTAAAGGCATGTTTTAGCGTCGGTATCTGACGCTGAGAGCCACTCCCATAGGAAAAATGTCAGCAAGACACCAGTAAGACAAAGGAGGTTGAATTGAGAAAACCATTTGAGCAATACTTGAGAAGTGGGATAAACAGAGGAGATCTCATAATTGTATATCCTTGATCTCAATTATGTCTTGGCTATTTGAAATTTTCAAATTTTCAAATGTCTTGCTCCTAAGGGACCCTTAGGAGAAGTAACTCAGAAACAAATGATCACAGAATGATATGAATACGAGAAGCTCAAATTGATCTCAAGAGATGAGATTGAACAACAGATGAGCAACACATTTTTCCTATGGGCTGCCAAAGCGTGAGTAATTTACGAGTTGGAATGAAAGAATGCACAAGAATGCACAAACCATAGACCTACACTAATTCTCAACTGTCCTATTTCTCATTTAGACCGCTGGGTAAATAAGTACCCAACTTTGTGATCTTTGTGACTTTTCAACTCTAATACGCTGATCCTGCCGTGATCCACAAAATGTTGAACTAGAGGGATATGTACATTTTTGTGTCTATTTATATTATATCTATGTTGTGTGAACCTAGTAAGCATGGTATTTGCTGTTTGGCCAACATATTGTTTTCTAATTAAATAAACAATATTTTTCAGATGAACAGTTGTGTTCCTTTGTGTTTCAAACACTTCTTTAGTGGTCTGGTTCTGCACTATCCTATAGTGTCTATAAAATTCCACTTGTGACCTGGTTTTATGTGCCTGCAATAGTTTGATCAGAATGTCTCTCAGATTGTTTTTTTCTAAAGGCAGCAATCAGCATGTGTTTCTTCTTAATTGTTTTACAAATTTGATTTTTCCACAGAATAAGTTATTATAATCGGTAAAACTGGTTTGACCTGGGTGAATGTTCTCAGTGTAGTGTGTAGTGCACATGTTCTGTAGTGTAGGAGTATTATTATTATTATTATTATTATTTTTTGTGGCCCTTATCTTGCATGCAGTTACTATCACTCAACAGCAACTTACCCTCCCAACACCACCTCTAAACATACAGCTTTCCTGAAAACCCACAATGCCATGGCAAATCTTTTGAAGTTGACACAGTCCCCTTAATTCGTCAGTGGGCCACTGACTCAACGTCCTCATCTTAGTCTGCGGTTTCCTCTGTCCTTTTATCTTCTCATGGCCAACAGATGTGAACCAACTCACCCATGAAGTGCTATCACCAATAATGAGGAGAGTAAACCAGGCTAATCAGGGATGCGAGGTGACAGGCCATTAACCCAAAAAAGAAAATGAAAAAAGATATGATGAAAACCTCTCGTTCCATCTCTCACACTTGACCTCTCTTTCATCTTGTCGTTCCCCCCCTTTCATTTCGCCACACATCCATCTGTCCTTTCATCTTTCTATCCCTCTGTTGCTGCTAAGAGGGTTTTTATCCAGAATCCACAATAAACTCTGTACGTGTGTGTGTTTGTGTGTGTGTGTGTGTGTGTGTGTGTGTGTGTGTGTGCTGTTTTCTGTTATTTTACCCTCCATTTAGCTATTTCTTCCCAATTTTTCATCACAGGGGTTTTGCTCGGTAATCAGCCTGCGGTCGGATAAGGCCGTGATAAGCCCAATGGAGAAATCACATAATAGATCTGAAATTTTTTTGGCCGGTTTGGAGGTAATTACCAGATCTTACCTTTTAATTCTGCTGGCAGCTCCTGTGATCTGTGGAAATGAGGAGGAATATAGCGTGAACCTGTTTTAATTGGTTTTTAGATGAGTTTCACATGAACTGTGAAATTGTAGTAATCAGCAGAAAGGACAGCATCTAGATGGATTTTAGCCAGTGCAGCCCTGCTCATTCTTTTTAAGTCTAAGGAGAACAGTTTATGTTTGTCTGATAAACAACAACAGCAATTCCCTTTTCCTTAAAGAAACACACAGACTTATCGGGACTTTAGCTTATTCAACGTACCCCCAGAGTAAGATAAGTTCATACATGCCCTTCTCATCTCTGTGCATGTTGTAAGCGGCGGCCGCGTGTTTGATTCCGAACTGCAGCCCTTTTATTTGCTGCATATCATTCCTCCCTCTCTCCCCTTTCATGTCTAAGCCGTCCTGTCAAAAATAAAGACCTAAAATGCCCAACAAATCTTAAAAATATGATCATTGAATAATATAGCTGTGGTTTATGCTAAGGTAGTCTCGGTTTGCCAGCCCTTCCTCCACCATGGCGCTGCAGAAGAGGGTCTGGCTAGTCCACACAGCATTTCGCGATGGGAGAAAAACGTGCTCTGGTTTATTGGCATTTCTTTAAACCAATCACAATTGTCTTGGGCGGTGCTAAAGGTGACTGTGAGCCGACTCCTTTCAGATGCCATGGTAGTGGAGTTTAGTCAGAAAAAGTAAGTGTCAGGCGGCAATGACAGTTAAGTTTAGGCACTAACATGACTAGTTAACCCTCCTGTTGTCCTCGGGTCAAATTTGACCCATTTTCAAACAGTTTCTATGTCAGAAAAATGGGTTTTTATCAACCAAAATGTCCAAAAAATAATGTGGATGGTTGCATACGATACTCTTTACAAGTAAATGATCAGTTTACTACTTTCTTTGAATTCAGGTGTTTTATTAAATTTTATAGCATCTGAAAAAGCTTTTCTAAAAGAACATTGAAAAAAGTGACAAAAATGATGGAAAAAGCTTAAAAACATCAGGGGAAAACATAACAAAAAGGTCAAAAAAGGGAAACATTGGGAAAAGGGGGGGAACTATCCTACTACATATTACTAGTATTATACTATATAAAAAAGCATTTTATTTTGGACCGAGAAAAACAAATAATTGTGTAGCGGGCGGGAGGACAACACAAGGGTTAAGTTTAGGAAAAATCTAGTAGTTTGGAATAAAACATTCCCGAGGAATGAACGAGTGTTCCCTGAACGAAAGTATTTTGTTTTCGCCCTGAAGGGAACTCCGCTCTCTGGCTTGAAAGCTTTGTGTTTAATGTTGACATTGCCATGTTGTGCTATTGCATTTTAATATTCATTAATATTAAGGTCATAAGTTCATAGATAAGTGTTTTGGGCTGGCCAAATGGCACTATCCTACAGAGCCCCAGAGGGGACATGGAGGGGGGGGGGGAACTGAGAACTGTACTGGGAACCAACACTTTTGCGAGATATTGACTTTGTTTTGCTAGATATTGAGTTCCATTTGCGATATCTTGCAAATCCAACAAACAATAAGGTTAAGCGCACTAGCTAGTATCTAGCTAGCTAGCAGCACGACATGATTACATCTCCTTGGTTGTCTAAATACATCCATCTTTTATTTTAATAAGCGTTACTAATGAATACATGCCAAAGTGAAGTGTTATAAAGGACATGGTTGTTGACTGTTGATGTCAATGACTGAAGGCTAACCTGTGTAGCTAGACATGATTATACCTCCTTGGTTGTCTAAATACATTCATTATTTTTTTTTGGAATATATTATAAATTTTGTTTTATAAACTTTTTTAAAAGTATTTAGGCATCGGCACGTTTTTTTAAGTATTGTTTTACCACCGGAATTGGAAAAAAAATCAAAACAAATTCCAGCCCTAGATGCACCCCCTCTTCAATGTTCCCACTTGGTGAGCATTTACACAGAGCCAACCCACCAAGCATCTCCATGAAATCTGCTCCTCAGTGTGAACCGGGTGTTTTGTCAATATCAGATGGTTGCGGGGCGCTGGCCTTGGCATCATAGCGGGAATTACTCCTAGCTCTGGCACAGCTTTTATTGAATTGTTTACCCTCAGCAAGAGAGAGAGGGATGACTGTGTGGGTGTTTGATGCCCTCCATCTTTTTCTGTCAGCATGGCTTCTCCTCTGTATCTAATCCTGCCAGGGCACCAGCTGCTCCCAGAATGGCATCTCCTAAGGCATAGGACACTTCCTCTCAAACTACCCCCCTTTCAGCCAGCCATCCACCCGGCCTGCTCTCTCGTGGCTGTCCCCGTGGCCAGGCTGCGGCCGCTAAAGCCAAGTTCACACTGTTGGAATGATTGCAGTGACAGCGGTGTTTTTCTGCCCGTCCGCAGGGACTCGTTCTTATCTGCTTTGCTTCACTGAGCCGCCGCCACCGACTGGACCCCTGACAGGCTGACAGTCAAACAGGCAGATTGACTGATTGATTAAATGGACAGATCACAATAGGACAGCACACGCGATAATGTTTTCTGTGTGTTTGTCTAATTCTAACAGTGTCTCATGCCGTGTTAATTGGAATCCCTTCATCTTTTATGCACAAGTAAAGACATATCCTTAAAGTCACTTGACACTAGGGTTTAAAAACACACATCCAAAGTATTTTCTATTTTCAGAGAAACATAACAATGGGGGGTAAAAATTGAATTACATTCTAGGTGCAACTCAACTCATAAGGCTCGTATGTACAAAATATATGTACCACTACAGAAATACGCAAGTTCTTTATGTCCTCCCATGTAGATGCAATTCTCGGCAGATCTATCTTATATTTCTACATCTATATAAATGGAGTTATTGTTAGAGAATATGTATATTTGTTGTCCGAGATTTCGCCACTGCTTCCAGAATCACCTCACAGAGGTCAACATGACAGGGTTCTAATCACAAAACAGCCATGATCGGATTGTTTCACAACATCCCCCGAATCACACCAAGTGATGTGAAAGCGATCAAAGCTACAATCCAGTATTTTGTGCATATAAATTCAGCAAAAAAACCCCACTAATGTACACTCAAAAAAGGATGTAGAGTAGACTATATCACAGTGCCTGCTGCTGGCTGTAAGTGACAGCACAGACAGGCAGAGGAGAGAGAGCCAGATCGAGAATGGCATCATGTTGGTCTTCCCTCCAACCGTGCACGGTGACTGGATGCTGCTCGATGTCGCCTCTGTCGCTTTGATCGCCATCACCGCTGACGCCTGTCAGTGTCCTCTTTGAGGGGAGTTCGCAAGTAGAATCAATATGCTGCTGCTCAGGGGCGCCGGCTGGGTGGGAGAGAGAGGAGGAAGATGGGACGGTTGGGGGGGGGGGGTGTTGTATGTATTGGTTCAGCATTGGGATTTAATAAACACTGTGGTGCACCAAGAAAAAACACTGTTCTATTCCAATATTATCATAGGCAAAAACGCTATGTTGAGCCACTTATTAAAAGAAAAACAACTCCAAGTCACTCTGAAGAGGAAGAAATTCATTTATTTTTAGTTTGGATGAGCAGATGGAGGGAGGGCATGTATGGCGTGTATTATTAGCGTGTTTGCACTCTGTGTGTGTCCTGTCTGAGATGAATGCTCTTACATTTGAGTGTTTCTCCACACCCTGTTTAGAACTGTTAAGTATTTTCCTCCTTTTGTTATCTGCTTGTTTTGTCTCCCCTTGTCATTTTCTTTCTTTCTTTGTTGTTGGCTCATTCTCTTCTTACCAACTCTTGCTTTCTCTCCAACCCCTCTCCTAAAACTCAGATTAAAGGAATGATGCAAACTCCTCATCTCTCTCTTCTCTTTTTTGGCATGCTTGATCCTTTCCGAGCGAGTCAACTTGCCAGCAGCCCCGGGGAAGTCGCGAGAGCATCTTTTTATAGCAGATGTAAAAACAAGCACCACCAAATACGCTTTTAATATCCATGTGCAAAACAAAATGTGGCATTAAGCTGTGCGAACATTCCACCCCTGGAGTATTAGGTCACTGTGTGTCATCAAAGATGTTCCACCAGTGTTAGCATTAAAAAATCCAACGTGTACTTGTCTTGCAGAAGTCAAACCGGTGAAATGCTCCAAGATGTTTTCTCCTTCCCTTTTTTAAAACCGCATAAACAGATTATTACTAGTTTTGTGTTTCTATCAAACACACTGCTTTTTATGTCTTAATGATGTGTACACACACACACACACACACGCACACACACACACACACACACACACACACACACACACGCACACACACACACACACACGCACACACATTGTGCACATTACATCACAAAAGTGGCATTCTGGCAAGCGTTTTGTGTCTTCCATCTTGTTTTGCTGACAGACGCAGCATTAGACTTGTGTGTGTATTGTTTCTTTGAGAGTGTGTGTTTGTGAGTGTGTAAGGACAGATGTTGCAGACCAATTAGAGTGCGGGCACATGGAGACATGCCGTGGGACTAAATGCCATTTGACGCAGGGAGTGGTGGCACTAAGCAAGCAGGGAAACGCTCCAGCAGTTAAGACGATTTGCAACGAAGCCATTCTTCCACATATTTCATGTAAATATTGCTACAATATCAACGCTTGCATTGTCATAAAGTACAGCAGCAGTGGTGGTATGTAACTACATTTACACAAGAACTGTACTTAAAGTATAGTGGGTAGTTTCTGCCGCCCCATGAGGAATACTAAGTGATGACATTGAAATTGTTGGCGCGTCCACATGATCCAAGCTTCCCGTGGCCGTGCTCTTGGCTCACTCCGGCACACTGTCATCCCCACAATGCTTACTGAGACACATTGTATGACAAAATAAATCCACAGCGACAGACAAAAGATATGAGATGAGAGTCACAGACAGGCAATGAGAAAGAGAGAGAGAGAGAGAGATATGTTTGTTATGGCAGAGTGAGCCATGGCCTGCGGGTGGGTGGAGATTAAAAATTCCTCGTCCTGAGCCTTTTATGATTTGGGGAAATTGAAGTATCAATTTGAGAACCTTCAGATCAGCTTTGGCACGCCTTTCAAAACAGAGTTGGACGAGAGATAGCAAGGGAGATAGAGAGGCTTCTGTAGAAACTTCTACTTTGCATTAGATTTGGTTAAATTACACGAGGCAGCCAGAACATTACAGAGAAGACAATGAAGACGCAAAAAAACACAACGGAGGAGGTAACTGAGGATGTGTTGGCAACTCTGTATAAAGGGACATTGGGGAGTTTTGAGACCTTGTTAGCGCAGGCATTTAAAATCCTGCAGGGCTCTCTGTCTATATGAACTGCCAATGAGGTGGGCTTCGCTCAGTTTAGTGTTTTTCCATTTGTCGTAATTTCATTTGGACTGGTTATATTTTTTGGTATATCTTTAATCCGTTTGACCCCTAATTGAAAAATATTAGAAGTTCTTTGCCTGTTGTTGTGACTTGGTTTATTGATGCAGATTAATGAACACACATACAATGCACTAAATGTGGTGTTACATGTTGCATGTGTTTTAACTGGCATTTGGTAACTGGTGGCCGGTTGCTAATTTTATTGTATTGTTAGTTATTATTGTTATCCTATTCTGTCAATTAAATACACATGAAGTACACATGGAGATGATGCCTACCATACACTAGCAGATGCTGAACAGACTTTGAAAAGACTGACACCATCTGACATCGGAAGACAGTCATCTCACATCTAACTTTAAAGACTGTCATAATATGTAAAGAGTGGGGATATTAATCTTTTTTTAAAGATTATTTTTTGGGCATTTATTTGTCAGGACAGCTGAAGACATAAAAGGGGAGAGAGAGGGGGAATGACATGCAGCAAAGGACCGCAGGTCAGAGTCGAACCTGGGCCCACTGCGTTGAGAAGTAAACCTATCTGGGCGGGAAACGGGAAAAAGACTGGGACTGAGTTTTAGGACCACCTTACACCAAACCATTGAGAAAGCGGGAACGCCGCAACTCTCGCAAGACCCTCAGGATTTCATTACGATATTGGAAATAAGTCTGTGAAAGTGGAATCGCTTGTAAAGTCGTTGTGTATAAGGTCGGCAAAACTTGTGTACAGAATGTGCAGATTTGACAGTGATGCTTTTAGGTGCAATACTCTTGTGTGTGAGAACGAAGGGGTTGCATTTGCTGGATAATGTGTGTGTGTGTGTGTGTGTGTGTGTGTGTGTGTGTGTGTGTGTGTGTGTGTGTGTCATAGCCTGGGGTTCTCTGACAAGAATGGCTGTCAGCTTGACTCGAGGAAGGGAGTTCTCACCAATGCTACAGGGCTTTACAGTCACAGCAGAGTTCACCACCTGAGGGCAATTTCACATCTTTGTCTCTCCATTTCTTTCTCCTGCCATCATTTATTTTCTCTTCCTTTCCCTCTGACTTTCAATCACTTCATCTTCTTCCTCTGTCGCTCTCCTCTGCCTCTGCCCCCCTTTCTCCCACTCTCTCGCTCTCTCTAATGAGGTACTATGGGGGGGAGCATATGCTCAATTAGCAGTTGAAGCTTGGCAGAAGGGAGCGAGACGCTACCAATTTCCTGTTTTCTTGTCTCTCCACTACATAAGCAGGCACAAGACTCCAGATAAACATTGCTGTCTTTGTGTTGATTTGTGTGTGTACGTCTTATAAAATCTTAGGATACCAGACGATGGATGTGTATGTTTGCGTGGACCAAAACATAGTTTAATTTATGCATTAGAGTGATTAACGCTACCAAATATATTTGCATGCTTGCTTTCCAAAAGCAAAGCAACGGCAAAGAAAAGCGAAACAAGAAACCGTAATAGTGAAAAGGACAGAGACAGAGAGACAGCCTGGTTGTCTCTTTGTCTCAGATGTTGAAACTCAGGCGTTGCAGCTGGTGTGGAGATAAATCAGATCTACCTCTCACTTACCATCACCAATGTTGGAATGTAACTAAATACATTTCTTAACCCTCGTGTTGTCCTCCCGGGTCAAAAACAGACTTTTTTTTGTTTTCAATAACACCACCTTACTATGACTAGTTTTATAGTACATTTTGGAATTTATGGTAAATAACCCTCATTTTTATAGAATTATACCTAATACTTGAGTTAAAAAAGTAAAAATTATGAATTATTTTGACTAATAGTTATGATCAGAGAAATGAAAGTGATCAATTGTATTTGCAAAGAGTGTTGTAAGAATTCCAATCCATTTTTTGCCGTAATCTGGTTAAAAAGAAACCCATATTTCAGATATAGACATTTTTAAAGGGGTCAAATTTGACCCGAGGACACCAGGAGGTTTAGTATTGTACTTAAAGCTCTATTAATAAATATTGTCTGATGGACAAAAACTCCAAATGAGTCCTAATGTTGCTTTGTCCAACAGGGATGTATCATTAAGCAAATGTTTGCTAACATGTTAAGATGTCATACACGTGTGATTTTCACCTTGTTGTTCTTCCTAGTGGTCAAAAAACAAATCAGTAGTGATGGCCAAATGAAGCTTCACAAAGCTTTGTGAGCGATTTTATAAGCCTTAGCGTTTTGAATGGTCTAGCTGTTATGTTTTTTTAAACTTTAGATCAATTTAAACAGTATCGTGGAAACAATGATCTCCTGCGGCAGATATGAGGGAATACTCCGTCTCCACCGCATGTTATCAGCCTATTCAGGACTGGACGTCACTTAATGTCATGACGTCATCACGTGCGTACAACATAATAGCACAAAAGACAAAAGTATTTTTGCTGCAAAAGAATGAATGTTTCATCTGTTACAGTTTTTATTTTAGATTGATCACAAAATGCAGAACGGTGAATCCTGTATCTGGATGGCTACTTTACCTATGGGCCAGTAAGCCTATCATCAATGTTAAAAAATTATCTTTGCAAATAATATGTTGGATTCATATTAAGACATATATATGTACAGTATATTAAAACTTTTAAACAATAATTTGATTGCCCCCCTGCAGCAACTCTAAGGACCCAGCATTTTTTTGGAGCCAATATTAGTGGAGCAGGTAGCCCAAATCTTAGAGGGCTGTGCCTATAACCATAGAATCTGGAGTTACAATACGTAACTATCCTTCTATTTCTGGTTGGCCTTATACTGACAACAACGCATCTGCCCGCCGTTTAAGCTCTTTAGATGGCAAGTGAGCATACTCATAAGTGCCAGTCCGGCGTGGACGGGGCAGAGGCATGACTGGCAGCTCGGGTGGAGATCCGTGGACAGGATGTAGCCGGTCCGGTACTGGGTGCAAGGGCAAAGTCTATTCTTAATAGAACAGTTGTAGTTACTATTCACAATATAGAATACAATTTCACACATTTATGCATCAGTAATAATAAGCCATTTACATAACAGCGGCCATTCTGATTGCATATTATTTTACCTAAGAGATTTTGAATATGTAACTTTTTAATTATTTTTACAATGTTGTATTACTTACTCTATACCCAAGTACAATATCTGAATCAATCTATTTTTCAGACCATTCTTTTTACCAGTGGTCCCTGCATGGGAATTCATATTTTTCTTTTTCCTCCACAGAAAGGTCAAAGGTCAGGGTGAGCAACAGCAGCCGCCCTTGAGCTGGCAAGAATCCAGTGTCTTATTCAAGGATGATTTATTTGACCCATTCTGGGGTAGAAACCCATTCTGGGGTAGAAACTACTGCAATAGCTATAATACATACAGTATGTCCAAAATACATGCATATATACATATATATACAAATATGAATTCAAGTGAGCAAAGGGACAGGGAGAGAACATGGTGACAGATGGAAAGACAAACTGCCCTCCTATCAAATCCCAGATAAACAGTGTCCCCAGTAGAGGAGCAGAAGACCCATATGTTGGTGAAAGGGGAGAGATGTGTGTGTGTGTGTGTGTGTGTGTGTGTGTGTGTGTGTGTGTGTGTGTGTGTGTGTGTGTGTGTGTGTGTGTGTGTGTGGGGGGTCTCGCATTGCCAGACATTCCTCCAAAGCACTACGGAGGAGGGTCTGGCTAGTCCTCACAGCATTCCTGGATGGGTGAAAAACGTGCTCTGATTTATTGACATGTATTTAAACCAATCACAATTGTCTTGGGCGGAGTTTAGCGCGGGGTGCTTTGGTTGAACATGTGACCGTAAAAGTTGTTTTAGGCTTGCAACAGAAAACTCAGATTCGGCAGATAGTCTAGCTAGCTGTCTGGATTCACCCTGCAGAGATCTGAGTAGCAGTTAACCATAGTCCTCAGAAATCCACCGCAGGTTAGAACGCCAACACAAAGAAAGAGGAAGGTAACGGCCATAAGAGTGAAATCCGGTGGAATTTCCGTCGGCAACAGAGCAATTCCGGAAGTGGAGCTTTGTGGCTATAGACTACTCTAGACTAGAGGGGCCATAGAGCTAAACAGTGTGGTTCCCCAAGTAAAAATCCCATTAATTTTTTCCATAAGATTATCAGCCATGATGTCCTTAAATGGGGGTATGCTTACCCCTAGGGGTACTTTGGAGTACCACAGGGGGTTCATGAGATTTCTTTAAAAGAAGTCAATTTAAAAGGAATGTCAGTCATGCATAATTCCCTGTAATAATTTTACTAAAACACATTAGTTTAGTTATGGATTCTTAACATCTGAAGTAGCATTTAAGTGTTTTTCAGTTACAACGTGGTTTAATAAATCAGACAGTGATGCTGCAGCGCTGTAATATACGTCTTCATTTAGTCTTTTTATTTTCCATGAAAAAATGCTTTGAGCTGGTCACGGGGTACTCAACAAATATTTTACACATGGCACATTGTTGAAAAAAGTTTGAGAATCATTGGTCTAAACCATCTGAGGTAGATGGACCATGAGCTCCGAGGTTGTAAAACTAAAGTTGCTTCCCCTGTAGAAGCTAGACGTCCTTATGAAATCAACCTTGTTTTAACAAAAACACATTTTATCCACAACATTATGGAGAAATCTTACACTACCCACAATCCTTAACGTCTCTGATTGTTGGAACTCGTTGTTACCATGGTAATGTTTACCAAACCCGCGAACGGTTCCAGAAAGCTGCTGCCATTAACGTCTATGATCGTTTCTGTACACAGTCTTGTACCTTTTGGCTTTTCTTTTACTTTTTTCAAAATGTTTTTTATGGTCATGTTGACAGACTCAGATTAATATTCTAAGTGTCTGACAACATTACGGAAAGGATTTCTAAGGAGGTTGACCTTTCTATTAAAGAGTCCGATTGTTTTTTAAAACATGAAAACATCCACAAAACTTAATTTGCTACCACCCACCAGACCCTATTTAAATAAATTATAATTTTAGCATTGTTAAATACACTTCATTCAAAGTCGACAGTGTGATGCCCTTTGGTGTCATTTAAGTGTTTTTGCTGTCTACGTTGAGGAGGTGTGTCTTAACTTGTGCCTCCTGTTTGCAGGTTACGAATTAGATTGACTCAGCTCATCTGGGTCTGGTGTGCTGAGGCCACTTCAGCTGCAGTATCCTCTAGCTCTCTGATCTGGCTGTCCTCACAGGCACACCAACGTTTGGTTATGTTGTCCTGGTTTGCTTTTTGCAATACAATACAATACGGTAATTTGTCGACAGTGCGACAGTAAGTGTGGTTATGACACAATTGCTTTTAAAAAAACACCTGCTACGGGGCCATAATGTGAGATTCAAGGTAATGGAGCATTTTACACATTGTTGTGTTTCTTTAGAAATAAACAATAGACAACTAGAGTCCTTAAACGCTTCAGATGTAAAGTTATTTACTGTCAAAGTGACGCCAAAATGAATGGCAGTCAATGGGATGCTAATGGAAGGTGATGGCTTGTTAGCATCAAAATGGCGCCATAGGAGCTACGCTTTGTGGAAGCTCGCTTACCCCCTGCTTTGCATACGCTGTAGCAGACATTTTGTTCCGTGGTGAGTGGGCTAATTGTCTATGCTAACCTTGGGGTTTCAATCCGAATAAAACTATGAAAAGCCGTTTTGGGTCATCTTTCCCCTTTTCAAACCATCACAACTCTAGTTTTTATTAAAATAAACATAGTCTACCGATTTACATGTGAAAATATGTTGGCTCCATACACGCTAAAAGTATTGCTTTTTTTGAGTCTGGTGGGTTTAGCAACCTCAGCGCTGTTTCTGGTTAAACAGAAAGGTCTCTTTTAAAGGTCTATCTCTGAAGGGTTCCTTTCCATAATGGTTTTAGATACCTAGAATATTAATGTGAGTAAGCGGCTAAACGAGCACTTTTGTGACGGTAAAAGCAAGTTGGACCAAATTGCCCTTACATTGTAGCTTGTTTCACCTCTGCCGATAGCAGCAATGTGTTTTAAAGATTATTTATTTGGGCATTTTTACGCCTTTATTTAACAGGACAGATGAAGACATGAAATGATGACATGTAGCAAAAGGCCGCAGGTCGGAGTTGAACCCACAGCCGCAGGGTCGAGGAGTAAACCTCTATTTATGGGCACCTGCAGTGATTTGTCTTAATACTGGACCAATGTCAAAGATTGTTGTTCCCATCAGTCACTTATACACCAAAACACCGAAAAATAGGGTCAAGGTTGAAAAAAAAATAGTAGTTACCCTTTAACCTAGGCTAACCACATCCTAATTTATCACTATATTTCCAGAATATAAACACACAGACATCAGATTGCAATTGATCTCATATCCCTCTCAGAAAGAAAGCTAATAAAGATGGTAAGTATTCCTTAAATGGAACAGGGCTATCAGTTTCCCCCTGCTTCCAGTAGTTGTGCTAAGCTAGGCTACATACATCCTGATAGGGCTGTAGTCAAGACCACCTTTGTCGAGTCCAAGACAAGTCCGAGACCAGGACTAGTCGAGTCCAAGTCAAGACTGAGTCCAAAGAGGTTTGAGTCCGAGTCAAGACTGAGTCCAAAGAGGTTCGAGTCTGAGCCAAGACCGAGTCCAGGACAGAAAAAAAGATCTTATGCATGACAGTATCAATTCAATTCAATTCAATTCAATTTTATTTATAGTATCAATTCATAACAAACGTTATCTCGAGACACTTTACAGATATTGCAGGTCCAGACCACACTCCAGAACCCACAAGGACCCAACAGTTCTAGTAGTTTCCTCCAGAGCAAGCAACAATGCGACAGTGGCGAGGAAAAACTCCCTTTTAGGAAGAAACCTCGGACAGACCCAGGCTCTTGGTGGGCGGTGTCTGACGACCGGTTGGGGTTAGAATGAAGAGTGGGAATAACAGTCACTGGGAATAACAGTCACAGATATCAGTATCAAGACAATCAATTTGGGTCATTTGTTGATATAAAAGCAAAAACAGTGTCAGAAAACCCAGGATTTATGAGTATAGCCATTCCCATTGATATCATTTGGTGATAACTCATAACAGCTACATAGACAATACTGCTACAGTAGTACTAGTACTGAGCATTTGAGCAACTAAATGACAACATAGCTTCACTCCAGATGTAGTGTAGAAATGAAGTGACCAGTATTACAGAGTGTAGCCCTATGGTTGGTTTATGGCTTCCATAATAAATATTGTATTCTATTGTTATTTGGACGTGGGTTAATAGGAAATACATGTATTTTCAGAAAACAAAGTGTAATTTAACATATGTTCAAATTGCAGAATTTTAAAATAAATCCATCAGGAAGAAGTTGTTTAGGGAACACACACACACACACACACACACACAGACAGCTGGCTCGGCAACGTTAGCTAATGTCCGCTAGCATACAAACGGGCTAACTATAGCCAGTTAGCGTTTTTATAACAGAACAAAAACCCACCCATCTCGTAGGAGCAAAGCTTATCTCATGTAATACAATGATGGCTCAAACTAACGCCACAGGTTTTATGTTGACTACGTGGACGCAGACATAGTTAACTCCGAAGGCAGCCGTAATATTTACCTAGTAAGCTAGGCTAACGCTGGTGCGCTAACGTTAGCAAACATTGGCGTAGCGTTAGCTAGCTGTCTAAACTTGTAAAAAGCCAAACAATATCCCCCCCTGAACTGTGTTCATAATATTTCCCTCCAATATTATCATCAACATAATAAAGACACCTGGACTCGGTCGAGACCAAAAGCCATATTTGGCAAGACCAGTGGCCGAGTCCGAGACAAGTCCGAGTCCATTTAAAAAGACCGGACTCGAGTACTACAGCCCAGCATCCTGAATACACAACTCGCCTCTATATGTATACTGGCCATACAGAGATTAAAGAATGTGCTAAACATGTGCTTCTAAGAATCTGGATTGAGTGTACAATTCCTTTTTTTCATTTGTATAGGGGTTGAATAGACCTATTCACATATCAACGGTTATAAAATCAGCATCTTGTTTTCTGATGTGCAAAGCAAACCAGCTTGTTTTAGCTGAGCTCAGCTTGTGTAAATCTAGTTAAACAATTCCACTTGGTACCACTATACTTTCCATCCATGCAGACAGTACTGCATTGATAAACATCTAATGTCCCATCTAAAGTCCTTCATCCTCCTCTTCCTCCTCCTCTGAGCAACAGATCATGTGTCTTATGGAATGTGGAGTTTCTTTTTTCCCTCTAAACCCAGAAAATAAACACATGAAACGTGAGGTCTGGGGCTCAGCAGACTGTTCCAATTTGTGTGTGTGTGTGTGTGTGTGTGTGTGTGGGGTAGTGGTATTGCTGAGGAGGTGGGATGAGGTTGGCTGGAGTGCTTGGAGTGGGGGTGTACTGGGGAAAGACAGAGAACAGCTGTGACCTATTTTGTCCTCTTTTTCAATCATTCTCTTCTCTTCCCCACCTCAACTCTGAGCTCAGAACTTTGCAGAGTGAAGCTCCGACCGCCACATGGCTCTGTACAGTCGCCACTAGCTGCAGAAAAGTCATTAAAAGGGTCCTGACAGACCTTCAAACCTAAAAAGAATCTCACACACACACACACACACACACACACACACACACACACACACACACACACACACACACACACACACATCTGAATAGTTTTTTAAGTAACTTTACTGCGGTTTGAAGGCCACAGCCATTGTTTGCTATAACGGTCAAAGAAGTATCCACAGACACACACACACACACACACACACACACACACACACACACACACACATATCTCTACTGCCATTCATAGGCCGTCTTTGTCTTACAGCCACATACACATCTGGATTGCTAGAGCTCCACAGTGGAAGGAATGTGTGTGCGTGTGTGTGTTTATTTACGCAGAATAGTCATATTTTGGCATTTGTACTGTAACAGTCATGCTATTACACGTAAATACAGCCTGTGTGTGTGTGTGTGTGTGTGTGTTTGTGTGTGTTTTCCTCTCTGCTCTGTGTTATTGTGACTGTTCTGGAAGCCAAACTGATGTAAATACATAAAAAGAAAATAGAACTTGTAAGTCATCACCACCATTAGTGTTCATCTCCAGTATAACAGTTTTAGAAGTTCAGTTGTTTACATAAGGGATTATTGGGGTTGTATTTGCTATAACCGCCCCAGATAAATCAATAATTTCACACAATATATATATATTTTTTTATAAATAATTCGACACAAAATATTGATTTAAAAATTTTGTTTATTGATTTTTAATTTGATTGTATTGATTGTTAAGAAAATAGTCCGTTCAATCTCTACGGTTGGAATCCTGCGTCCATAGCAACATAAACTCTGTAGCTGTTTAATTCAAGCCTTCGTCTGTTACTCAACACCAAAGTAACCCCCCACCCTCCTGCAGCCAATATATTTCTGGCAAAAGCCACCGGTCCGGGCACGTATTTTACCCCCCTGACGGGCTGTGGTAGAAGCCGTTTATTTTATGAGCTGGGCTCATGCGCCATAGCTACATATAGCTGTTGTTTTAATCACTGTAGGAAATGACACAACATTAGCTGAAGCGTTGTTGTGAGCTAGCGGCTATTGGCTGCTCAAATTCACATTAAACTGAACAGTTCTGTTGACGGTGAAGTGAGACACGATGAATGGCTTCTTTGGGAAAATTAATGTTGACAAAGTTGACTAAGGGGTAAGCCTCTCCTCTCTAAGCGTAGCTCCTATGGCGCCATTTTAATGCTACAAAGCCATCACCTGCCGTTAACATCCCATTGACTGCCATTCATTTTGACGTCACTTTGACAGTGAATAACTTTACATCTGAAGCGTTTAAAAACTCTATTTGTCCATTGTTCCTTTTCAAAAGAAACACGACAATGTATAAAAGGCTCCATTACCTTGTATCTCACGTTATGGCTCTGTAGCAGACGTTTTTGTAAAAATAGGCTAATTGTGTCATAACCAAGCGACTTGCTGTCGCATAGTCATCAAATCAACTGTATTGCCAGAAAAAGCATGCAGACAGTTTGGACTTACATTAGCTGTTTATGTTTAATTACTAATGTAAACTATCATTTTAGTTAGCAATAATTAGCCTGTGCCAATGTTATTGTTAACTAGCATGTTAGTTAGCATTGATTAGCCTTTGCCAATGTTATTGTTAACTAGCATGTTAGTTAGCAGTAATTAGCCTGTGCCTATGTTGATGTTAACTAGCATGTTAGTTAGCAATAATTAGCCTGTGCCATCTCCTTACATATACCTACGCTCTCCGTCTCTGCTAATTGGGAATGATTGAGATTTCTCTTGGGACATCTACCAGAAGACTTACAACTTTCAGACAGGTTGCTCACATCACATCTACGTCACCAAGCTCAGTTGGAGGCTGCTCAGTAACGCTCAGCTATCATCGGAAAAGTGCTTCTAATATCCTTCACTGGTCTCCGTCCTGAGCAACTGGATCTGTTGGTCCATTTCTGTCCATGCAGATGACGCACCTGTAACGTTAAACATGTTACAATGTAAGCTAACTAATTAGCGTTGTTGTCCCTACAGCTGTTACTGTGTAGCGATTATAGACCGTATATAAAGATGTAGCTATAGGCGCTAACCAGATCTGCTGTCATTGCTTGAATTGGAGGACAGAAGTTGATTCATTGCTGTCCTCTAGAGTGAACAGTGTCCATGGCAACACTCTGCTATGCATGGAAATGTTGTGTTATACTTAGCAACGGTCTGTTATCAAGAAATAGCAGGCCACAGAATGCCTAAGAATTCAACCAAGCCATGTAATAATGTAATATAATACACTCAGGGATTTTTCTGCTGCAGAATTTGTTCTGGTATAAATAGTAGCTTATAGTGACTAATGTGCTAACAGCAACACACTTTAGACACAGTATATGGCTGTGTAAATTAAATAACTGTGTTATTTTGCTGACTTTATGAATCTTGTAATCTTTGAGCAAAAGTTAGGCTTGCTTTCATTCAGGCCTGGATCATCTCTTTTTAAGTGTTCACTTGAATAAAACACACTGAACACTTTGGGGTATTAGTCATATTGAAAATCAGCACAAAGTATTGGCTGCATACATCTCCACATTCAAGTATCAGTGTTACAGTAGCACTGCCATGCTGAAGACCATATCACATGAATCCAGAGAAACAGTTTGAGGCTGTGGATGCTCAGCCAGGCCTGAGGCAGTGATAGCAGGGTGTTATCCAGCCTGACACCCAATCAGGAGCTTCCTTGTTGGGACAAAAGGCAAACAATCTCCCTTTATCCCAACTGCTGAGATAAGAATAGCACCCAATAATCTCAGAGGGGTTTGGTGAGAGGAAAGCAAAACCCTAGCTCTGATCCCCTGAGAGCAACACACACACACACACGCACACACACACACACACACACACACACACACACACACGGACGGGGTGACACAAGCAAGCATATGTGTCATATTGCATGCTCAGTGTTTCCACACCACCACCACCCTTCTGCCTTAGCACTCCCAGTGGGTGAGGGATGGATGGAGGGTGAGCAGTGTGCTGAGGGTGTTAAACTGATCCAGGAATAAATACAGTAGCTGTTAGAGTTGTATTAGATAGAAATGCCTCTGGCTCGCACCTCTCACTCCCCAGGGAAATGACAGATCTGTGTGTGTGTGTGTGTGTGTGGGGCAGTCATGTTGGCAGGGAAGTGTGAGCACAGTGTCCAAGGACACAGCAGAAAGCCAGCCTCAGGGATAGACAAACAGAGCGAGGCTCAGGCCAACTGAACGGAACTGAACGGAGCCAATAGGATTAAAGCAGCAGTATGACCTTCACAGGTGACTGCTAACAGAGAAAAGAGTTGCCGGCTTACTGTCGTTTCCATTCAATCTCAACTCAGGGCACAGAGATGGGTGACAGCTTTTGTGACTGTAGAGCTGCCGAGGCTTTATGGCACCAATCTGCGTCTCTGTTGACAGGAGGAACTATACATGCAGGGTGAGCGGTTACGTTCACTGTGTTAGCGTAAAATAAGGCACCTGTACTTTTAGTCTTCAAGTGTGTAAGCCCTGGCTGTGGAACTGAAGTGTCAAGGATGAGAGAAACCAGACTCTGAAATTTCTTTTACTTTCAGTGTTTCCCCCAGTGTATTACAAGCCTGGTGAAGTTGCCCCCCACCAGGCCTAAGCCAATGGCAATTATTTTTTAATGCACGTTAAGTTTTTAAAACTACAGTTCCAGTGGGGCAGCTCGGTTGACTTTTAGCACTGACTTAATATGTGGAATGTGTCTTATAGCTTTTATCAATTCAAAATGTTGCGATTCCATCCATGATCATATTATCACACAAGCTATTGGGCTTCACTGTTGGGCAAGTTACTTTTAAAAAGTAATTATTTACAGTTACTAGTTACTTCTTCCAAAAAGTAACTAAATCAGATACTCAGCTACAAATGATAAAAGTAACTAGTTACTTCAGAAAGTAACTAATGCGTTACTTTCAAGTACATTTTTAAATGCTCAAATGTGACCCCACCTCCACCCCTCTTTAACAGAACATAAAATACATGTGCATGTTCAATTATTTATGATACATCTGAATATTATAATGAAATGGACACTTAATACAATACATTATTAACAGAAACTGCACACACATCTAAACTCCTTTAATGTTGCTGTAGGACAAAGTGAGACTAGCCTCCAATCAGATGCAATGTATGTAGATCAACAGGCCACAACTGGGCAAAATTAACAAACATATACAAACATTAACAAATATATACACTCTTTGTAGTGCAAATGACGTAAGTGGCACGATGTTTATACTTGAGCCGGCGTGTGTGTTTTGTGTGTGTGTGTGTGTGTGTGTGTGATAGAGCGAGGAAGAAGTGAGAGAGTGACAGCGATTAGCTTTGGAGCGAGTAGCCACTCTAAGTCATAGTGCCTGTGCTTTTTGACCACGGTTGGAAATCTTTAACTGATTTCATAACGCCATACGTGTCTCTCATTGATTGACTCACTTGTGTGTGTTGTTCGTCCGACTACGGGTGCTTTCGAACACCCGTCCAACTCTACCTCTGATTGGCTTACCATGAAAGTTTCCTCAACCTCAGCCAATCGTTAGCATTTATGCGCTTGTCTCGTGCACTGCCCACTAACCAAGGAAGATAAAAAGTCTTTGCCTCTCTGCTCAGAGATCTAGTTGGTTTAATGGAAAAACAGCTTCACTTATAGTATTGCACCGCACTTTTCGGCAGTAACGGTAACAGTGTTATTAAGATGGGAAGAGTAATCAATTAGATTACTCCTTGCTGAAAAAAGTAACGCCGTTATTCCCATCACTGCTCTTCATTAGTGCTGCCATCAGTCTGTGATTGGCCCCAGCCGGCTCTCATTGAAGAAAAAAGACACTTGCCTCTGGGCTAAATGACTTTTCTGGGGAAAACCCTGACTTTCTCTTGTAAACTGTACTTGTACATGTGTTACTTGTAACCTAAGTAATCAAGGTAAATAATTGACAACAATAACAAAGGAGGAGTTCCCAATTAAGCAAATTCTCATAAACTGGGTTCGTATGATATTGTACGACCGCTGGCCGTTCATGTGACAACCAGTCATATGACAGTTAAGGTTAGCAGAGAAAAGGTGACTATGAGCTTAAAGGGATACTTCACCGATTAGCATAAAGCTTTGTATCCATAGAAACAAGTTAGTATTTTTGAATGACTGTGCTTCCCTCCTTCATGTCACCCCTGAGACGAGAGATCTCTGTATTGTGTGTCTGGAAAAAACCCTCAGAGACTGTAAACTACAAGCCAGCTAGTTTTCAACCGGCCCATAGGAGTTGGACTCAAAGTAACCCAAAGCAAGCCGAGAGTCAGCCATCTTGGAGCTAAGCTACAGCTCTCTTCTTTTAGCAACAAACTTTTACAACAATTATGTGCATTTGAACTACTGCACATGTGTGTACAACTGGGATACATAGGTACAGATCTGAGAATATGCAGGAAACTTTATTACAGACGGACTACTCAACACATTACGCGGGCTTTGCCTGCTACGAAGACCAGCACCTCAGCCAGTGATATTGCTGCGTCATCGGAGTGTGAATGTGTGTGAGTGTTTATCTGATGAGCAGGTGGCACCTTGTACGGCAGCCTCGGCCACAGTGTATGAATGTGTGTAAATGGTGAATGGATCCTGTATGATGTAAAAGCGCTTTGAGTAGTGGTTAAGACTAGAAAAGCGCTATATAAATACAGCACATTTACATTTACACTTAGTGATGTTGCCCGGTGCCGCGAGGCGGGTAAGGGTACGTAGTGTGCGCTAAAGCGGAAATGCCGTACGAGAAAGTGTCCGATCATTAGACAACAAACTGGACTACATCCAACTTCAACGAAGCTCCCAATGTGAGTTCAGAGGCTTCTGGGTTTTTGTTTTTGTGGAAACATGGCTGATTCTGACTGATCTGACTGCTAATGCTACCATTGCGTTAGCTGAACTTTACGGAGCCTATAATGTGTGTGCACTAAATGTCGCCTGTTTCATATGTCGTTATAATATAATGTCGTTTTTATATATTTAAATGTGTAACACCACTTGAGCCACTGTGAACCTTTCTTGATGTACCCTTCCCTTCCCTCTTCATCCATCCATCCTCCCCCTCATCCCTTCCTGTTCAACCCGGTGCACACCTTTCATGTCTCATCTAGGTACCGTCTGGGGGCCTGTAAACTATTCGGTGAAAACCGCTTCGAGACGGATCCCCACTTTGAGTCTCCTCCACCCGGTCATCATACATCATCCCAGACCAGCCATCCGACGACATCCACATCAATTTATCTCTCTGCACATTCATAATGTTCATTAAATCTTTAACTTATTATTGTGGGGTAGTCCTTGCTAGTGAATTCAGTACTGCTGCTCTCCTCCACTCCTTTCCAGTCAGACCAGAGAGCCAAGGCCACACGAGAACACATTCATTCAGAAGTACTGGTGACTCTTTGCAAGAGTTAAGCTCTGCCAGTAAAGTCCCTACATTTTTCGCTCTGCACTTAGAGAGAAGACTACATTTCACAGCTGCATTTAGGTTATAACATAACATTCAGTCGAAAAACATGTGAACTTCAAAGATTCAGCTCCTGAATTGGAACACAGCTTGTGTACTACTGATAAATGTTGACTCTAGCGTCATCATCATCAATTGTTTAGTCAGCTGTGCAAGATGCAATGGGTATTACAATGGGTATATAGGATTCTGAACCATGACCTTCACTCATGAGAGACAAAGTTAAATGTTGGCCCTGGAAACAGTATTGTGACTGCATTTTATATATTGTGTAGTTTGTAGTTAGGCTGGCCTGTAGTTTATATATCAATACCAATATCTGCTCAGCAGCTTTTTGCAAAACTACACAGATGTAATTGATATTATTTGATATTTATTAGTGTCCAATAGTGTAAACCAAGTGTGGATCAACGGAAGTACAAGTCTGTGTGTTGCTCTTCTTAAAAACAACATCAACAACAACAACCTCCGAGTTTGCAAGCTGCATGCTGAAAATGGCAAGTTTGGAAGAAAATTTGGAGTATACAACAAGGAAGGCCTGCCTGGTTATTTTGGTTTATGATTGTTATGATTTAAAAAAAAATGTTTAGGGCATTTCCTCTCTACCTGGGACATTTTGGGACCCATTGGTGGGATTGATGTGGACAAAGTATACACGGTGATACACTGGTAAGAGCCAATGAGGTTGAACCATCTATCCAGCTAATTGAAATAGCTCACGTTACTGTATTGTTTGAACAGGTAACATCATTTAATATTGTATATTGTTCATTTGAGTTTATATCTAAATGTAATTAGAAGAGTCATCTTGGATTAACAAACCTTAGAATATTGCTAATATTACTTTCATTTGATTCTTGTTGGTGCAAACCACTCTTAAATTCTGTGTTACAAGTACCCACTGTAAGATTGTACATGGTGTCAGAAGTGTGTGGAATCAGATGGATAAGTGGGACCATATGTTCACCATGTTCCCCAACACACTGGCTGTCAAAATGGCTGAGTGGTGTGAGGCTCCAGGGCTTCTGATCTCCTGCTGCAACTGTGCATTCATATCCCACAAGCAGTGTTGGAAGCTGTTTTGTTGTCACATTCCCTGTGATACAAAACTTTTTGGACACCCAGTACTTTACTTTTGATCCTGTATGTAAACACGCTCAGATATTCTTATTAGAGCAACGCTATTTACTCAATTAGAGCAGACGAAGACGGAGCAGAGAAGCAGCGAAGACGTGCTGGTTTGCTGTCTGTCTGTGTGTGTGTGTGTGTGTGTGTGTGTGTGCGCAGCTGCCTGAGCGACACGCAGAGCGCTCCAGCACTGGGAACCTCAAAGCCCACGCAAGCCCCCGCTGATGAAATCAAACAGATGTTGAGAGTCCGCTAACACTTGATGAAACAGTTGGAAGTTTTTCAGGAGACTGGGGGACTCTTGGCCTCCTCACCACGCACCTGCTTCTGGTACTGTAGACGGCTCGGAGATGTTCAGATATTCATTAAGGAGAGCGTGACGCTGCACAACAACCCCAGACTCATCAAAGACACATGGTACTGCATTCGTTTTAAAAGGCAAATACATATTTTTGGTAGTTGAAGAGGAACCAAAAAAATGTACCTGCTCACACTCTGAAATAATTATTTAGTATTTGCAAGGTGCGATTTGTGAAAAAAAGCAAAGGGGGTGATGTTTTTTGATCATGCACAAATCAAAATCATGCAAGAATTCACTTCAATTCAATTTTATTGATAGTATCAAATCATAACAAGCATTATCTCAAGAGACTTTCCAGATAAAGTAGATCCAGACCATACTCTTACGAAGAACAATTTTCCCCAGAGGAAGCATTTGGTGCAGCAGTGGCGAGGAAAACAGACAGACCCAGGTCCTGACACACATATAGAGAAATATGTCCCCACTGGGGATAAAAATAATAATCCAGCCGAGGCAGTGATATGTAGACCAGGGTGGGAAACCACACCTTGTGTATTTGATGTGATGTGATTTGCATAAAAACATTCAAAGGGAACGAGATTCAGACCAGACCCTTCTGCACCTTATGCTTTGTTTTTTTGTTGTTGCTCCATTTCATTTTCACCTTTTATATACAGACCTTTGACAGTCCCTATATTACTGGCCTAGTTTCAACATAAAGAACATATCTGTAAATGGAGAGAACAGTGTCTGTGTTGAACCACAGTCTGAGCCTTAGTAATGGCAAGAAATACTCACAGTGCAAAACAAACAAATAACAAAAATGTATTATTGATTGATTTTGTCACATGAGATTGTTTTTGGATTTTTCTTGTTTGTGAATAGGATGGTACAGTTCCTATTATGCTTTGGGTGATGCAAGAAATACTGTTCAATCAAAAGACATGATCCATTGTTGTTCTTTTTAGAGTTAGGGATAGTCTTAGAAAAATTATGATACATACTTTTTGTCTGATTATTATTAAAACTGTTTGCATAATAATACCATATTATACTGATCACTCTAAATAAGATAACCATGGAGCCATCGCCTGTCCTTGTGAAAGGCACATGATGTTTCTGGGGGCAGAGCGGGCCGAAAACTGACAACATCGACTTTATTATGACTTTGTATTAACATCCACTTTGTATAAATAAGCAGCTGTAGAGAGCTTCCAGTTAAGCATTTTCTGTACTATTCTCTAGTGTGGAAACCATCTCCTTGTGTTCACAAGTAAAAATGAACTTTGATATAACTTCAGTGGTCTCTGTCTATTCTTGATAATTAAATTATTCTTTTTTTAGGGGGGCTTTTCCCTTTATTGACAGTGGATGGACTTGAAAGGGGGAGAGAGATAGGGGATGACACACAGCAAAGGGCAGCGGGTCGGATTTGAACCGGGGTCGCTGCAGGACTCAGCCTACATGGGGCGAACGCTGTTAGATGCCGCCCCGATAATGAAACCATTCTAAAACAAATGTAGACTCTGATTGGGGACACGTTTTGCAAAATTAACTTTTTATGGCTTTTCAACATAAATGTCCCTGGTGTGTCTAGAGAACCCTAATATATAAGAAAATACCTTCCTCCTTTGTTTTCTCCTACTCCATCAGGAAAAGTCTGTAACGAGTAAGTCCGATTTGACAGCCCGTTCTCACTCCCAACTAGTAAAATACTAACGCTTGGTCAGTGTCAGATACTGATGCGAAAATGCCCCCCCAGCTTGACTGCAGCGCTGTAAGATGATGTAGTATTAAGAAAGACAATGGTAGAGAGTAGTATGAAAGACCAGAAATCTGCAAAGGAGGTTTGTTGGGTTTGTGGTGTTGTTTGTGGATGGGTCAAACAACACCGGACTTTCACTCAGGAGACTGCTACAACATACACTAGTTCACCATAATCTCCATAAGAACTACTTCCTGTCCCTGTTCTGCAGGTATTCCACAAGTGCCCCTTGTCTAGAAGAAGTCTCCCAGCTAATCCTGCCTTGGACTGATCAAAGTTGGAGAAAGAGTTATCTAGCTGATGTGATCTTCCCTAGCTACTGAGCGTGTGTGACTCCCAACAAAGATAGTATAGAAGTGGGATGTCTCACTCTGTAGCTAAAACAAAGACCTAAACACACAGGGTGATAACAGGATCTGCAGCAATGGGCAGTATAACAAAAATATGATGTTTATTGAAAATGAAACCATGTAAACCTATACTGGTACAACCTCAAAATACAATTATGAACCTAAAAATGAGCATTATATGGGCACTTTAACGTCCCACGATGGCAGACCTGTCAACACGGCAGGAGCTAAGAAGCTACTTGTTCTGATGTTAGCTGCAACAGAAAAGCCGTCATGAACTCCCTCCATCTGGGGATGTACAACATATCATAACAACATAAATATATGCACACTCATAGAACACAAACTGCACCCTGAAGCCGGTGTGGTTCTGATAACGTGCAAAAGGATGAGAGATTGTGAAGACAACCTTCAAAGGTAATCTGTTGCCTTTAATTTCAACACTGATCTGTTATCTCCATCTTAGTGGCGGTGCTGCTTCAAAGTGTGCCCAGATGCATTAAAGTGTATGTTTTCTCCTTCTTTACTTACTGCTTTGTTGTTCTCTGTGGCTGTTTGAAGCCTTTTCATTTATTTAGATAAATAAAGCTGCTAAAATGTTTAGCATATTAAATGTCTGTGTTTTTTTAAGCTTCGGGACAAATTCCTGAAGATAACTACAGGCCACGAGGGAGCTCGCTTGACATGTAATAAATGTTTGCCTGTGGAGCATTTGTATTTAATGGTAGAATGCCAACTGTTCATTGAACTGAAATTAAAACTGCACACATTTCACGTAAGACAAACAAATAATGTTGACTTCAAACAAACATTTTTCAGAGCTTTGGGCACTGAGAACATAATCACCTGAGATGTTCAGGGTTTTCTTTAAATTATGACGCTCACTGTCTTTTCAAAGGAGAAAATACAGCCTTGCATTAAACTCCTATCCTTTCAGACAGCCTGGTGCTTTTAGAATAAAACCCTGTTTTATGGTATCACCTCTGGCCTTACTGGGATTTATTTGAAGGCTTGAACTGAATGCATTTCAGCAAAGGATGTTTCCTCCTGTCTGTCCACGGGCAATAAAAGAGCCTTAACATGAAGGAGGGCTCCCATAGCTCCCCTAATGAATGTTATAATAGAAATGATCCTAGTGAAAACTGATCTTTAAAAGCTATGTTGTGTAACTATTTTATATTAATGGACATATGTTACATTCAAGCCATTGTAAACAGTATATTCTGGCAGCATTTTCCGCATGAGGCCTTTTTTTCCGAATTAAGTATTTTCTGATTAAGATGTGTGACATGTCGGTATTATTCGGGTTTTAGAAGCATTCTTTGGACGTGTACAGCACATTTGGTATATGCATCTCAATCAGGGTTTTACCGAGGTTTATGGCCAGTTTACGGCCTCTTGCCCGTTTACCGCTTATGGTCAGCTCTGGGCATTGCCATGGTTGTTGTACACAAACCGACCAGCCAACAGTTTGCAAGCAAGGCTGTAGTAGAGATGCATGTCCAAAAGAAGAGCCCACATCTCTGGTTGGAAGGAGAAACACAGATACTGTTAAATCGATATGAGCCGACCTTTTCAAGAAGGTGGTTGAAGTAATGAAAGAGGGAGGCTGTGTTGTTGCCACCGCTGGGAAACTTTGAAAAAAAATCTATTTTGCACAGCTGCATGTAAACGGGAATATTAGTGAAATATTCACTTTCATTAGTCATGTAAACAGCTTAGTTTTTTTTGGGTAAAAAATAGCAAAAAAACTTAACATTATGTGCATAAAAACATAGTCAGTGATCTCGTTCTCTCAGTCACTGGGGAGCTCACTGGCATCGAGAACACATCCTTATCAAACACCTCCACTGGTTCCTTCTGAATCAAAGGAGGAGTCAATCTACAATGGGCTCCTTTTACATGTCTGAGCTCCTTACATCCATGATCTTTTTCTTTTGATCTCCATGCAAAAATGGATGCTAATCGGTGAGATGGAGAACAACTGGAGAAGTGAGAGCTTTGCCCGCTGTCTGGTTCAATACGATCTGGGAGCAGTTCAAACACCTCTATGAATCCTCGGATCAGACTCAGAACCACAAGTTTTACTCAGTTATTACGTTTTCATATACAACAGACAACAGGGGATATCCCAATCAGCTTTTTTGATCTGATCTTTTAAATATGGAAGTCCCGATCCGATACTTGTATTTACTCAGATAATAGAACTGAACAGTTTTATTGTTTACGAAAATAACACAGTAACTTAAACAAGTCTTAAGCTTATTACATTTAACTTAGTGCAGCAAGTGAGTCTTTTCTCTCAACACCACCTTTAGGATCCTTGCAAACCCCCAACCAAAAAATTAACAATCCCAACAAAACTATACTTAGTGATTGAAGTAAGGTGATCAGGGTAAATGCCGATCCCAGATCTGTTAAAAAATGCCCAAATCGGCTCTGATCCGATAATGTGATCAGGATCGAGACATTTCTATATACAAGACATTTGCTTTAGTGTTTTGGTGCATATTAACAATTAACAAAGAAGGAGTAAATTAAATTAAAAGAAAGTAATTGAAAGACCAAGAGACAGAAACATACAGTAAAAATATGAAACAAAATACTAAAACATATGTACAATATATCTTAATTAAAATTAAAGAGCTGTAATGTACAGAGAGATATAGTCCCAGAGATGTGTTAATGATAGAGAGATAAAGATGCTAATGTACATGTCAGTTCACTTAATAAACTTTGCCTTTTGCATCCATCCTTCACTTGCATCCCAGTCCCTCCCACTGACGACGAGATGAGGGATGCAAAGGAGGGAGGACTCAAGGAAACACATTTTTAGGGAAATTACACATCTTTTTCCTCTCAGATGAGTCCGTTTCTGTAGCAACTGTTGGTGGTTTTTAAATTTGCTTTGCTCAAAGACACACTGTCCAAATATTAAAAAGGTAGCATTCTTATCACGGTCCCCGCAGCACTGTTTTTTATTTTTTGACAAACATCAGCACATTTATTTGAAATCTGCATTCAGTATCTATACTGTGCTCAGATTAGACATCCTTAGACAGATCCGACACTGAATGCACATGGACCAATGTAACTAATGGTAGCAAGGTGTTTTTAATTTTTTTTTGTTATTAATTTATTTAAAACTGCGGTACTGTTGTGATGACTTGTTTATTAACTCCCCACAAATGTATTTAAGAACTTACTAATTCAATTCAATTTTATTGATCATGTATGAAATCATAACAAGAGTTATCTCAAGACATTTTACAGATGGAGCCGGTCTACACCACACTCTATAATTTACAAAGACCCAACAATTTACACACCCACTGAGGCCCCGATCTAGGCAGAGGCATTCTAGGGACGTGCCTAGGGCCCATGTGCCACTAGGGGGTCCAGTAAGAGGGAAAAGTTTTGAAAAATAATTTTAAAATGTAAATTTCCAATATTAATGTAAACTTGTATTTTCTTTACAGTAGTGTATGTATTGTAATATTTTAATAAAAATTAAAGGAAAAAACTTAATTTGTGGGAAAATGTGTTTCCGGTTCATTATGTCAGCTCCAGTAGCCATAACGGTTACACAACCACTGTTCTGGGATGCTTTCAGGTGCAGAGTGGAAAAAAAGAAAAATGAAAAATAGGAAAGAACACAACAAAGAGGGGCTTTACACATTTCTCTCAGGCCCTTATCAGCCTAAATTAGATACCTACAAAATAAATATCTACAAAAATAAATTGGCATGATAATCATGTGGAAATTAAAAGTAATCATTCACCAAATAACATAGTATCTATTTGGAGGGGGCCCAAAAATGCAGTATTCCTAGTGTAATCTATCCATTTAATCCAGCTCTACACACACACACACACACACACACACACACACACACACACACACACACACACACACACAGTTGCAAATGTTTATTTGCATAAGGTTTCTGAATGGGTTATTTGAATACGAGATGGCCAACACACCAAGGAAATAGCTTTTTGTGCTGTTTGGTGACCTCACTGAGGGCGAGCTGCAAAGCTTTCTGCTACATTAGGATTCCCTTCTCGCCGTGTTTGCATAGACGTGAGTTTGTTTAGAGAGCTCACAGTGTGCACGTGGCAATGCGAGTCAAACAATTAAATAATGTCAGCAGGTAGTGAGGTAAAAAGGAGGACATTCATTGTTTAATGTGAGAAGTTGTGCAATCTACATTTTGATAGTGTAAATGTAATGAATGCCATCAGAGCATTGATTGAGACCAACCTGTTCTCACCACCAACTTGTACAACACTGACACTCTCAGTGTGGGATACCCATGCAAAAATCACCCTTTATCGTCTGGAGCAGCAGCTCAACCGCTGTACGGTGATGTAGTATTAACCCTCCTGTTGTCCTCGGGTTAAATTTGAAGAAATGGATTGGATTCCTTACAACGCTCTTTGTAAATACAATTGATCCCTTTGATTCCTGACTAAACTCATCAGTACGTTCCTCTGATCTTTACTATTAGTCAAAATTATTCATCATTTTTGCTTTTTTAAATCAAATCTTAGTTATAACTCTATATAAATGAGGGTTATTGTCCATGAATTCCTAAAAGTACTGTAACACTAGTGGTAGTAAGGTGGTGTTAATGAAAACTTAAAAAAGGTCTGAAAAAGGGACAAAAATGCCAAATCTTTGTCAATTTTTGACTCGGGAGGACAACACAAGGGTTAAGAGAGCCAACAGTTGAGAGTAGTATGAATGAAAATTTGAGTGAAGAGGTTGGTTTGGGGGGGTGGATGTGTCAAACAACACAAGACTTTCACCCAGGAGACCAGGGTTCATGTCCCGTTCTTGTCCTGTGTGTCACTGTAATGTACATTTTGTAACCCCACCCACAATCTTTTCCTAAAACTAACTGTCCAGTGCTTGTACCGATGTCAGTCAAACATACGTGCCGATCCAAAACGTCAAAACAGGACGCCAATAGTGACACGAAGTTCAGAGGACTCTAAAAACACAACTCGGCTACTGTGATTGACGTAAAGGAGTTTATTGTACAGAGCACAATCACAGGCAAAGGTATCAAAAAACACAAGGCAAAAGACGTATTGGGATAAACAAGTTAAGGTCAGAGTAATCAGTGTGAATGAACACTGGGAATAACGCTAGTATGAGAGACACACAGTGTACTACTGGCAAATGACTCAGGACATGAGGTGAGTATATGCACTGGGGTAGGGGAGACAATTAGACACAGGTGACACACATTAGGGATGGGCAGATAAAGACAGGAACACAAGTGATCTGTAATAGAGGCAGACATTGAGTTTCAAAATAAAACAGGAAGTGTAAGCTGAATGTAAATAAAAGAAAACATGACCTAATCACGAGAACTGGACGTAACAGATAGTCCCGACCCAGAGTGTAAAAATAAAGGGCTAGACGCAAGTCCAGAGAGGGTCAAATATGACGCTAAAGGAGACTTTTTGTGTTGATAACAAACGCAAAAGGCACCCGACCAAGCGTCACTTTTTGACGCGATGGGAGTAAGAATGTGTTGGTAAAGACAGAGACATTATGTGACTTCACTAACCAAATTTGACAAACACAAAGTATATTAAAATTAGGGATGCACCGAATCCAGGATTCGGCCGAATATTGGACATTTTATCGGGGTTTGATTTCTGCCGAACCTTAGATTTTTTTTCCAACTGTAAATGTAAAATGTAATGACGCCGCCATTATTATGAAAAGGTCTTTACGTAGGAAGTCCGTTCAATTCAGTAGGCTGTGAGACGGTGAAAATGGAACTCCTGAGCAGAAAAAAGTGTTGTTTGGCAGTACGAAAGAACGTGATACAAGTAGAGCTACAGTGGCTTGAGAAAGTTTACCCACCCATGCTAAAGTTGATTAAAAAGAGAAATAAAAAAACATCTTTTGGAAATTGATGTTAATAACTTAATTAAAAAAATTTAGAAAAATTCAACCTTTTAAGGACACCATTTTTCTTTGTGAATGAATATGTTCATGATATGTGTTGTAAATAAATACATTTTCTTCATTAAAATACAGGGGGCATAAGCATACACCCATCCATCCATCCATCTTCATCCGCTTATCCGGTATCGGGTCGCGGAGGCAGCAGCTCCAGTAGGGGACCCCAAACTTCCCTTTCCCGAGCCACATCAACCAGCTCCGACTGGGGGATCCCGAGGCGTTCCCAGGCCAGGTTGGAGATATAATCTCTCCACCTAGTCCTGGGTCTTCCCCGAGGCCTCCTCCCAGCTGGACGTGCCTGGAACACCTCCCTAGGGAGGCGCCCTGGTGGCATCCTTAACAGATGCCCGAACCACCTCAACTGGCTCCTTTCGACGCGAAGGAGCAGCGGCTCTACTCCGAGCTCCTCTCGGATGACTGAGCTTCTCACCCTATTTCTAAGGGAGACGCCAGCCACCCTCCTGAGGAAACCCATTTCGGCCGCTTGTACCCTGGACCTCGTTCTTTCGGTCATGACCCAGCCTTCATGACCATAGGTGAGGTAGGAACGAAAATTGCCCGTAGATCGAAAGCTTTGCCTTCTGGCTCAGCTCTCTTTTCGTCACAACGGTGCGATAAACTGAATGTAATACCGCACCAGCTGCTCCGATTCTCCGACCAATCTCACGCTCCATAGTCCCTCACTCGCGAACAAGACCCCAAGGTACTTAAACTCCTTCACTTGGGGTAAGGACTCACTCTACCCAAGAAAGCACTCCATCGGTTTCCTGCTGAGAACCATGGCCTCAGATTTAGAGGTGCTGATCCTCATCCCAGCCGCTTCACACGGCTGCGAACCGATCCAGTGAGTGCTGGAGGTCACAGGCCGATGACGCCATCAAGACCACATCATCTGCAAAAGCAGCGATGAGATCCCGAGCCCACCGAACTGCAACCCTCCCCGCCCGACTACACCTCGATATCCTGTCCATAAATATTACAAACAGGATTGGTGACAAAGCGCAGCCCTGGCGGAGGCCAACCTCACCTGGAACGAGTCCGACTTACTGCCGAGAACCCGACATCGCTTTGGTCATACAGAGATTGGATGGCCCTGAGAAGGACCCTCACCCCATACTCCCGCAGCACCTCCCACAATTCTCCCGGGGACCCGTCACGCCTTCTCCAGATCCACAAAACACATGTAGACTGGTTGGGCATACTCCCAGGCCCCCTCCAAGATCCTTGCGAGAGTGAAGATCTGATCCGTTGTTCCACGGCCAGGACGGAATCCACATTGTTCCTCTTCAATCCGAGGTTCGACTATCGGCCAAACCCTCCTTTCCAGCACCTTGGAGTAGACTTTACCAGGGAGGCTGAGAAGTGTGATACCCCTGTAATTGGCACACATCCTCTGGCCCCCCTTTTTGAATAGGGGAACCACCACCCCGGTCTGCCACTCCTTAGGCACCGTCCCAGACTTCCACGCAATGTTGAAGAGGCGTGTCAACCAAGACATCCCCTCCATCCCCAGAGCTTTCAGCATTTCTGGACGGATCTCATCAATCCCTGGGGCTTTGCCGCTGTGGAGTTGTTTGACTACCTCAGCGACTTCCACCAGGGAAATTGACGACAATCCCCCATCATCCTCCAGCTCTGCCTCTACCACAGAGGGCGTGTCAGCTGGATTTAGTTCCTCAAAGTGCTCCTTCCACCGCTCTATTACCTCCCCAGTTGAGGTCAACAACGTCCCATCCTTACTGTATACAGCTTGGATGATTCCTCGCTTCCCCCTCCTGAGGTGGCGAACGGTTTTCCAGAAGCACCTTGGTGCCGACCGAAAGTCCTTCTCCATGTCTTCTCCGAACTTCTCCCACACCCGCTGCTTTGCCTCTGTCACGGCAGAGGCTGCAGCCCTTCGGGCCCGTCGGTACCCTGCAACTGCCTCCGGAGTCCTCCGGGATGACATATCCCGGAAAGACTCCTTCTTCAGTCGGACGGCTTCCCTGACCACCGGTGTCCACCAGGGCGTTCGTGGGTTACCGCCCCTTGAGGCACCACAGCTCGCCACCGCAGCTTCAGCAATGGAAACTTTGAACATTGTCCACTCAGGTTCAATGCCCCCAGCCTCCACAGGGATGCCCGAAAAGCTCCACCGGAGGTGCGAGTTGAAAGTCCGTCGGACGGGGGCCTCCTCCAGACGTTCCCAATTCACCCGCACTACCCGTTTGGGTTTACTAGGTCTGTCCAGAGTCTTCCCCCACCCCCTGACCCAACTCACCACCAGATGGTGATCAGTTGACAGCTCTGCCCCTCTCTTCACCCGAGTGTCCAAAACATACGGCCTCAGATCAGATGAAACAATTATAAAATCGATCATTGACCTTTGGCCTAGGGTGCTCTGGTACCACGTACACTTATGAGCATCCCTATGTTCGAACATGGTGTTTGTGATGGACAATCCATGACTAGCACAGAAGTCCAACAACAGACAACCACTCTGGTTTAGATCAGGGAGGCCGTTCCTCCCAATCACGCCTCTCCAAGTATCTCCATCATCACCCACGTGTGCGTTGAAGTCCCCCAGCAGAACTATGGAGTCCCCTACTGGAGCCCCATACAGGACTCCATTCAAGGTCTCCAAGAAGGCCGAATACTCCAAACTCTTGTTTGGTGCATATGCACAAACAACAGTCAGAGTTTTCCCCCCCATCACCCGCAGGCGTAGGGAGGCGACCCTCTCGTCCACCGGGTAACTCCAACGCAGCGGCGCTCAGCCGGGGACTTGTGAGTATCCCCACACCCGCCCGGCGCCTCACACCCTGGGCAACTCCGGAGTAGGACAGAGTCCAACCCCTATCCAGGAGTACGGTTCCAGAACCGAGACTGTGCGTAGAGGTAAGCCCCACCAGATCTAACTGGTAGCGCTCCACCTCCCGCACAAGTTCCGGCTCCTTCCCCCACAGAGAGGTGACGTTCCACGTCCCCAGAGCCAGCCTCTGCCGCCCAGGTCTGGTCCGTCGAGGCCCCTGACCTTCGCCGCCACCCATATGGCAGCGCACCCGACCCCAGCGGTTCCTCCCACAGGTGGTGGGCCCATGGGATGGAGAGAGAGGAGCCACGTAGCTTTTTCGGGCTGTGCCCTATGTTAAATTCCCATAGAGGCAGACCTATTTTTTATTATTAAAGGCCAGTTATTTCATGGATCAGGATACTATGCATCCTGATAAAGTTCACTCGGCCTTTGGAATTAAAATAACCCCCCCACCCCCATCATCACATACCATTCACCATACATAGACAGCGCATGGGGAACTTTCCATAAGATCATCTGTCAATGCAAATCAAACCAGCTATTATGCTAACTGAAATAAAACCATGCCAAACTCTATGTATGGTGAAGGGTATGTGATGATGGGGGTGGGGGTGTTATTTTAATTCCAAAGGCCAAGGGAACTTCATCAGGATGCATAGTATCCTGATCCATGAAATAACTGGCCTTTAATAATAAAAGTTTGCCTGCCTCTATGAAAATTTAACATAGGGGTGTGTATACTTATGCCCCCTGTATATTAAGTAAGAACATTTATTTATTTAGAATACATTATTCATTCACAAAGAAAAGGTGGGATTTTCTTTTGAATTAAGGCATTAAAATCAATTTCCAAAAAATGTTTTTTTATTCCTCTTTATAATCAACTTTAGCATGGGTGTGTAACCCTGCTTTATTTTTTAAAGGGACGAACAATTCTTTGTTAATTTTTCATTTTATGATTCATTTGAAGAACATATTTGATCTTCATATCTACCCTTTCAGGATAATGTAATTAATATACTGTAATATACTTGCAAGGTAGGTTGTTAAAGACACAGAGCTAACAATCCTTCAAGCTTGGGGCCATATTGGCAGCTGCTTTTTGTAACGTTTGCATGAGCTGCTAGTAATATGTTTTGTCCAGGCAAATGCACAGGCAAATGCAGACAATGTAGACTGAATCTCTCCTTCTGAGAAAAACAAAACAAATCCTCTTAGCAGGAGACATGTTTACATGCTGCTCACCACCGGACATAAACCCAGATAAATGTTAAATTCAATTAAAAGTTATCAATTTTTTATCTTTAGCTTTGAAACAGGGAGAGAACTATCAAAGCAATTCCATGTTGAAACATACGCTTGCTGGCGTGAACCAAATCATTATCTTTACGTTCATTAGTCTCTCTGTTTGAAAACTGACAGAGGGTACATGAGTCAATACGTCTAATTAGTAAATATCTAGCTGAGTGTTCAGAGTGATCACATTCATAATTTCGCACTGAAGTAAAAGTACTTCCAAACTGCTAAGGCTAGTCACAGTAGCTTTACCAAGTTTACCATGTCAGAAAAGAATCAGATAGTGGTGCTGTAACATTTGGTATGGATCCATTACCAAGTACCAATACCGCAGTCTCGCCAATACCGATGCCGCAGTCTCGCTCGGCCAGACCTTCCTTCACAGCACTGCGGAGGAGGGTCTAGCTAGTCCACACAGCATTCTAAGATGGGAGAACAACATTCTGTGGTATATTGGCATTTCTTTAAACCAATCACAATCGTCCTGGGTGGTGCTAAGCACCGGACAGAGAAATGATGCCTCTGGTAAATAGCCTTGGGAAGGAACTTGTTTTGGTGGAACATGTGTACGTTCAAAAGTTGTTTTAGTCGTGCAACAGAAAACTCAGATTGGACAGATAGTCTAGCTAGCTGTCTGGATTTACCCTGCAGAGACCTGAGGAGTAGTTAACCATAGTCCTCAGAAATCCACCGGAGTTTTGAACACTGAGTGAAATCCGGTGGAATTTCTGTCCACAACAGAGCAATCCCGGAAGTGAAACGTCGAGGATATAGACTACAGATACTGATACTTTTTAATAATTAAGGTGGATGGATCATAAAATTGCTAAATCTGAATTCATTTTCATGACCTTTTAAGTGTTATTGATTTTTCCTTTGGATTACTAATAAGTTAAAAACTCAAATTTTCATATGCTTGTATACATTTGTTGTCTTACCACTGTATCTTACAGCGTTTTAGGTCTTGGAGGTCTAAGCCATTTCCAGAAGCTCCTCACAATGCATGGAGGGTTTCACCCCAAATCCAGCACGCTGAGACTGTACAACAAGCGTAGCGAGGGAGGCCGAGGGCTAGTGAGTGTCAAGACCACTGTCCAGGATGAAACGACGAAGATCCAGGAGTACATCAGAAAGATGGCCCCCAAAGATGAAGGCCTTAGTGAATACCTCAGGCAGCAGAAACCCGAAGGTGAGGACAAGGAAGATGAAGAACCGTCATGCAGGGTGTGTACCACAGACAAATGGAAGAAGTGGCTGATATAAAGAAATCCTACCAGTGGCTGGAAAAGGCTGGACTGAAGGACAGCACCGAGGCACTAATGTGTGGCAGCACAAGAACAGACACTCAGTACAAGATCAATGAAGGCTGGGGTCTACCACACCAGGCAGGACCCCAGGTGCAAGGATGCCCCTGAGACAGTACAGCACATAACAGCAGGGTGTAAGATGCAGACAGGAAGTGCGTACATGGAACGTCATAACCAGGTAGCTGTCATAGTGTACAGGAACATCTGCCACGAGGATGGGCTGGAAGTCCCAAGGTCAAAATGGAAGACACCTCCTAAGGTAGTCAATAATGACCAAGCTAAGATCCTGTGGGACTTCAAGATCCAGACTGACAAACTGGTGATGGCTAACCAACCAGACATTTTGTTGATCGACAAACAGCAGAAGAAGGCAGTAGTGATAGATGTGGCGATCCCAAGCGACAGCAGAAGAAGGAACACGAGATGCTTGAGAAATACCAAGGGCTGAAAGAGGAGCTAGAAAAGATGTGGAAAGTAAGAGCAACAGTGGTGCCAGTGGTAATCGGAGCACTGGGGGCTGTGACCCCCAAACTGGGAGAGTGGCTCCAGCAGATTCCAGGTAAAACATCAGAGGTCTCTGTCCAGAAGAGTGCAGTCCTAGGAACAGCTAAGATACTGGGCAGAACCCTCAAACTCCCAGGACCCGAGCTTGAGGATGACACATACCACCCCACAAGGGGGGAGAGGGGATATGTATATATATATATATATATATATGTGTATATATATATATATATATATATATATATATATATATATATATATATATATATAGACATTTCTTTTAGGAGAACCTGGGCTATCAGGATATGCATACTGCATGGATATCGCATGAATGTATACATTGTCATATGACTATAGAGACAAAAGAAAAGGAACGGACATGAAATCTCACAGGAATGTATTGAAATCACACAGGGAACAATAATGATGAAGAATTTTGATGTTTGGATTCATAACTATTTATTCATGTTACAAAGACACTGTAATTCCGTGATGGATTAAAAAAGCTTCTGGATGGCCTACAATTGTCAGAGGACCTTGTTGAAATGGCACATGTCTCTGCTTCTAAAAAAATAAAAGTACGTCTCTACACAGCATTTAACTGGAGATATTAAACAACACATATAAAGTATGTATTCTGGGCACCCAGATAGCTCAGTTGGTAGGCAACCATATATCGAGGTTAACTCCTCGACGCAGCAGGCCCGGGACTCCGACCTGCGGCTCTTTGCCCCCCTCTCTCTCCCCTTTCATGTCTTTATCTTTCCTGTCAAAAATAAAGGTTGAAAAATGCACTCAAAATAATCTTTGAAAAATGTATTCTCCTGTCCTACACAACAGTGTCGACCTGGTAGGGTTATACAGCTTGCTGTTGTTTAATTTTTGTAGTGAAAATACAGCCACACAGCGCTCCCCTTCCTCTCTAACATTCTCCTGCTCCGTCGCTGTGCTGCTTCCGTGTGTGCTGCTGGCCGCCGCCGGGCCTGGCTGGCCTTGCTTCTTAGTTTGCCTGACACCGCTGAGTCACGTGACGGTACTACTTCAAAACAGGTTTATAGTTGTGTTTAGAGGTTATATCAGAATAGGTTTATGGTTTAATGGTTTAATTTTCAAAAAACACTATATTTTTGTTGTAATGCACATTGCTGGAGCTCCTCTTTTCCCCCTGTGTGTTGAGCTCTCTGTTTTTAGCTACGGTAAGCATATGAGGGCGTGCCACGCTGGCTGCTAGGTGATCATTATGATATGCGTTACAAAGTGACAATAGAGCTGTTTGGAGCAGATGGTGAACAATGTTTTCTGTTGGAGACGATAACTCCCTTTGGGGGGGACTTTGGGCTTTTTCACTTTGTAAACCTATAACGTGCTCAACAAAGATATATAACACAATAAAGGAAAGGAAAAATCAAAATATGAGCACTTTAGAAGTCCTAAATTCGCTGAAGTGTTGTGTTCTAGGTCTAAAATCATTACATGTCTTAATTTTCCCACGCCCATGCAACTCTGCCTCTAATGCTCATTTTTTGTTATCCCATGGTGTTGTAGTTCTTTTGCTTGTCCAAATATAATTTGCTGTATATATACAGGTTATTGTTACTCTGTATCGCTTTTATTCAATTTGAATACATTTATTTACTTTGCAAGTACCTTTCTGACTCTGCATTTGGTCTTACTTTTAAATCGTGATGTAGGTCTTACATTTCATTAATCGTGCATTAAAAAGGTTTTCAACTTGGTAAAACCTGCAAAAACCATGATCATTCAGGCATCAATTAGATGAAATTTAAAACAAAAATGTAACGTTCACAAAAACAAAGAGAGAATAAATCTAAGGCCGTGAAGCCTGTAATTTTTAATATAATTATGATACTTCACTGTGTGGCATCCAGAAAGATGTAATATCAATGGTTGCCTGAAAGCTAATGAATGTGTCAAATGTGTGAAAATGGACAGAAATAAATTACTAGTCATTTGTAGCACATGGGCTAAACAAATGAAAGCACCATTGTTGGCCTACTACTCCTGCATTCACGTAGTGTATTGCTAAATTTAATTGGAATCAAAGAAGAAAAAAAAGATTAATACTGAAAAAATGTTTAAAACATTATTCCATAGCCTGCAAAAAAGAAAAAAGACAACTCAAAAAAAGAAGTCCAATCACATCATCCCAATCATCCTCACTGTCCACCTGAAGAGAGTTAAATGGAGTGGAAAGAAAAGGGGAATGTGACCCAGCTGCCACTGCTGCACACTGTTCCAGCAGCACGAGGTAAATAAAATGATGAGAAAGGATGACGGTATGGAAGGAGCCGAGGATGAGAGTTTGCCCGGGGTGTTTCGATTAAATGGGGGGGGGGGCGGTGTCTTGGGGACAGACCCCATTGACCCACGGGGCCTCTGTGCTGTCAGGACCGTTTAGCCCAAATTGGCTACAGCTCTCCCCTGTGGTTTTCACCAGAGTCATGGGACAGTCTTCTGTGGGCCAGAACTGACAGCACACCTGCTGACACGACAACATAATTCCTACAGAGAGATTCTGGAGCCGTCTCATCTACAAACTGGGTTTGTTACTAGAGCTATGTTATAATTTGGCCTATCATTCCTATAGTTAATGAGACCACTACTTACAGAATGATTTGCTGAAGTACTGTATGTGGCAACTAGATATGGCTTTAGAATGTTGAGGATGGTGTAATTATATGAGCATTTAATACATATTATACATGCTTTTTGAATCACATAGTTCAGAAAGTTCATGTTCCACTAAAAGGGATAAACATAAGTGAAGTGGGTTGTTTCAATGTGGAGTTCAGTCGGGCCAGTGTCACCAGCCCAATCATGGCCCTCAACATGGTTCTCACTCCCAGGAAAAATACTTACTCTTAGTCAGTGTCTAAAAAAACACAACGCAAAAAATACCCTTTAGACTCTGTATGGAACATATCGGGCAGAGCCGCGGCGCTGTAAGATGAGGCAGTATTAAGAGAGACAACGGTAGAGAGTAGTGAGACCATAAATCTGCGTTGGTCGGGGTGGTGGATGGGTCGAACAACACAGGACTTTCACCCAGGAAACCGGGATTCATGTCCTGTTCTTGTCCTTGTCTTTTTGTAACCCCAACCCAATCTTTCTCTAAATCTAACTGTTCCGTTATTTTGCAACATGTCAGTTCAACGTACATCCCGACCCAGAGCGTCAAAGAGTGACGCCAAGAGTCTTGGCCAGGCATGTCTAAGTAGGACGCTAAAGGAGACTTTTTGCGTCAGTAACAAAAGCCAGAGGCTTTTTGACGTGACGGAAGTGACATTGTGCTGGGTCAGTGAGAACTAAAGTGTGTGGACCCACAAATGAATGAACTGACAGATGCAAGATGACTTACTCTTGGTCGTAGTTTACCCAGCTTTCACGACATAACTGAATATGGGCACATTTGAAACCCCAGACAGCACATGGTAATTGGAATGATATAATACACACTGTGAATAGGGGTTTAATACTTTATAGGGCAGCTGTCCAGTTGATGACAAAATATTCAATTGGCTGCTATTTGTCTTGTGACAGCATTGTGAGGAAAGTACATTTTCTAATGATTTTATAATCTTCTGGTAATGCATCACAGTGTCTAACAGTTGAATACTGAAACTTGTTATTGTATTTCACAGTGTGAAATAAAAGTCATTCATTAAATTTTTCTTCTGCAAAGCAGCTGCGCTGCATTTTTAAACATCAAAATCAGAAAATGCAGATTTAATGTCCTGCAATGTTTTCTGTACACAAATAGTTAATAATAATAATAATAGTAATCTGTTTTGAATTCCCTACCAATCCCCATAAAACCACAGTCCAGCAGAGTGAACACTACAAATTGTGTTCACATATATTATGGAATGACACAGGGGCTCCCTGGAGAAAAGAGGTGATATTGAAGTCTTTTTTGTTTCTTTTTTACCTTACTTAGTGTGAACCGGAAATACATTTGTATATCAGCAAACATTAGGTGGCTGGATGCAGAAGGTGTTGTTCACTCAGGAGTCAAAAGTGATGTCCGTGCACACGAGTGTTTTAGCTCCAGTAGAAGAACTAATCTCCATTTAAACTAACACGCCCTCATGTCTCATTAACATTCTCGTATACTGGGCATAAACAGGAAGCATGTATACACCGCCTGTTGCTGGTAGTTGGCATTGCAACGTTAGTAGCTTAGTCTCAGAGAATGAGACGTTGTGACCGATAAGACCCAATCAGGGGTAGGAACGTTGGCGCCAGTGTCGGTGTTGCCAAAGGTCTCTGTTTGCGTCCGTTGAGACTGCAACACAACTCCACAGATTCCATTTAGGGGCTCGGAAACACCAGAGAAGGGGGAATGAGAGGGGGAAACGTAGCAAAGATTATTCATTTCTTAAACTAAATTGTAGTAAGGTAAATGGACTGTTCTTACATAGCGCTTTTCTAGTCTTTTCCATAGTACAGGATCCATTCACACACTGTTAGAGGCTGCCGTACAAGGTGACACCTGCTCATCAGATAAACACTCACACACATTTACACACCGATGGCACAGCATTGGGAGCAACTTGTGGTTCAGTGTCTTGCCCAAGGACACTTGGACATGAGACTGGGGTCTGGGATTGAACCACCAACCTTCAAAATGTCAGGCAACCGCTCTACTACTTAGCCATAGCCACCCAATGTAGCCTTACAGTTTCAGCAGTGATCCAGAATGAATGAATGAATTTTTTTTTGTTTAATATCTGCGGAAAATCTGCAGAGGTATCGTTTGAATTCTGTGGCTGCATCACCTGTGGCCAGAGATGGAAAAAGTACTCACTTCCCATACTTAAGTAGAAGTATACAGTTACTTGAGAGGACGCTGAGAAACTTCAGTGGACATGAAAAAAGGCTCTTTATATGCCATTGGCTAAATTTTAATCTGCCAATATGCCTAAAACATATAGCTTATTTATTGTGACAGAGACTCCAGGCTAATAAGATTCTGACCGAGTAGCAAGATATGAATTCAAGTGTGATTTTGTGAGAAGTCTGTGTATATTCCCATCTAATTAGATTCAATTTAGTATTGATGACACAAAAATAATAACTAACTCCAATGAAATTATTTTGAACTGAGTGAGGACTAGATTAGTTCTGTATTTAAAGCTGATTCTGGTTTCCAACTTCGGCCCAGGTATGTCTGTTAAAACACGGACGGAGACAACTTCTCTCTGTTGATGCTTTATTACAATCAAGCATCAGTATCAACATGGGGGGTAGCTCTGCTATGGCTGTTTGTGTGGTAATAAAAGAAATAAATAACATTGTAAAGGCTACCATACATAATGCATAGGAATCATTTATGCTAGTAAATAATAACAATAAACCCACTATTAATTACATTATCTTAATGAGCAAGGACGTCCAACAATCGCCATTATATTGAATCAACAGCAGGTGTAACCTAGGTAACTGGTGTAACCTAGGTAACAGGTGAAGAACACAAACAAGCTAACTTTTAAATGTGCCAGAACTATAGACCAATACAACAACGGGCTTAAATGTACTGACAACATCAGTTATATGACTTACAGTTCTCAAAGACGCACACACACAATCTCAACCGATTACGCTCCGGACAGCTAGTCTCTTTTTCTTTTCTCTCCCTTTTTTCTCTGTGTGCCGTGCGCCCCTGCTTGCGGTATTAGGCGCTATTTTTCAACATGCACTCACAATCACTCCTGATAGACGACCTTTTGTACAACACTAAAGTAAACCAATTTTGTAAAATGTATGAAGTAGAAAGTACCGATATTAGTTTTAAAATGTAAGGAGTAGAAGTAAAAAGTCGCCAAAAAAATAAATAGTAAAGTAAAAATATCTGAAAAATCTACTTGAGTACAGTAACGAAGTATTTGTACTTCGTTACTACGCCTACTTCCCATCTCTGCCTGTGGCCCTCATGAGCAAACATGAATCTATTTAATTCAAATCAATTTCAATTCAGTTTTATTTATATAGTGCCAAATCACAACAGTTATCTCATTGCGCTTTTTATAAAAGAGCAGATCTAGACCGTACTCTGGGATGTTATTTACAGAAACCCAACAATTGATTTACAAGGATACATGCTGTTGTTAGATGCAAACTGTGTGAGTATAATTCAACCTGAAGAAGTCATACTTGAACAAAGTCCTTGGAATTTTATTAAAACCATTGTAAGTGAACAACACATTTGAGCAAAATGCGTCATTAGTGTCACAATGTTGTTTTAGTTTACTCAGTCTACCCCATGGTCCCTGTCTCCAGCAGCTTCTCACATCCCCGGCAACCTTCTTTGTCATTTTCCTACATCCAACAGATGCCCTAAGACGTGAACACTTGCCCATGTCTGACCTGCTTACCTGTTTACTTCCCCTCATCAGCCCTGTGATACGTAACCGGCCCATTTCCACTCATTACCGGCCAGATTTTCAATGATGCGTATGCCTTTGCTTCCCAGCAGTTCCTTGAATGCAAAACATGTTATTTGCTCATGAAATAGTCTACATCAACAACAATTCATTTAGGGGATTGCTCCAATGCTGCCGGGAGATTCGCCGGATGTCCTTCATTTTTCTTTCTGTGTTGGCATTCTACAGATTAACAAGGACTATGGTTAACTGCTCCTCAGATCTCTGCAGGGTAAATCCAGACAGCTAGCTAGACTATCTGTCCAATCGGAGTTTATGTTGCGCGACACTTTGGAAAAAGCACGTTCCACCAAAACAACTTCCTTCCCGAGGCTATTTTGCAGCGCCACCGTTATTGCGTCTGACGCCCAATACGATTATGATTGGTTTAAAGAAATGCCATAGACCAGAGCATGTTTACTAGCCCCAACTTCCCCTGCAGCACTGTGGAGGAAAGTCTGGCAATGCAAGACTAATGATGCCTATGCCCTTTAAGCCTTTCTTTGAATGCAAAGCATTTTCTTTGCTCATGAACATATACCTAAAGAACCCGGAAGCAAAATGCCATATGAGTTCATGAGCGTAACTGAAGTTATATGCAAGACAAATTGTTTGCTCAAACGTAAACCCTGAGTAGCTGAAAGCACAACATGCTTTTTTCTCATGAGCATGACAAAGCTGAATGTAAAAAACACTGTTCATTCACAAGAACCAAACTTAAAGACGTTGGATGTGAAACACATCCTTTGATCCAAAAGAACTCTAGATATCTTGTGTGTGTATTTGTCCTGCATTCTAGCAACTATGGAAGACATATTTTGGTAACGCTTTACAATAAGCTACACAATATTTTTTTATATATGTATACAGTTGCTCTCCGGACTCAGGACTGTGCACCAGTCCCCCCCGCCTCTTCTTTCTCTGCACTACCCACACTTTATATTTTTGACTTTCTTTATACTTTTGACTTTATATTTTTGATATTTTATATTGTTATCTTTATGTTATTGTTATTGGTCAACACTGAAAAGGGATTGCTCCAATTTCATTGCACAGGTACTGTGTACTTGTGTATAATGACAATAAAGGCTTTCTATTCTATTCTAACATTTTGATTAGTTACCAGGTAACAAATAAGGAACGATTGAAGAAGTAATGGCTAGAGAGACATTTGTTAATGAGTAACTCCTAATCAAATTTTGTAGTTATTTGAGTAGTTAATGTTGATCAGATTATTAAGGAACAAATCAGGAACAACTTCATCATTAATTCCTAATTAATGAAAAATAAATTATTATTATTTATTAATAAGTACTTCCCTAATAATTCCTAATGGAGGTCTACAGTAGATAATGAGCTATTAGAGAACAGCACAAGGGAATCAAAGGGTAACTGTAGGATGGGAAGAAGGACTACAGTGTTATGTATCACTTTACTTGGAGACACAATAACAGTAACTAATGTTAAAGTAATTACTAATTAACGAGTCATTTAGTGCCGCTCAGCGGCTGGTTCAGAGTTAATCAGAAACGGCTTATGAAGAAAGTGATCAGTGGGACCGTTTCACAGATATTCATCAACTAATCATTACTTAATGATTCATTAATATAGGATCTCCCAGTCTGTTCTTTAATAGTCTATATCAACGAAATTCCTCTTCCGGGATAGTTGTCGTGGCGCCGTAAATCACGCCGTACGTCCTTCTTTTTGGCCGGATGTCCATTACCTTCCTCTTTCTTTATGTTGGCATTTTAAAATCCGGTGGATTTATGAGGACTATGGTTAACTTCTCCTCAGATCTCTGCAAGGTAAATCCAGGCACGTCATTGTGTTTGGGGCTTTACGCTGCCCAAGACGATTGTGATTGGTTTAAAGAAATATCCGATAAACCCAAACAGGTTTTACTTCCATCCCGGAATGCTGTGTGGACTAACCAGAGGAAGGTCTGGCAATGTGAGATTAGTTCTTCAACTACTCATCAGTATCTACTATATAGTCCTCCATTAGGTAATGATTAGAGAACTACAATTACGATTCATCAATTGTCAAGACGTTGCTGAGTTCTGCCTTCAATTGTTTCTTAATTAACTAAACATAAGCTACTCTATACAATTTGAATATGAATTGCTCATTAACCCATTTGCATTTAAAGTTTGTGTCCACAGGCAGTGTGTCTATATAAGCAGCGGAGCAATGCAGTCTGGCAGTATTGTGGTGTCTTCCGAAGAAACGGGGTGACGAGTTGTCTGGTCCTTATTTGCATAAAGTTAAATCCAGGCTATAAAATAATTTCAACTGACAGTTGACAATCTAAAATGAAGACAGCTGTAGCTTATATTTCTTGCCTATAATATTTTTGGAAACGCATTTCGGTGAACTATTATCGTAGAAATTAGAGAAAGTTTCCAAAACAAGGTGCCATGTTGGTCTGTTTTGAAATTTAAAGGAACCAGCCCACTAGTGAAGCGTTTGTCCAATCAGATGCAGCCTTCACAGTTGTAGGAGGGTGGAGCTTGTTTTCTTTGCTAGTGGTCATCGAAGATAACTGCTAGTGGCAAGCCCATCAAGGGCCCAATGCTGGGAAGGGGGGCAATCTTTTCTGTCAAAAACACCCCTGTGGACACGTACCAGTAGTTACTAATTTGTTCTGTGGTAACTACTCAAAATGTTGTGTACCTTTGTTGTAAAGTGTTACCCATAACTTAATTTGGGGCGGCTGTGGCTCAGGTGGTAGAGCGGTCGTCTACGGAAGGTTGGGGTTTCGATCCCTGGCAATACAGTTCCATGTTGAAGTGTTCTTGGGCAAGACACTGAACCCGGAATATCTCCTGATGCTGCGCCATCGGTGTGTAAATGAGTGTAAGTGTTTATCTGATGAGCAGGTGACACCTTGTACCGCAGCTTCGGCCAACAGTGAATGTGTGTGAATGGTTCCTATAATATGTAAAAAGCACTTTGAGTAGTCGTTAAGACTAGAAAGCCGCTATTTAAATACAGTCCATTGAGGGGTAACTCAATGTTCAGTATTCTGATTTGTAACTCCTCCATGTCTTCTGACATACATTATTTCCAACAAACAAGTTAAGCCGCATTTCATACAAAATCTATAAACTGTATAGTAAAATCTGGAGCTTTACTCAAGTCAAATGTAGTCAATGTTTCTGTGTAGAGATAGAAGGCAGGAGATGAATAATAAGACTCAAGGAAAGGGGAAGTGAGGGCAAGAGGGAGAGAGGGGAAACTATGTGGCTAACAGGAATGCCAGCGAAACAACAATATTTTAAGTCATAGTCGTCTTTACTTCAAGTAGATGGAGTGCGTCTCGATAAGCCCCGAGCGCCGCTCAAAAGCACAAGGAAGCCTAGAAAGCCTTTTTTGAGTGTGCCTCAGAGAAGCAAAAAGCGTAATCTACTTTCCCTCACTCTCCCTCACCCTGAAGCATAACAAAGAGCCTGGGAAGAGTGTTTGTGATGCTAATTCTGCAGGAATAAATATGCAACCCAATTTTCAGACACTTTAAGAGAGAGGGAAAGATGAAGAGGAGTGGATGGAAGATGGAAAAAGAAACTGTGCTTTAGGGGGCTTCCAAGAGGGAGTAGACTAATCTGTTAACATGGGCCCCATATCCAGTGTACGCAGGAAACGGGAAATTAGAACATGTTGTTGATGACATGGGAGAAAAGGTTGAAAAGAATGAAGAGCAGAACATCTCAGGTGTTTTCAGCTGCTGACCTGGCGTAGCTTAGTCCTGCTCACCCTGTGTGAGATGGATGACTCGTTTTTTTACTCGTACCTTTGCATGTGAAAATCCAACCTGTTCTTACTCCCAATGTGTACTGGGCTTTTTCACTTTAGAGCGTCGCTTACTGTGCTTCCTGGCTGCAACACCACAAGTCCTGGCCGCTACAGAAACCCAAACTTGGGCATGTTAAATTTGGAACCGATAATTGGATCCGATACCAAACTTTCCAAATGATTCCATTGTAAATGTAATTTTTGAAACAATTCCAAGTTTGAATCGGTTCTCGAAGCCCAATCCTATCCGTTAGCGCCTGACAACGTAATATTAGGAGAGACAGCGATAGGGAGTAGTGCAAATGACCAAAAATCCTCATAAGGAGGTTGGTTAGGGGGGGGATGGGTCAAACCTCACAGGACTTCACCCAGGAGGCCGGGGTTCATGTCCCGCGTGTCACTGAAATGTACATTTTGTAAACCTCACCCAACATCTTCTCACATGTCAGTTAAACCTACGTCCCAACCCAGAGCGTCAAAAAGTGACACCAAGAGTCCCTAAAGGAGCCATTTTGTGTCAGTGAAAATGGCTAAAACGCTTACCAAGCATCACTTTTTGACGCAATGCGAGTGAAAATGTGTTACAAAATTAACATGATGCATCTCATGCTCAGAAACACTGATGCAGTCTTCAGTCAGTATGCCCAGTTGTCTTTGACTAAAATCATTATTGCTAAATATTTTTAATTAATTTTTTTAAAGATTATTTTTTGGGCATTTTCAGCCTTTATTTTAATAAGACAGCAGAAGACACAAAAGGGGTGAGAGAGGGGGGGAATGACATGAAGCAAAGTGCCGCAGAGTCCAACCTGCGGCGGCTGCATCAAAGAGCAAACCTCTATATATGGGTGCCCGCTCAACCAGCTGAGCTATCCGGGCGCCCTATTATTACTAATTATTAATTACTTACTTAATTACTAATTACTTGATATCTCTATAAACCCTCAGGTGACCTGTTCCTCTTTTCTTCCCAGCAGCCTGATCCTCATGCATAATGTCCCCTATACAAGCTACAGTCTGTATATCTGAATGATTTAAAGAAAATGGTCATTTGTTTTGACTGATAATTCAACTACTTTGTGTGATCTATATGCCAGTTTTACTTCCATGCCCATAATCTCCACCAGTAATGTTTTTTTTTCAGCTTTTTCTTCCCTCTACTCGCCCATTAATTTGGCTTTAACCTGGTCTGGTTTCAAGGTTAAATACCGTTTTTTTCAACCTGGGTTTCAACCTGTTTTTGAGTCTAAGTGACTGAGAACAACAATCTTTGACATTGGTCCAGTATTAAGCCAGATCGCTGCAGTCGGCAGTGGTGAAAGCTATATCTAAGTTAATAGGGCAATTTTCCAGCTTGTATTAACATTCACAAAAGTGCTCGTTTAGCCACTGACAGGCTCAGATTAATATTCAAAGTGTCTGACAACATTATGGAAAGGAGGTCAACCCTTCTGTTAAAGAGTAAGATCCTTTTTTAAACATAAACATGAAATTAAATGAAACAAATTAATTCAAAGGTGACAGAAACAAAATAAAACTATGAAAATACTTTTTGGGTTATCTTTCCCCCTTTCCAACCATCACAACTCTAGCTTTAGTTAAAATAAACACATAGTTTTTATGTGAAAATATGTTGGCTCTATACACGCTAAAAGCATTGCTTTTTTTATGAAGTCTGGTGGGTTTAGCGACCTCAGAGCTGTTTCTGGTTAAACAGAAAGGTCTTAAAGAGGTTTTAAAGTTTTAAAACAAGCATTTTTGTGGCGGTAAATACAAGCTGGACAATCGCCTTATTAACTTACATAGCTTGTTTCACTGCTGCCGACTGCAGTGATCTCACTCAATACTGGACCAATGTCAAAGATTGTTGTTCTCAGTCACTTAGTCACAAAAACCTAGGTTAATTGGGTTGATAAAAACAGTAGTTACCCTTTAAAGTCCACTAAAAACTAGAAATATTGAGTAAAGAACATTATTGATTGATTATTGAATAAATTACGTTATCTAGACATATGGATTAAGAAACACAACATACTGTTGAGTAAAGTTCTGGTCCAGTACTGGCTGTTATTTTAGTTATCTGTATTGTTACAAACGCCAATGTGATTTTGAAGGAGGTCTGCCCTAACATACACACACAAACAAAGAAACGTAGCGGAGGAAGCGAACCTGGTTTGAAATCCTATCAAAACACTATCAAGACATTTGGGCATGACTCCAGCTTTCTGATCTCAGAGGAAAGAAGAGAAAAAAGGGAATGGAAAGGAAAAATGACAAATGGATCTAAACTGGAACCAGCTTTGAAGGGAGGAGGGAGAAAAAAAAAACTGGATTTAAACCTAATTTGAATAACCCAGATCTAAGATGATATAATGCGGAGCACAGAGAGGTATTAGCCCATCCATCAATCGAGGAGGGGGCGGGGGGGACAGGGCAAAGAGATGAAAGGAGGAGGGACAGGGGATCAAGATGAGAGGGGAGGTGAGGCTGTAGAGGTGAGCTGAGAGAGGATCCAGTCTGAAGATGAGAGGAGAGGGATGTGGGTGAAGGAGATAGCGGCTCCGTCGGCAGGAAGATTAAAGCCACTTCTGTACAGCGTTGGCCCCATTAATGTTTAACAAAATGCCCGGGCGCGGAAAGATCATTTCCCCCCTCCTGTGCTCCCTTTCAACCCCTCTGAGGGGCCACACAAGGCAAACATGGTGACAAGACACCGCCGCTGAAATATTTACAAAAGGCAATCATTTGTTTATATCCCTGACATGAATAATTGTGATGATGTTTTATTCATGGCGTATTGTTTATTGCCTCCGATCTGGGGAGAATAGGCCGCCTTTTGAACGTCAACTGAGACAGCCAATTATGGAAGTATGATCCTTTTTGTGCTGCAGTGTTTTTGAGAGTGAGCCTTTTGTGGCTTGTCTTTCAAAGAAACAAGGAGCCCTCGTTTCTGCTGCCGGATGGGGGTTGGTGAGCGTCACCGTCTCTCCTAATTGGCTGACACCGGGCCGTCGTGAACGGTGGGGAGTGCTGAGGAAGAGGAGGAGGAGAAGAAGAAAAAAGACAGCCGTGGAGGTAGGGGAGAGAGGCCCAGAGGTATACGGAGAGGTGGTAAAGACAGCGTGTAATGCGTGTTTACTGAGTCGTGCTGATCACAAGTGGCATTCAATTTAACTGTGTTGACAGGTAAAACCCATACACAGCAAGCATGCACGTTTATGTTGGGGGTAGTTCTGAGGCGTCCTAGCTGAGTCGAGCTGTGTTTTAAACAGTTTGGCACAAAAAATTCCAAACTCAGCAACTGAGCAAAGTGATAATTAGAACCCAATCCCCAAATTTTCAGTTTTAAAGGTCCCATGACATGGTCTCTTTGGATAGTTTAATATAGACCTTAGTGGTCCCCTAATACTGTATCTGAAGTCTCTTTTATATAGACCTTAGTGGTCCCCTAATACTGTATCTGAAGTCTCTTTTATATAGACCTTAGTGGTCCCCTAATACTGTATCTGAAGTCTCTTTTATATAGACCTTAGTGGTCCCTAATACTGTATCTGAAGTCTCTTTTATATAGACCTTAGTGGTCCCTAATACTGTATCTGAAGTCTCTTTTATATAGACCTTAGTGGTCCCCTAATACTGTATCTGAAGTCTCTTTTATATAGACCTTAGTCGTCCCCTAATACTGTATCTGAAGTCTCTTCCCCAAAATTCAGCCTTGGTACAGTCACTAGAGCCAGTCCCATTATGAGCTTTCCTTAGTATGTGCCATTTCTGAGTGGAGGCCGGGGGTGTGATCTTGACCAACTGCCACTTTGCCCATTTGAAAGCCATGATGTCTCTCTCTCATGGGTGGGCCAAATTCACTGGGTGGGCAAAGCAGAGAAAGGGGAGGTAACCTTGCCCCTTATGACCTCATAAGGAGCAAGATTCCAGATCGGCCCGTCTGAGCTTTCATTTTCTCAAAGGCAGAGCAGGATACCCAGGGCTCGGTTTACACCTCATAAAGTGAACTTTTCACGCCATGGGACCTTTAATGAAACATTGGTCCTTCAAAGATCGGTTCACCCAAACACACAAAAAACACATCTTATCACCTTTTTCCAAAAAGCTGCTTAATATAGTGAACGATTTGTGCAAAATGCTTGCATTTGAAAAACAAAATAGGGCTGTTTTAAACTTCAGGATTTATTTTTTACTGGACTAAATAAATGTGTCCTTAGCACCAGCTGGCATTGAACTTTTGTCTAATTTCAAATAAGAATGTTCCATTATGTTAATATAACAATAAATCTGATATGACACGAATGCTGTGATGGTACACACACACACACACACACACACACACACACACACACACACACACACACACACACACACACACACACACTCAATTCTCAAACATTGGTGTTAGTTAATTTTTTAAATATAAAAATTACCATGTTGTGAAATAAAGAATTCTAGTCTTGGGGTTGTGTCACTTTCACCTCCAGCTGCATACCCACCTCTCCTTCTTTCTCAGGCTACGCCAAATCCAAGATGGAATGACGCATCAACTGGCTTTGCCTTCTGCAGCGATCTTGCTAAATACTGGACCAATGTCAAAGACTGTTGTTCCCATCAGTCACTTAGTCACAAAAACATAGGAAAATAGGGTCCAGCTTAAAAAATTGCATTCCCAGATCACCTTGGTGAGCAGTGTTGGGAGTAACGCAATTACAGTAATGTATTCCTTTTGCTGTAACGCAGTGATATAATGCATTACTAATTCAATTTCGGTAATATTATACTTTTTACTAATCAAATAACACATTTTAACGCAACATTTAGTGGTGTTTTGTATTTTTAAGCACCGCACACCGCAAAACATTTCTTCATAGGAAAAAAAAAAAGCTGTGAGTATTATTTCCTGTTGCTGGATTCAATGGTTGAGGTGACTGCAGATACATTTGTGAGATGGATATTATTTTCAGGAGTTACTACGCTGCGTAACAGAGTCAGAACCAGAGACGGGACAGACAACATCTGTGTACCAACAGGTGGCGGTATGTCAGCACGGACAGCAGTGTGTCCGAGCTGTTGACAGATATCAACACGTCGGGAATTAATGTTTAGGCTTGCTACTGTTGGATTTTTTTATATCATTGCCTTAGCCAATCCTGTTCACTATATATATGCTTCCTTTAGGCAATATTATCAGGAAGCACTCCATAAACTTTCATTGTTATGCAGATGATACTCAATTATATCTATCGATCAAGCCGGATGAAACTAATCAGTTAGCTAAACTTCAAATGTGCCTTCAGGATATTAAAACCTGGATGAGCTGTAATTTTCTAATGTTAAACTCAGATAAAACTGAAGTTATTGCTCTGGGGCCCAAGCACCTCCATGACGCATTATCCAAAGAGATAGTTACTCTGGATGGCATCACTCTGGCCTCCAGCACCACTGTGAGGAATCTTGGAGTTATCTTTGATCAGGACGTGTCCTTTAATTCCCACATAAAGCAAATTTCAAGGATCGCCTTTTTTCACCTACGTAATATTGCAAAAATGATGCAGAAAAACTAGTCCATGCATTTGTTACTTCTAGGCTGGATTACTGCAATTCTTTATTATCAGGCTGCTCGAAAAGGCCCATACAGACTCTTCAGCTGGTCCAGAATGCTGCAGCACGTGTTCTGACAGGAACCAGGAAAAGAGATCACATCTCTTACTGGTGGTTCCTAGAGTCTCTAAAACTAGAACGGGAGCCAGAGCGTTCAGCTATCAGGCTCCTCTTCTGTGGAACCAGGTTCCAGTTTGGGTTCAGGAGGCAGACACCATCTCCACATTTAAGAGTAGACTTAAGACTTTCCTCTTTGATAAAGCTTATAGTTAGAGCATAGAATTGAATATTGTTAGGGAGTGAGGAGTCGCAGCGTCCGCCTAACCCGGCCCACCTGCTTCTCGTCATAGTTGTCAGATCTATCTATCATATAATCAAGAATATAATAAAACTAGAGGGAGACTTGGCATACAGCCCGATCCGGTTGGGGAGAGTTCTAGCCTGACCAGGCTCCTCTCTTTACCCTGTCTCTCCTAGTTATGCTGTAATAGTTTTAGACTGCTGGGGGACTTCCTTTGTCACACTGAGTTCCTCTCTCCTCTATCTTTCTATCTTTCCATTTGTGTGCATCCATGTCCCAGAAATGCTTGTTACTAACCTAGCTCTGGGGAGTCATTCCCCGGAGTCCTTATGTTCTTTTACCCCCAGCATGTTCCCTTGGATCAGGGAGGCTCCAAAATCATGGTAGCAGCTGTCGCCATGGTCCCGCTACACATTCTGCATTCTGCAATGGCATGTTCAACCCTGCTGTGCCCTGCTACGTCCTGCTGGGCCTTGTAATGCCGCACAGTGCCCTGCTATGCCTTGAACTACTACAAAGAACTGCTACAAACTACTATTTTTTATATTTCTGTTATTGCCACTCTTCATTCTAACCCCAACCGGTTGTCAGACACCGCCTACCAAGAGCCTGGGTCTGTCCGAGGTTTCTGCCTAAAAGGAAGTTTTTCCTCGCCACTGTCGCACTGTTGCTTGCTCTGGAGGAAACTACTAGAACTGTTGGGTCCTTGTAAATTCTGGAGTGTGGTCTAGACCTACTCTATCAGTAAAGTGTCTCGAGATAACTCTTGTTATGAATTGATACTATAAATAAAATTTAATTGAATTGAATTAACTATAAATCATATGATTGTTAAATATCATTACATTTTATCAGCCGTGGAGAGTAACTATGCCTGTAGTGGCACATGTACATGTGCAGTACCTAGGTAAGGACTACTAGCCAGTCAGAAGCAGAGTATGAGGGCGTGCCACGCTAGCTGCTAAGCAAGAATTTTAACGCATGTTACAAACCGATGCACGATTGTCATGGAAGTAAAGGCTAGACTACAATAGAGCTGTTTGGAGCAGTTGGTGAACAGTGTTTTCTGCTGAAGATGATAAGTCCCTTTGGGGACTTTGCTTTTTCACTTTGTAAACCTATAAATAGCACAAAAAAGACAGCAGAAAGTAAAGGAAAAAAGCAAAAAAGCATAATATGAGCACTTTAATATTCTTTTTCCATACTGACTTGACTTTCAAATTGGATAGTAAAAGAAAGTTCTTTGGCATTTATTGTTTGTGTTTGTTGATGTTTCAACAATAGTTTAACCAAAGCCAAGCCAACAACAATATCAAGCATATCACATCCATACAGGGATAGTGGTATACAGCCGTCATCCGTCTGAGGACGGAAGACGATCATCATGAAACGATGTTTGACAAAACTCCTACTCAAAATATACAACACACTGGTATCAGCTTGGCACTCGGTATGGTGTCAGAATTGGAATTGGACAAATGGAATTGGAGCATCTTTAATTTCAACGCTTCTAATGCAGAGTGGAATGTTGGCTTTCTTAGACATATGAAATCCCAGCAGATCAAACTTGGATAATGTACTGTAGGCTTAGTCACGGAGGCCAGCTGACACCAGTGCACATATGAACAAGCTTTGATTCATACAGGTACCTCTTCATTCACTTAATAATAAATCGGAGAGCCTTTGAGCACACCCACCAGCCTCATACATATAAAATGGCTTAGCTTGTTTGAAGTGAGAACAGCTGTTGAGGCTGCTCTACATCATTAGCTCTGGTGACTCCGTTCAAGGCTTCACCACGTTGGGAGAAAGTTGCACTTTACTAAAAGCCTTTCCGTTCCTATGTAAAGGGATGGTAACAAGATGCCTAAAGATTCCACTGCTGTGTATCCTCATCTATGGAAGCCTATTTCTGCCAAGTAAAATAAAAAGAGAGTTGTTTCTTTCTCTTCCTTTTTCTTTTTAAGTTTGGTATGATAAAAATATGTCAAAATGATGAGATAAAATTAAAACTCTTTTCACAGTGAATGCAATCTGCTCAGTCAAAATATTGAAATAAATAGTAAAAGTTTTGGGTTACACTTTATAATAATGGTACATGAATTATATTGAATTCACGCATCACTTCATGCATGAAGAAGCAGGAATGTAATACTTTATCAACTATCAGTAATGTACAAGGGTTAATAGCATCTCATACACATGACTTAATGCAGGAACAATACATTTATTAATACGTCGCTTAAGGTATTTTGATTATCATGATTTCTGATTTATTGATGATGTTAATGTCTTTAGTGGTAATTAAAAAAAAAAAGCTTATTTGTGTAGCACATTTCAGCAACAAGGCAATCCAAAGTGCTTTACCTAAAACATTAAAGAGCAGTTAAAACAGTCAAAAATATAAAACAGCAATGGAATAAAACAGGTATGAAATACAAGAATAAAAGTTACAGCGCAGTGTAAGAAATAAACAATTATTTAATGAAAGGCAGCATCAAAAAGAAAAAATTTCAGCTTTGATTTTAAAACACAGAATTGCGAGGGACCTGCAGTTTTCTGGGAGTTTGTTCCAGATATGTGGAGCATTAAAAAAATAAAAATAACTGAACGCTGCTTCTCCCTGTTTAGTGCTGACTCTGGGGACAGAAAGCAGACGTGTCCCAGACCACCTGAGAGTTCTGGGTGGGTCATAATGTAGCAGCACATCACAAATGTATTTTGGGCCAAAACAGAATACATACTGTAAACCAACAGAAGTATTTTGAAATCAATTCTGTGAGGGACAGGAAGTCAGTGTAAAGACTTCAATTGGCAATTGTAGTGTTGGAATCATAACTAATTATAATAATAATAATAATAATAATAATAATAATAATAATAATACATTTTATTTGTAATGCACTTTTCATCAATAAAAAAGAGAAAAAAAGAAAAAAAGAAAGAATAATAAATAAAATAAATGAAAATAAAGCTATTCTTAGAACAGAGAAAAAACGCTACTAAGCATTACTTCATCATGTTTGTGGCCCTTCAAAGAAAGTGCTGACCTGGTCCATCTTTAACATTGATAAATAAGATGTAATTAATTGTGACATATGTGACCCTTCAAATATTTTTTTTAGTGTACAGATACTTAAATAGTTAACAGTAACATTCATTAATATCCCACTTGGGTCAGCATTGTTTTCAGGTATAACTGTTTAAGTGCTCAGTTATGATTAAAGCAACTATAGCAACTAAAGCAGTATAATCTATTATTATACTGTATTTCACGTAAATCTAGTTGCCTAAGTATCATTGTGCAAACCCACTCCTTTCATTCTTAATCCTTCTATTTTCTTCCCGTCTTCTGGTCTTTTTTGCCAGTTTATAAAACATAAAATATAAATTATTACCCAATTCTGTGTTACATCTTCTTAGCCAATTATTAATATATGGTCAAAAACTATTTTTATACTGTATACTGTATACAAATATACCCGCGCACATACGCAGTCTACTCAGCGACCGAGTGAGCAAATAATAGCGATAGAGTATTATTCTTTTTTTCACTTTAGCAATGCAACACCATAACATTTTCATTAGCCTACAGCGCACATTTCACATACCAGCCAATAGGCCTGTGTTTGCATGGTCTCGCTTTGCCAGACCATCCTCCACAGCACTGCGGAGGACTCCACACAGCATTCAAAGACAAAACCATGCTTTGGTTAATTGGCATTTCTTTAAAAAGGCTAGGTGCCGGACAGAGCAATGGCGCTAGTGATGGTCAAAGGAAGCTTTGCAAACCACTGTCTTTATTTTCTGAGCTCACTAGATGGCGCACAATGAGCTTTCCTTAGGACGGGCCATTTCTGACTCTGTAGCTTATGGGGGGTGGGGGGACAAGGTGGCGGCTGGGGGAGTGACCTTTGGCCACTTTTCTCATTTGAAAACCATGATGTCTCTTTCCCATAAGTAGGCCAAATTCTCTGGGCGGGCAAAGCAGAGAAAGGGAAGGTAAAAGGCTAGCTTGGCCCTTATGACCTCATAAGGGGCAAGATTCCAGCTCGGCCCATCTGAGCTTTCATTTTCTCAAAGGCAGAGCAGGATACCCAGGGCTCGGTTTACACCTATTGCCATTTCTAAAAAAACTCAAAGTGAAATTTCCATGCCCTGGGATCTTTAACCTGTTCTAGTTGACCCAAAGAGTACCAATTTTTTTAGAAACTGATTTTGCAGGTGATACTTTATTGTCCCCAGAGGGATATCTGCCTTGAGCTCAAATTCTTTACACACATAACACTTGACATATTGTTTGATCATACAGCTGACATATACTTACAATAAAAAACAACATTAAAGAAGTGATATGTAGCCAGACTGATGCATATCACACAGCCACAATCTATTGCTCATTTTTCATAAACAGTGACAAGAGCAACACACAGAGCAAGCTATTGCAAGCCCCTGCAGCCTGAAGCAGCATTATTTAATTGTAGGCCTATAGTTTAGAAATTATTAGTTTACATTGGGGTACCCTATATCTTCTGCCAGAGTATAAGAGCTCATTGGGATGGAGAATAAAGATGGATCAGACCATATTTCCTGTGCTTGCCTGGAGAAACTGGTTTCTATTCCTCTACACAACCCTCATGACAGTCACCTGACAAGCAAACCTTAAATTAGATATTTTTAGATGTTGTCATGCTTTCTGACATATGGATATGCTCTGTAATGCAGCTTTGCATAATAAAAATACTTTGATACACCGTGAGTGTCTGCTAAAAATGATAACACACACTTTCAGCATGGGCCTTCCAGCCAAAGGTGTTGTCCATATAAACATATAGGAGCCAATAGTTGCCTGTAGGAGCAGATCCGATTGATTGGTTCATCATTTATGACCACTGATGCCCTCTGACCAATGGCACTACCCTTACCTCAGTTTGTGAAATGGTTGAATGAGATTTTTGGTATGGCACCACAGGTCTCTATTTCAGCAACATATGCAAGAGTACTTTTGTGCAGTAGGATGAGGTAGAAGTGTGCCAAAAATGCCAAAACACATGTTGTACACAGTATGTACACATACCCATACAAAGCTATATACATCTTACTCTGTGAACAAAAACCTTGGCAACAATCTGCTTATCCTTTTATTATCCTGCTAATGCTTCCTAAAACTAGTCCCTTCTTAATTTTGAAAAGGTAGTCTTAGTAAAGGCTTCAAAGTTTAGGATGGCTACAAGCTGTAACCACGGTAATTGATAACCACTAAATTAAATATAGGCACATTGAAGCGATTTTGGCGTTACAGACCGGCTGATTGCTGTCTGATTCTCTAATATGAATGCCTGCATTGTATTGTGGGATATGGGTGCTCCAACAGGCTTCGCATGCGCCCAGCTCGGCTCATATCGTAGTGCTCTGTTTCAGCAGTAAGACCGAAATAATATGATTCAAATAAAGAAATGAATACCATGATAACGTCTAAATAAATGTAGCGATGTAGAGTTATACTTTTAAAAATATCAATAAATAACAAAGCAATCCAGCTTCCCTGGCTGAAATAAACCGAAATAATAACATTAAAAGAAATACATATAAACCATGATAAGATCTTGTTAGATAAGATCTTGTTCTTGATTAAAAACAGCGGTTATTAGGCTAAAAATACCAAAACTGCCACAGATTTTAAGTGTTGTGTTCTTCCTTTCATCTATATCATTCATTCATATATATTGGAACTTGACGCCAGGCGTGCTTGATTATGCGTCAGACATTTGACGAGTAGGGAGTGAGACTGTGTTGGAAAAGGAGCAAACTAGGGGCTCTTTAATTACATTCATCACATTTACAACTTTTCTTCATTTACTATTTACCTGGCAGAAACCGGCTTCCATATAAAGTTGCTATCGACCAGTACAAATATCAACTCTGGTCTCATCGTTAGCAGACAGCACTGAGTCACTCCAACATTACACCTTCATTTGTTCCGTCTCCCAACCAGTCGGCCTTAATGGCTCTAAAGTTGATTAAGGTCAGGAGCCAGGTAATTGTCTACTCTGGCCTTACTGTAAGTAAGCCTGATGGTCAAAGCCGCTGGCTTTGGCTGGCTTGAAGCGCTAATGCGCTTAGTATTGATTCCACTTGCAGTAAGTACAGATGGCCTCTGTAAATCAAGCCTTGCATTGGACTGTTAACCAAGTGCTGGCAAATCATGTTTGACACAGTAACACCCGTGTGCGCTGGTCACATACAATGATATTTGATTATGAAGCATCACGCAGACAGTGTCTTAGCACATGACAAATAAGCCACTCAGTTGCACTTTTGGGATCTGCAGGAAATCAATCACATCTGCATGGTTGTCTCAGTCACGAGTTCAGGAGGAGGTTTCAAATCCAGACTAAAGCAAAAAAATGCAAATCAAATTGGCATTTCAGGGTCAGAGGCTCAAAACATCACAAGCTGATGACTGTGCTGTGATATCCATCAAGTGGCCTTAATCGCCAAAAAATGAAGATTTTCAGCTATAAGCTGGGCTCATCCTCTTGAAGAGGCTCATTTAGGAGGAAAGAAGGCTTCTTTAGAATGAGACCGAGGGAAATTAGGAGAGGAAAGATTGAAAGCAACAACCTGGGGTTTGCTGTGGTTTTAATCCACTGTGTAGGCTGACGGTGGCAAGGAATCTGATGTCTTAATCCCAGCACAGTGATGAGGAGTGGGTGTGCGATGAACCTGCATGATAACAGGACACTAAATTTGAAAATGTACGCAGTGTTAGCGCACAGAACAACTCCATATCTGCTCCCACCCCAAAATAAAAAAGCACTAAAGAGGCTGTTCAAAGTAGGTTAATTGAAAATTCACTTCTTCCTGTATCTCTCTTCCAGCCACCTCTACCTCCAGATGAATCTCCCCTGGCACTAAAGATGATAGAGATGTTATATATAGATGTGGAGCAACAGCCTGTTGGCAATAAATGCTTATGTGAAAACACTATGAAAAATAATCTTAAAATCACGTTGTGAGCGTGACTAGCTGAGTCTTTGAACATACTGAAAGGATCTTTTTCACCCCTCTCTGACACAACAGGCTGCTCATTCTGACACTTAATGCGACTGTCAAGTGAGAAGTCACACGGGAAAATCTCTGGCTCTAGGAATCTTTGTCTTGCAGATTGCTTTATTTCATCTTTTTTTAATAGTGTTGTTGCATAGGTGCAATTCAAACGTTCTTTTTGTCAGCAGCTTTCTAACAGAAACACATGTGCTCCCAGGAATTGTAATTCTCAAAGAGTTTGCTGAGGTCACCTTCAAAGTACGGCACACAGTACACATCCTTACTGAAATTGCAACTTGTACCTATCAAGCTTGAGAGGTACGGAGGAGACCGGTTGTCCCGCGTGTCACTAAAACGTATATCTTGTAACCCCACCTAAACATACGTCCCAACCCAGAGCGTCAAAGTAGCGGTTTCTATTTGGGGAAAAATTAACCAGTTGAGCACAAATAAAAATGTGTTTGTTTTAAAAAAAGACATGTTTTGTGATCAATTATTTACCATAAAAAGCCTGGCCTATGAAATATGATACAAGGATTCACATTTCATCAAAAAGTCCAATGGTTATGTAGCACAGGCATAATGACACTGCTATATTGTTTTATTTTAAGACATTCCTTTTATTTTGTTAAAAGTCCCATGACATGGTGCTCTTTGGATGCTTTTACATAGACCTAAATGGTCCCCTAATACTGTATCTGAAGTCTCTTTTATATAGACCTTAATGGTCCCCTAATACTGTATCTGAAGTCTCTTTTATATAGACCTTAGTGGTCCCCTAATACTGTATCTGAAGTCTCTTTTATATAGACCTTAGTGGTCCCCTAATACTGTATCTGAAGTCTCTTTTATATAGACCTTAGTGGTCCCCTAATACTGTATCTGAAGTCTCTTTTATATAGACCTTAGTGGTCCCTAATACTGTATCTGAAGTCTCTTTATATAGACCTTAGTGGTCCCCTAATACTGTATCTGAAGTCTCTTTTATATAGACCTTAGTGGTCCCCTAATACTGTATCTGAAGTGTCTTTCCCAAAATTCAGCCTTGGTGCAGAATTACAGCCACTAGAGCCAGTCCCACAATGAGCTTTCCTTAGTATGTGCCATTTCTGAATCTGTAGCTTTTGAGGAGGAGAGAGGGGGGACCTTGACCAACTGCCACTTTGCCGTTTGGAAGCCATTATGTCTCTCTCTCTCGTGGGTGGGCCAAATTCTCTGGATGGGCAAAGCAGAGAAAGGGGAGGTAACTTAAGGTTATGCAAAAGACCAAACACACACACACACACACACACACACACACACGGACAGAAGGTTGTAGCACAAATCTATAGCATGGACTTTAAGGATCCAGCAATGCTGAGCCAAGTGTCCAAAGTCCTTCCCAGGGCTCCGCCTATGCGTGCCGTGGAGATCTCCATATACACCACATCTAGAAAGGAAAGGGTCCAGGTATGAATAGACAAGTAACTTTCACTTATTTTTTATCTTTGGTGGGCTTGCAAATCAGGTAATGGGGGAACTTCATGAGTCCGTGAGATGACCAATCAACCATCAGCTATGCTAAGTTAGATAGCTAGATTAACGTCTCCTCACGTTCCTTTGGGCGCCTGCATCGGAACGTAGGAGGCAGCCGTTAATCCCATCGAGCGCAAGAGAGCTGTTCCTAAATCCACAGCCAAAATGGCAGTTAATTCCATTAGAATGGTCATGTTTTTGGTAGAGACTTGAGAAACACTACACAGCGGAGGTCCAGTCCACAGAGAGATGTCAAACAACATCGACTCCTCAGATCCCACAGATTCCTGGAGTTTAAAGTTTCCCAGGGCAGATGGCTGGTTGGCAAGCTACAGGATTGAGACTCTGAACTTAGACGGGCTGCCCCAGATTTCTGCTTCATTCATCATGGTGGTAGGACAAACGCTAACCAAAGAATGTGGGTCATGTGATGACTTGGGAGACAGTTATGAATGTACTGTCTCATAAATCTGTGATTATAACTTTGGCTTGTCCGGCCCTTCCCTAAACATTGCATGGAGATTTCCCCCTTGAGACACAATGTTAATCACATCACTGTTGCATTGCCTTCATACGATCTGTCCTTCCCACAATGCTTTGGGAACATAATGGAAATCAATAGCGTGATGTAAGGCAAGATTAGTGCTGGGTTATGGTCAACTGTCTTTATTTGGTTTAATAGAAGGAGATAGTAATGGCTGCTGACCTGACAAACTGGCATTGTTGCGGTTCATAGGAGCCACAGCACCACACACACACACACACACACACACACACACACATTTATAGATACACACGCAAATGCTCATAAATGATTCATGAGTAGAGGAATTACTGCTCGGCTCGCCTTCTGTTTCCCTATAACCGACCACTCTTTCATGCTCTCTAATACCAACTTTCTAGATAATTGAACAGAGTCTTGCTGTGTGTGTGTGTGTGCGCGCACGTTCTGTGTCACCGTGCACACGCTGACACACACTTGTGCTTTTGAGTGTTTTCCTCCCCTCCTTCCACAACTTGCTAGACGACAGCCGGCTCCTCACTTTCCCTTGTTTTACAACGTTGCATCAGCTCCCTATTACAACACACACGTTGTGACAACATGACGAAATCTGAGGATGGTAAAGTTGTTAAATAGGGGCACAGATTGGCTTTTATTGAGTTAGAGTCTAACACGGATATAACCTCCTCTGCATATATTTGTCATATGATGTGCATAACAAGAAATGTATGAAGCAGAGCTGCTAAGAAATGATGGGATCACAGAGAAAGCAGTCACGGAGGTTATAGTGTTTCTAAATAATGCACCACTGATCTAAATACCATGGTGGCATCTATCAGATTTCTTCATTTTTTCAAGTTATTACATAATGGAAGCTGCTGTAGGGTTGAGGATTGAAAAGCTGCAGACTTTAGGTGATAAAAGCCCAGCAAATCAGAACAATGCTTCAATATATTCTACTTGGTATTTGTGCTTGCGTGTATGATGCTGCCTTGAACTTTTGTTAACTGAACTAGCATTGTTGTTTATTAGTATAATAATAATGTGAACTGAAATTTAATTAGGTTGTAAATTTTTTTTAACTTTTTGATATTAATGAACGTCTGTTACATTCAAGCCATTCTTCTCTTCTCTGCTTCTCTTCATAGTCAGATTCATTTACCAACCCTTGGCTGGCTCAGGTTTTCCTTGGACCAGTTCTTAATTATGCTTTTATAGTTTTAGACTGCTGAGGGACTTCCTTCCTTTGACACATTCCCCAGAGTCCTTATATTTTTTCGCCCAGTAGTTTTCCTTAGACTCGAGTGGGACCTAAATCATGGATGCAGCTGTCGCCGTGGTCTTGCTCCGGGCCCTACACCCTGCTACCCTCTGCAGTGCCCTGCTACATCCTGCGACACCATGCAGTGCCCTGCTACGCTATGAACTTGTCATTGTTTTGTCAAGTTTCTGTTGTAGTGGGTTTCATGTTTTTTGTTTGTTTTCATGGACTTCCTGTTTTATTTTGAAATCCACTTTTTGTCTTCATTCATATCAAGTGTCTTCCTGCCTTTGTTTGTTTCCCACCTGTATGATTACCATCTCCGCCCCTAATTTGATTCACCTGTTTTTTTTCAGCTTCCCCATTTCCCAGTGCTTAAATACTCACCATTCCTTCTCATCATTGCAAATTGCAGTCCAGTGGTTTCCCTAGTGTTTGATTTCCCAGCGTTTTTGGGCTTTTGCCTGTTTCCTGATGACAATTATTGCCAACTCGTTTTGTACCTTTGGCTGCATTGTTCTTGGAACAATAAATCTACCTACCTGGGATTCCCTGTCTGAGTCGTGCATTTGAGTCATTGCACCGTGACAGAACTACTATTTCTAGTCATAGTGCCATTATCTTTAATGTGACTATTATTGCCACTGTTCATCACACCCCCAACCGGCACCTTCAGACACCGCCTACCACGAGCCTGGGTCTGTCCCTATGTTTCTCCCTGAAAGTTAGTTTTTTCTCTCCACTGTTGCTTGCTCTTATTGGAATTACTGGAATTGTTGGCTCTTTGTAAATTATAGAATGTGGTCTAGACTTACTCTCTGTAATCTGTAAAGTGTCTTGAGATAACTCTTGTTATATTTTTGAAACTAAATTGCCAAATGAGTTGCTACAAAGCTAATTAAGACTATCAAAAAAGCCTCTGTGATGTTATTTAATCTACGGATTTGTGTACAGGGACACGATATTCTTGTTTTTTTTCGTGGTGGTGAGCACAAAATTTAAAGTAATGTATTTTAATGGGAAGCATATTTTGGGATAACAGCATGATTATTGTAGCAAGTTGTATTGAAAAGGCAAAAATCTGCATAAGGAGGTTGGTTGGGGTGGTGGATGGGTCAAACAACACAGGACTTTCACCCGCAGCCTGGGGTTGCGTCCAGCATGTTGCAGTTCCTTTCCGCGTTTTTCTTCTAACCACAACCATCCTGTTGTTGTCGCGGTGTCCTGTGTGTGACGGTTCCTTTCCCCGTTCTTTTCCTAAACCCAACAAAACTAAAAACTGATGTTAAGTCAACAACTGTTCACAGTTACATTAACATAGTGTGATGTCCATCTATCTTGCAGGCATGTTGGTTGATGTTGTGTTTGAATACGTATCCTACTCACCTGGAGGTTGTAGTATGTCCGAGCAGTTGCACCAGTTCCGGAGATGTGTGTTTCCCTGCCCGCATTTCCTTATGGTAGGAGACTCTCATGTGCTGTGTGTTGCTTGTCTGGGCCTGCCACACGCCACGGCAGCTCTGGAGGGGGCCGTTTGTGACCATTGCGAGGCCCTGCCCATGCGAGTACTGAGGTCCCGCGTTGCCCTCTTTTCCGGGTTGAGGACGCTCTGGCAAGTTACCCCTCTCCTCAACTGACGTCGTCATTCCGCCAGCCGGCACTAACGACCGGACCGTGTCGGGTGACTTCCACGCTGGTGGGTAAGGCGTATATGGCGGCGGGCCAGGCTGGAGTGAGCCTGCACACCATGGGAGTTTTGCAGGCCTACCAAGCGGACCTGCTACTGGAGATGGACCAGAGGGGGAGCCCCTCTGGGGAGGAGATGGCGGAGCTGCACAGAGCCATGGATTTTTCGCTTCAAGCCACCAAGGCGACGGCCTGCGCTGTGGGTCGGTCCATGTCTGCTTTGATGGCCACGGAAAGACACCTGTGGATGAACTTATCGGACATCCGGCAGAAGGACCGGGAGTTCCTTCTGGATGCACCGATCTCCACTACTGGCCTGTTCGGGGATGCCGTTAACTCTGTCGTCGACATGTTTCGCCATGTGAAGTGCCAGGGTGAGGCATTCCAGCAGTTCCCCCCTGGCCGGACTGGGTCCTGCTCGGCTGCGGCGGCTAGATCATCTCAGCCCTCTACCAGCTCCCAACGGCTTCTCATGGTCCCACTCGAGCAGCTTGGGACGCAGGGCAGCGCTCCCACGCACCCCTCCCCGGTATGTCGGACCTGAGATCCGTCATCCAGTCACGGAGGCCAATTGGGGTCCCCTCCTTCTCTGCTCTGCCAGCCCCGAGGGGTGGCAGTAGGCCGGAGGGCCCACGCTAGGGTTGCCTTGTCGCCGTGTGATCGTTTCAACAGACACTTTCCTCACTGGGTGGGGCGCGGTCACGGACGACCGCTCTGCAAGGGGTGTTTGGCAGGAGCATCACTCGTCATGGCACATCAATTGCCTCGAGATGCTGGCCGCGTTCTGGGCTCTGAGGAGCTTCCTGCCGGCACTCCAGGGTCACTACGTTCTTGTCAGGTCCGACAATACGGCAGTGGTGGCCTATCTGAATTACCAGGGGGGTCTGCGCTCGCGCCCTCTTTGCAGACTGGCGTATCAGATCTTCCTGTGGTCCTAGCGGAGACTGCTGTCTCTCAAAACGATGTTTATCCCTGGGATTCAGAATCAGGGGGCGGACCTGCTGTCAAGACAAGGGCTGAGGCCCGGGGAATGGCGACTCCACCCCGAGGTGGTGGTGTCATTATGCGGAAGGTTTGGACCTATAGACGTGGACTTGAGAGACCACGCACTGTCCCCTGTGGTTCTCCCTGATGCCCCCTCTAGGGCTGGACGCCATGGTGCAGATGTGGCCGAGGTTGCGTCTGTACGCTTTTCCCCCAGTCGCTCTTCTCCCGGGGATCCTGGAGAGGGTCGGTCAAGAGGGCATCCGCCTACTTCTAGTGGCACCGTTCTGGCCAACCAGAGTGTGGTTCTCGGACCTGGTGGCGCTCCTGGACGGTTACCTTCCTGGTGGTTCAGGTGCTGGAGTTTCTGCAGGACCGCTTCTCTGCAGGCCTTTCCCCATCCACCCTCAAGGTTTACGTGGCAGCCATCTCGGCTTTCCACGGCCCTTCGAGGGATGGGTCCCTGGGCAGGCTTCCCCTGGTCATTCGGTTCCTCCGTGGGACCCGGAGGATGAGACCTGCAACTCGCCCAAGGATTCCCACCAGGGATCTGGCAGTGGTTCTCAACGCTTTGGCTGAGGCCCCCTTCGAACCCATGGAGTCGGCTGAGGCCAAGTACCTGACCCTGAAGATGGCCTTCCTCCTTGCTATCACCTCTCTGAGGACCTCCCCCCACCTGGAGTGCCTTGCTTCATAGAAAGAGCTAATGAGCTATGTGCCGGCGTGCTTATATACCCCTACGGTTACGCCGTCACATGCTACCGTTCTCACCGAGACCAATAGGATTGGAATAGTTTTCATTTGCATTCAGCCCTGTCACGCTGAAAGGCGTTCCCATAGTGTTGTAACCGACGCAGTGTCTCGTTCCCCTATCTCAGGGAACAAGGGTTACATATGTAACCCGAGACGTTCTCTATTGCATTTTACCCTGTTTTCATCCTTGTCTATGCATGAGTGTGAATCTCATCTAACAGTTGGGGGGTGGGGGGCAATAAACATAAAATTTCTTAACAGCACATTTTGAAGGGGACACAAATAAATACAGCTACAGTTATAATTGTAGAGGATATCTGTACATAGAGGAAATTCTTAATACCATCATTAGTGTAGCATAGAGACCGTACCATTATTCTTCTTTTCAGTATTTCTCTTGATTCAATAAAAAAAGCTTACTAACCTGAATTCTTCTTTAAAACCATTTATTTTAAGTTTACAATCAAGCCACAAATATACCTTAAAACATAATGATTTATTTTTTAAAAGTGTCTCCACATAAAAGAAATACAAGGCTTTTGTATACTTGTTAAAAGGTCCCATGACATGGTGCTCTTTGGATGATTTTATATAGACCTTAGTGTTCCCCTAATACTGTATCTGAAGTCTCTTTTATATAGACCTTAGTGGTCCCCTAATACTGTATCTGAAGTCTCTTTTATATAGACCTTAGTGGTCCCCTAATACTGTATCTGAAGTCTCTTTTATATAGACCTTAGTGGTCCCCTAATACTGTATCTGAAGTCTCTTTTACAGTGAGGAAAATAAGTATTTGAACACCCTGCTATTTTGCAAGTTCTCCCACTTAATATAAGTGGGAGAAAATGTAAAAAAGAAAATCCAGAAATCACAATGTATGATTTTTTAACTATTTATTTGTATGATACAGCTGCAAATAAGTATTTGAACACCTGTCTATCAGCTAGAATTCTAACCCTCAAAGACCTGTTAGTCTGCCTTCAAAATGTCCACCTCCACTCCATTTATTATCCTAAATTAGATGCACCTGTTTGAGGTTGTTAGCTGCATAAAGACACCTGTCCACCCCATACAATCAGTAAGAATCCAACTACTAACATGGCCAAGACCAAAGAGCTGTCCAAAGACACTGGAGACAAAATTGTACACATCCACAAGGCTGGAAAGGGCTACGGGGAAATGTCCAAGCAGCTTGGTGAAAAAAGGTCCACTGTTGGAGCAATCATTAGAAAATGGAAGAAGCTAAACATGACAGTCAATCTCCCTCGGATTGGGGCTCCATGCAAGATCTCACCTTGTGGGGTCTCAATGATCCTAAGAAAGGTGAGAAATCAGCCCAGAACTACACGGGACCTGAAAAGAGCTGGGACCACCGTTTCCAAGGTTACTGTTGGTAATACACTAAGACGTCATGGTTTGAAATCATGCATGGCACAGAAGGTTCCCCTGCTTAAACCAGCCCATGTCAAGGCCCGTCTTAAGTTTGCCAGTGACCATTTGGATGATCCAGAGGAGTCATGGGAGAAAGTCATGTGGTCAGATGAGACCAAAATAGAACTTTTTGGTCATAATTCCACTAACCATGTTTGGAGGAAGAAGAATAATGAGGACCATCCCAAGAACACCATCCCTACTGTGAAGCATGGGGGTGGTAGCATCATGCTTTGGGGGTGTTTTTCTGCACATGGGACAGGGTGACTGCACTGTATTAAGGAGAGGAGGACTGGGGCCATGTATTGCGAGATTTTGGGGGACAACCTCCTTCCCTCAGTTAGAGCATTGAAGATGGGTCGAGGCTGGATCTTCCAACATGACAATGACCCGAAGCACACAGCCAGGAGAACCAAGGAGGGGCTCTGTAAGAAGCAGATCAAGGTTCTGGCGTGGCCAAGCCAGTCTCCAGACCTAAACCCAATAGAGAATCTTTGAAGGGAGCTCAAACTCCGTGTTTCTCAGCGACAGCCCAGAAACTGACTGATCTAGAGAAGATCTGTGTGGAGGAGTGGGCCAAAATCCCTTCTGCAGTGTGTGCAATCCTGGTGAAAAACTACAGGAAACGTTTGACCAAACAAAGGCTACTGTACCAAATATTAACATTTTTTTAGATTATGTCTCTCACAGTGGACATGCACCTACGATGACAATTTCAGACCCCTCCATGATTTCTAAGTGGGAGAACTTGCAAAATAGCAAATTTTCAAATACTTATTTTCCTCACTGTATATAGACCTTAGTGGTCCCCCAATACTGTATCTGAAGTCTCTTTTATATAGACCAGGGGTGTCAAACATACGGCCTGAACCGGCCCGCCAAGGGGTTTAATCTTTCCCGCAGGATAAATCTTAAAGTGAAAAATTGCAATGAGACATGAACTAGCAATTTTTTAAATAAACTGCTATTCCTAAACTGTCCGATAGGTGGTGCACTGTTTTAAACATGGAGCAGCTCAAAGAAGAAAAAAAACACAAAACAATGCTGAGATGGACACAGCTAATGTTCAGTGATTACTACGATGCATCTACTTACTTTTGTACTCGCCTTTACACCCTCATTAGCCAAAATGTCTTTGTCCAAAAGGAGAAAAGTGGATACTGAGTGTTGAGTTTTCCAAGAAAATTGGACATCTTCCTATTTATTCACAGAGGTGAATGGGAAACCTGTGTGCTTGGTGTGTTTGCAACACCTGTTGGTGTTTAAGGAATATAATATTCGGCGCCACTATGAGACTCAGCCAGCTACATAATTGCTAATGAAATAGTATTAGCATCAAAGCCGTATTACAAAGTGGAGTTTATCAAAACATGCATGCTGAAGGCTGCAGACTTGTATGTCCTGACAAGCAACAAGCTTTTGCCAACATCAGCCTGACGAGGAATACTATTGCAGAGAGGATTTCGGAACTATCTACAGATTTGGACAGCCAACTGAAACACAAAGTCAAGTCATTTTTGCATTTTCTGTTGCAATTGATGAGAGCACTGACATTACAGACGTTGCTCAACTGGCTATATTTATTCGTGGATGAGACATTGGCTGTCACAGAGGAGTTCCTTGAATTAGTGCCTATGAAGGACACCACAACAGCAGAGGACATTTTCAGCTCTCTCGTTTGTGCGCTGGACAGAGTCGGAGTAGACTGGTCGTGTGCTGTCAGCGTGGCTACAGATGGCGCGCCATCAATGATCGGAATAAAAGCAGGCGTTGTGACAAAATTCAGAGAGAAAGTACAAGCCGCAAATGGAGGCGATGCTTTTTGGACATTTCACTGTATTTTGCACCAAGAGGCATTGTGTTGCAAGTCATTAAAAATGGATCACGTCATGGAGGTGGTTGTCCAAACTGTTAATTTTATCCGAGCCAGTGGTCTGAATCATTGTCAGTTTGACTGCCTTCTCAGTGACAATAACATTACCCATGGCCTGCTATACCACACTGAAGTAAGATGGTTAAGCCGAGGCGCTGTGCTGAAGTGTTTCTTTGAGCTACAAGAGGAAATTGGACAGTTTATGGAGACAAAAGGAAAGCCAGTGATGGAATTACAATCTCTGGAATGGCTGCAGGACCTTGCATTTATGGTGGATATTACAGAGCACCTACCTCAATAATTTGAACAGAATGTTGCAAGGCCGTAAAAAAGTTGTCACACGGTATTATGACAGCATACAAGTTGAAGCTGACTTTGTGGGAGACACAGCTGGCATGTGGTGACCCGGCTCATTTCCCCTGTCTAAGAGATGTAAGTGAAACTGTCGTTAATGTTGGCATGAAATGGTACAAAGACAAGATTTCAGGATTGCTGTGGGAGTTTGAGAAACGGTTTCAGGTCTTTGGTGAACTCAAGACAGAATTTGCAGTTTTTTGCTCACCCTTCACAGTCAAAGCTTCTGATGTGCCCATTGACATGCAATTAGAAATAGATGATTTGCAATGTGATACAAATTTGAAGAACACATTTTTCTCAGTGGACTTGGACACATTTTGTCAGTATCTCCTGCCAGGGTACCCCAAATTAACAGCCCTAGATGCAAAGATTTTGTGCATGTTCGGGACTACCTACCTTTGTGAACAGGTTTTTTCTGTAATGAACATCAATAAAACAAAACTGCGCTCAAGGCTCACACACCAACACTTAAATGACATTCTGGAACTGGCTGCTACTCAGGACCTGACGCCTGACACTGATGCACTTGTGCAGGCTAAAAGATGCCAAGTTTCAGGAGCAAGAACAAAGTAGTCTATACTAGACTAGTTCTTGTACAATGCTGCATCAGGAACATTTTTGCACTCAAATAGTTCTGTGAAAATGAATCCTTGCTGTAATAATATCCAAAAATTGTACAATTTGTTAGTCACCAGCTTCACTACAGAAGAGTTTGGTCATAAATTGTATGTACATTTGAAATGGCCACCACTTTGGTTTGTAAGATGTGGGGAGTCAATTTTGACCAACTGCCACTTTGCTCGTTTGAAAGCCATGATGTCTCTCTCAGGTGAGGGGAGGTGACCTTGCATCCTTGATTCCAATATTTCCATAAGCACCCATTCTTATAAAAATTTTACCAAATTGTCTTGCTATGAGGACTTATTGTACTTAATTGACATTTTGGTGTACTGAAAAAGGATCTTATGTCTATTTTTCTTTTCTTTGTCATTTTATCTGGGCAACAACAACACAAATCTTTAATGTCAGACATTTAAATATGAGTTAGGTTCACAGCAGAGTCGATTTCTTTAAGATTGCAAGGTTAAAATGTCAAAAAATTAACGGTCCACGTTTATCTTGAAGACGACTTTGTTCAGAATCAGCTGACTCAGCTGATTTCCTCCTCATACATTCCCGTAGTGTCACAGTGCATTTCCCAGTTGAAAACTAGCGTGGACTTTAATGGGGCTGCTAAACAGTTTAAGTGCTTAGAAACCAGACGGTTGTTAGATAAATGCTGCGATTGTTATGTGGGTTTTGTTACAAAATGAACCTTTCAGTGACACGCGGGACACAAACCCCCTTGAATATCCTGTGTTATTTGACCCATCCACCACCCCAACCAGCCTTCCTACGTGGAATTTTTGGCTTTCATACTGCTCACTACCATTGTCACTCTTAATACCACGTCATCTTAAAGTGCTGCGGAGCTGGTGCTCTGCCTGGTGCGTTCCATATACACCCTAAGGGGTGATTTTTGTGTTGTTTCTGACGCTCAGATCATCTGTATTTTACAAGTTGGGACTGAGAACGGGTTAGCAATCCAAAGTTCTAAAAAAAAACATAGAACATTCCAAGGTTCTACCATTGAACCATGGTTTTAAAAAATGTGTGTAATGCTAGCAACTAGGCAAGTATTATAATGTGCGTTACAAAATGATGCACGATTGTCAAGAAATTAAAGGCTGGACTACAGTAGAGCAGTTTGGGGTAGTTTGTAAATAGAGTTTTCTGTTAGAGATGGTAAGTCCTTTTGGGGGGGGGTGGATTTTTCACTTGCCATATTGGAGGTACTCTGCAACAAAGCACAAGCACGGAAGTTGATCCCGAATGTTGTCAAGGAAAATGGTTAATTATTGCCGTGTTTTAGGTTGTACCAATAGGTCAGGCCGAGAAAAACATTTGGAATATTATCGACTTCCAAAAGTTGAATATCAGAGGAATACCAGAAATTATCAGTGGAAAGGAGGCGCTTGCAGTTGGCAAAGCTCAAACTCACTGAGATAGTGTACAGTGTAGATAGCAAACTGGGGGTCTTGGAAATGGAAAAAAAAGATTGAGAGTCACTTGGCAACACCTTGAGTATCGCAATGATATACAGTTAAGGTTAGGTTAATTAAAGACGTTATTGCATTACTTACTTTGGCCTTCACAACACTCGTTAATGACTTGGTATTGCGTCTCCCTCACTCATCCACACACCATCTGGTTATAGGCCTCCAAACCTTTGGAGGATTTAAGGTCTGCCGCTGTGTATGGGCTCGGAGAGAAAACAAGTAGTTGACTATATCGGGATAGGCAACTGAAGGAAGAATCACCGGGTTGTCATGGATCCAAGAAGAGGGAGCCCACTCGTAGGGATCTGCCCCGCCAATAAACCGTAATTTCTCAAAATATCGCGCCTTTTCTTGTGGTCCAAGTCCATCCCTATATGCCTTTGCATCTTGGACGCTTTTCTGTTGTTTAGACATGGCCACATTCACTTAAAGTATCCAAAGTGCACATCACTGTACTCTGTTCAGTTGTTTACACCAAGTGCCTCCAATATGGCCGCTGCCATATGCCTTATGCTTGTTACTGCCAAGAATGTCATGTCGGTGAAAACCCTCTATAACATGCACCAAAAAGATATATGTAAGGGATAATGTAATGTGGTTGTTATAGCAAATACAACCCCATCAGGGTGATCATGACCCTGACGCAAAGCGAAGTGGTCTTGAATCAGCCCAAAGGGCTTGTATTCGCTATAACAACTGCCTTGCTCTACATTATCTCACTTATTACGTGGCTACTTAACAAATAAATCAATAATTTGACACAAATAGTAAACCCTGCTCGGGGCGCCTTTCCATGGGCAGCCCCTTCACTCTGACATCTCTCCATTTAGTGCATGTACAGGTAGTGAGCATGTGTGTGTAATTCAGGCCTGTGTGTAATGTGTGTAAAAACAACAGAGTAAAATGTAATTTCCCCTTGTGTGACTAATAAAGGATAATTATTATTATTTTTATTATTATTATTATTAATTTAAAAAAGGAGTTTATTGATTTAAATACAATTCTACGGTTGGAATCCTGCATTCATAGCAACATAAATTCTGTAACTGTTTAATGCAAGCCTTCGTCTATTACTCAACACCAAAGTATGGTGTCCTTATTCATCTTGTTTCCTTTTTGCACAGCCACCGCAGTTAACATTAAACATGTTACAATGTACGCTAACTAATTAGCATCGTTGTCCCTGCGGCTGTTACTGCGTAGCGATTTATAGACCGTATATGAAGATGCAGCTATGTGGCCAGATTGGCTCAGTGGGTAGAGCAGGCACACATATACTGAGAGGTTTATACCTTGATGCAGAGGTCCAGGGTTTGAAACTGACCTGTGACGACTTCCTGCGTGTTTTCCCCCTTTCTCAACTAGCTGTTCTATCAAATACAAAGGTAGGATAGGAGCTATCCAGATCTGCTGTCATTGCTTGAATTGGAGGACAGAAGTTAGTCCACATTTCCCCACTATTTGCCACAGCTGATACATTATCCGGACTTCTTTCAGCGGATTGATAGCTGCTATCCTCCTGACTGGCAATGCTCTGCTATGCATGGCAACGGCACGTTATACTTAAAAACGGTCTGTTATCAAGGAAATAACAGACCGCAGAATGTCTTAGAATTCAACCAAGCCGTGTAATAAAACACAATAAAGGAAAGGGAAAATCCCAAAAAGCATAATATAAGAACTGTAAAAATGGGACTTAGGGGAGCCTTGGTTGCTGAGTGGTTACAGTGCACGCCAAATTACCACAATGCTCTGAGTTCAATTCCAGTCTTGGGACTGTCATTGCATGTCGTACCCCTCTCTCTCCCCCAGTTACACTCTACCTGTAGCCTGTCAAATATAAGAAAAAATAAATAAATGCCAACGAAAACAATCTTAAAAAAGAGTGATCTATGTAGCTTTCATATATTCAGCTAGTTATTTTGACAAAGAATATTTAAGATGCAAAAAAAACTTTGATGCTCAATATCTTAGAACTACTTAGACCACAGCTAGAGCCTTATACTTTTAAGATCATGATATGAGCTACTTACACAGATCACACACACTGAAGATGCAGCAGAGATGAGGGAGGCAGGATGAGCATTGTTGTTCGTGAGAATGATAGAGAACAACAGAATATTGCCCGAAGACCATGAAGAACTAAGCACCCACTGCTCAAGAAACACTCATAAAACACACACACACACACACACGCACACATACACATACACATAGGCCGACCTAGCTCGCCCCGCCACCTTTAGGCTGTTGTCAACAAGGCAAAGAAAGAATGCTAATGAGACCTGGCTTCCAGAAACCAACACATTTTGAGGCAAGTTGGCGACACTCTCTCTCGCTCTCCGTCCATATCTATGTGTGTGTGTATGTTCTCCTGAACACCCCTGAGGTTTAATGTTGCTTCTGACACTTGGACGGAGTGTAGGATCTGCTGAGCGGGCGCACTGTGCACCGCAGAGTCAGACACATGCAGACATTTTTCTTCCCTGAGCCGCACCATCGACACCCGAGGTCTGCATGCTGCGTCTGCAGAGTAACGCTCTGTTGCATTACAAATGTGACACAAATCACATTCAAATCCTAATCACATGTACATGCACACGGCCCCAATACTTAATTAACTTGCAGACTACACACCCAGCAGTATTGGCAATACATTCTCATAACTAAATTACCAAATAGGGGGTTGTTTATCACTGCCTAGCAAAAATGTCCCATGTGAGCATTTTGCTGATCCGGTCAAGCAGCAGCAGCAGTTTTTGTGTGTGACATTAAGTAAAGATTGATCATGGTTCAAAGAAACTAATGTTGACTGTTGATAGGAGAGAGGAACCAACCACCCTCCTCCCCATGATAGAGTTTCTGGATTTCTTGTAGCAGTACGGAACATCATGCTACAAAAACATTTTATTAAATTTTTTAACAAACAATTATGTGTTTCTTATGAGGACCGTCTTCCATTATATATAGTCCTGGGGGAGATCCTCCCGGACGCCGCTGCTCCCTGGTCAGTTGGATCACATCGGACATTGGACGCCAGCCCCTTCCCTCCAATCCCTTCATTTCACCACTGCTTTCCTTTGTCCTACGTCCCCAACGATCTATTGTTGGCCAGATACGTCTTCATCCCTCATAATGGCCACCTGGAGCCCCCCTATGATGTCAACGTCAGATGTATTTTTCTGGCACATTAAACTACTACTACAACTATGGTTGCCCAGTGTGCTAAACAATATCAAATACAAGAAACAATACACCATACAAAGAACAATACACCATACATCAACAAGAAAACACATAAAGAGGCACTGTGGACCGTCTCAAGCCTGCACATCTGGACCCAGCTGAGCCGGTTGAACTGGAACCTGAAGTGGGCATTCACTACTACTGTGTACTGTGACTTCTTACCTGTGTTACCTGAAGCTGTAAGCTATTGCTAAAAAGTGGGAGTCAACAGTTTCAACTTGATTTCACCTCTCCGCCTTGTTTATCCTGCACTACCACACACACACACACACACACACACACACACACAATATATATATATAGTGCAAAACAACACATGCAATTATTATTGAAGGTCAAATATTTTGACTGTGGTTTATGTACTATTGTTAACTTTAAAATTTTCATATTGCTACTTTTGCGAGCCACAGAGGGATAACTATGTTGTGTGGAAAAAAATAATATGTTTGGTGCATTCTTTTATATATTTTACTTTAACAGGTGTTATTCAAGCCCATGAAGTCTAATTACCCAGAGCCACCCTCAGCGTTGGATCCAGAAAGCAGTATTTTCTTTAGATGAAGGTGCTTCTTTTTCCACACAGTTTGTAAATATGTTATTTATGTTAAATATATGGACAAAGCCAGACTACCCCTGCTTCCAGTCTTCATGCTGAGCTTTTCCCAAAATGTCGAGCTATTTCCACTAGTAGAAATGCTGTAACACGTTGTTGTTGTTGTTGTTGTTGTTGTTGTTGTGTAAACACGGTTGTTGTGACACTGAAATCATGGAGGCATTTTTATTGCAGTTGTAGTTGTTGTAGTTCTGCGCAATACTGCTGATCATTAAGTGTGTTATGGAGTCGTTCACCCTGCAGGAAGAGGGAGGAGATGTTATGATAAACTGATCTCAGACGCAGAGATCAAACAGGAAGTGGCGCCTTGTTGTGGTGAGCCTGGAGGTGTGCTGGGCCACTCCAAGACTGCTTTCCTTTTAAAGCTCTGAGTGCAAATGTGAAGCAAGACACTCACACACACACAAACAACAAAAAAGTGTGCGTGTACCCGTGCGTATGTGCCTATGTGTGTGCGTAAACCAAAGCCGTCCTAAGCACCTTGCATGAGTGCATGTACACATCTACGAGGCTGTGTGGCCCATTGCTCCGCTGCAGAATCCTTCTCATTATTGCAGCGCACAGTGTGGCTCCATTTTTACATAATTATGCAAATATTATTTCATGACACAAGAGTTGCGCTTTTTCTAATGTATTTTCCGCATTAAGCACTTCACACAACTAAATCAAGGAATGGTTCCTGCCAGATTTCTCCTTATTCTTGCACTGACGCACATTAGTTTACAGTGGAACAGACAGATAAAGCAGCCAGAAAACTTGGCTTTTACTAGATGACTTTCTATTGAATTAAGCCGTGTGTGTGTGTGTGTGTGTGTGTGTGTGTGTGTGTGAGCCCAGTGCGGTGATGGAAACACATTAGTATACAAGTGAAAAGCATGGATAGAGGTATTTCCACGGTCTGAAAATGGGAAACAGATGAGGTCTTGTCAGAAGTGACTATTTCGAAGGGGAACTCATTGGCAGTCAATCGCAGGACGCACACGGTTCGATTTTCCTCTCTCGCAACATGATGAACGAGAGAAGTAGAGGGAAGTGCAAGTGAATGTGTGTGTTTGGGGAGATGATGATGAGTATTAACTTTTTTTCCTCCGTTTTTTCATTCCTAGGATTTTGACCAGATTCTGTAATGCTGGTCGAGGCTAAGTTACAGGAAGAAGAGAAGGCCGGAGGAATAAGGGCCATTTCATGTAATGTTTCCATTATGGAAGCATAAACTGCACTACTGAAACCCCTGCAGGGGCACATACAGTGCTGGGGATATGTGGAATGTATGCAAAGAAGCAGATTTAATCAACAACTGTATTTGATGTGTGTGAAATTGTACATTAAACCATAGCTCAAAGCAACATTTCTATGTTATAGGTTATTTACTGAAAGTCAAATTAACAACATGTAAGAAGTCCTTATGTAACCAAAGGCATTTCACTGATAGTACACATGAAGAAAAAAACAAACTCAAATTAATGCTTTTTCATTATTAGTCAATAGGCCAAGACCTAAAATTTAACATATCGGGCAAATTCTAGTTGCGATTTTTTTTCAAATTGCAATACATCTCTAGAATAGATTTTTATTGGCAGCTTATTAGTGATTATCACCTCTGCTGTGGTTCAAAACCTGGAAAACGCCTTCCTTGGAAATCCTTTTTCTCTTATTATATCCTCTTCATTGGGTGTCTCTGGACTACTGACTAGGGTTGGGTACCGAGACCGGTGCTAATATGGCACCTGTGCCTTAACAACCGGCATCTACTGGACTGAATAACAACTAACACAGACACACTTACACACTTCTTTACCTGCGCTGCTCTCTGATGCTCCAAAACTGAAGAGGCAACAAAAATATCAACGTACGTGACGCTAGTTAACACCAACGTTACGCTTGACAGCAGATAACGTTAACATTAGCCCCCGTTACCTAGAAACTGGCTTTAACACGGTTAAAATGCTGACAGCTAAACAATGTAAAGTGTGACTGAATTTCACTGTTGAGGATTCCAACAGCAAGACGAGCAACAGTCTGCAGCTAAAGACACAAACTAAGCAACGGGCGAGCAAAACCAGCCCAACGGCCAATAAATCCTTCCCAACACCAAAACTCAAAATATTCGCCTGCCGGTGTGCCAGTATTAAAAGCAGTTTTCCCTAAACTCGTTCAATTCAATTTTATTTTTAGTGTCAAATCGCAGCAGGAGATATCTTGGGACACTTTACAGATAGAGTAGTTCTAGACCCCAATTTCCCATGAGCAAGGATTTGGTGCGACAGTGGTGAGGAAAAACTTCTTTTTAACAGACACAGAAACCTCGGACACACCCAGGCTTTTGTTGGGTGGCGCTGTTTAGGACTCAGATATACAGAACCATGATTCATAGTAATTATAGCAGTTGGCATAATGCGCCGTGGCACTAATAACAATAAAGATAATAGAACTAATAGAAAAGCAGCCGCCAGTAACCGTCACCTAGGCCCTAAATTTGCATGTAATTAGATACACTATATTATCATTAATAAACATATCTGTGAACATGTACACTTACTCTCTGATGCACAAATTAACCTGTATTGTTTTAAACTGTGTACCAGTCCGTACCAGTTTTGCCGTGGGTCAAAAATTTGACCCGCGGCAACACTTAAAAGGTAGCCCAATTGGTAACCGCGGTCGCAGCAACATTATGAATTCAGATGAAGACAGCTGGTTTATTTAGAAGCATCCTGGTTTCTGACTGTGCAGAAAGAGATGGAAACTGCTGATCAACTGGGACAGTATGTGAGGTCAGGAGAGCTCACGGTACGAAAAAAAAGAGCAAGCACGCTGGATAAAATAGATAGCAAGGTTGAAAGCTCCAGCAGCATAATGTGGAAGAGAACAAAATGTGAAAAGCTAGCTGGAAAAGAAACTGGGACAGCCGAGCATGGAAAGAGTTCAGGGAATGGTGGATGTAATACTTTCTTTTCACAAAGCCAGAAAAAGAGCTAGAGGGAGGGGTGGAAAGTAGGGAAAGGGGGCTATTTCTGTGGAGATTGCAGCTCACTGTGACACAGTGCAAGTGCTCTCTGGCCAGAGCGAGGAAGATGGAGAGAGCAGAGGAGGGCAAGGTTTGCAAAATCCTTCACTCCGGGGGACTGCAAAGACGGAGAGAGAGGGATGGAGGCGAAGGAAAGCAGAGGACAGAGATTAGTGGCGAGGGCTAACCCAGGGGACAGCGGAGTGGCCTGCCAGTGGAAATGCATCATGGGTATTATATTGTGGTTGTGTGTTTTGGCTTGGAAAGTGAGAGACCATTTATAATTCAGGGTGACTAGTACCACCCGAGGCAGACACTCTCAATCTGGCTTAACTCTCTTTCTTCTATTCTTTCGCCTCTTCTCACTCCTCCTCCTCCTCCTCTTGTTTTTCCTCATTCTTTCTTCCCCAGAAGCGTCTCACTGTCGCTCTCCGTCTCATTGTTATCTTGTGTTTGTTCGCCTCTTTTCTCCAGAGCCATTTCTCTAGCACTAACTCTGTCTCTTCCCTCCTGTTTTAGGTGTGTGAAATAAAACAAGTCAGACAGGCAGATGGCTTTTTTTTGTCACAGTAAAAATATAAGTGCTGATAAAAACATCTCAGAGCACAGAACAGAGGAAACAGTCAAGGTGTTGAATGTAGCTGGATGAGCGCCTGTGGGTCATCACTCTGTCCTCACTGTGGCCTCATTGGCTCAAGTCTCTCACAAAAGGAAAGAGTTCCAGTGAAAAGAAAAACAAAATGTGCTGCTGGTAGACAAGAAGAATCCCAGAAAAGAGATGGTAATGACAAATTTGCCTGAATATGAGATACATTTTTACTAGGGCTGTCAATCAATTAATATTCTGAATCGCGATTAATCACTATCAGTGTCCGAGTTAATTCGCGATCAATCTTAAAGGTCCCATGGTATGGAAATGTCACTTTATGAGGTTGTTTAACATTAATATTAGTTCCCCCAGCCTGACTATGGTCCCCCAGTAGCTAGATATGTCGATAGGTCCAAACCGAGCCCTGGGTATCCTGCCCTGCCTTTGAGAAAATGAAACCTCAGATGCGCCGATCTGGAATCTTGCTCCTTATGAGGTCATAAGGGGCTAATTTACCTCCCCTTTCTCTGCTTTGCCCGCCCAGAGAATTTGGCCCACCCATGAGAGAGACATCATGGCTTTCAAACGAGAAAAGTGGCAGTTGGTCAGGCCACACCCCCAGCCTCCACCTTGCTTCCCCCCCACTCTCCTCCTAAAAAGCTACAGACTTAGAAATGGCACATAGATATGGTATTAGGGGACCACTAAGTTCTATATAAAAGCATCCAAAGAGTACCATGTCATGAGACCTTTAAATTAAGTGCACATTTTTGTAATTTGTTCTAAATGTACTTTAAAAGGGATATTTTTTCAAGTTTTTAATGTTCAGGTGTTATTTGGGACAGGACATACTCAGTTCCCTTGGCCGCTGCGTCGAGTAGTAAACCTTTATATATGGGTTCGTGCTCTACTAGGTGAGCTACCCAGGCGCCCACAGATTTTACTTTTTTAACCAAAAAGGAATGCCTCTGCAGGGATCCTTTCCATAATGTTGTGTGAGCCTGTTAGTGGCAAACACAACATCACTTTTAATGGATGTAAATTGAAGGTGCGCAATTGCCCAATAACATTAATATGGTTAAAAAAGGTCCAGGTTGAAAAAACAAAAAAAGCCATTACCCTTTAAACAGTTTGTAACACCCATGCCTCTTGATATTTCAGCCTTCCCAGCTGAAGGGAATGCAGTGTGTTGGTATGGTAACACTAACGCCATAAGCTGCGTGTCAGTTAACTCATCAGGGTCTTGATGTTCAATGACGTATTAAGTTGCTGAAATCCACACTATCTACTAAACTAAGGAGCCTGTTGACACCCATCCTCGGTTCAGTAATAGCTGATTCACTTCATGGTGCACTGTGGTACAGTGTGTGTAAATTCCTTGAAAGCTAAGCAATAATGCAAAGCCCAGCATAAAGTATACTGTGCTCAGTCGCCTGTGAGATTACATTATTTATAGCTCATGAACAGAGCTTACAGCCTCTTCTTATATAATGCCACAGGCATGTGTTAGTGGTTTATTTCTAATGTATGCTCAGGGTGAAACAGATTTGCTAGATTTAAATTAGATTATTGTTATTCTCTGATCTATGATGAAGAGAGGTGTTACCTTCAGGGACATGCCAGCAGGTGTTGGAGTCCTGATGTGGGCAGACTGACGAGACTGAGAAGAGGACGGAGAGAGCAGATGTGAGCATGAGATGCGCAATGTATGACTGCTTTCCGTGAACACCACTGAGACAATGTCTCTTCTTGCACTCCAGCTGCATCAACTGATCAAAAGACCAATCTTTTGTTCCGTCTCCTTTTTTTCTATGTTCTCTTAACAAGCGAACCAACTTGTACAAATATGTACAGTGGCTTGAGAAAGTTTACACACCCATGCTAAAGCTGATTAAAAAAAGAAAGACACATCTTTTGGAAATTGATCTTAATGCCTTAATTCAAAATATTTAGGAAAACCCCCCTTTTAAGGACACCAATTTTCTTTGTGAATGAATAATGTATTGTAAATAAATAAATATTCTTCCTTAAAATACAGGGGTCATACATATACACCCCCCTATGTTAAGTTCCCATAGAGGCAGGCAGATTTTTATTATTAAAGGCCAGTTATTTCATGGATCAGGATACTATGCACCCTGATAAAGTTCCCTTGGCCTTTGGAATTAAAATACCCCCCCCCACCCCCATCATCACATACCCTTCACCATACCTAGAGATTGGCATGGTTTTATTTCACTTTGATTAATAGCTGGTTTGATTTGCATTGAGATCTTATGGAAAGTTCCCCATCTCTATGTATGGTGAATGGTATGTGATGATGGGGGGGTATTTTAACTCCAAAAAAGCCAAGGGAACTTTATCAGGATGCATAGTATCCTGATCCATGAAATAACTGTCCTTTAATAATAAAAATGTGCCCCCTGTATTTTAATGAAGAACATTTATTTATTTACAGCACATTCATTCACAAAGAAAATTGGTGTCCTTAAAAGGTTGGATTTTCCTCTTTTTTTAAATTAAGGCATTAAGATACATTTCCAAAAGATGATTTTTTTTATTCCTCTTTTTAATCAAATTTAGCATGGGTGTGTAAACTTTTATAACTCATTGCCCTCCTCATCCATGTCAGGACACCTCCTTGTGTGTGCAGTTCAACCTGTTATGAAAAAAACAAACAGATCTGAGTCACATACTGTCTGAGCAAAACAAATCAGATTCAAATCTGAACCACTTTTGCCTGCAGTGTGAATATAGCCTGATTATCTAACTACATCTAAAATGATCCTGATGACATCTCACTAACTTACAGAGCAGAAGGATGAGCTTAAAATATTGATGTGTCCTTCAAACAGTTGTTTTTTTACAAGCGTAAGTTATTTGTCAATACTTGACTCTTAACTGTGTCTAAAAATGCAACCATATCGCTAGACTTAACATTAAGATTGAATGATGCATTTGCCCTAAATGTTAACAATTCCCATGTCGACTAGGCTGGTACACATTATACACCATCAGCTGTCTTTGGTCCACAGACCGACTCACTCTTATGCAACTGAAAAAAAACATTATATACTCACTTATAAATATTAAAATTAGTTTTCTAATAAAATACAGAAAACACAGAGACAGGCTTGGCATTGTGGAAATTGTTCATCCTGCTTACAGCACTTAATGTGATCTATGACTATGTGGGGCAGAGACTTCAGAGACAGTCCTGAAGTCAACAGGTCAGAGGTTTTGTGGTTCTGTTTATAGAATCTACATCCTGTGAGATCGCAAGATCTCGTGTGTTCTTGTGACTACAACCGTTCCGCAACAAATCTGGACTTCGTGGGTATTGAAGGATGGCGGAGCCGACATGGAGCCATTCCACAGTCGGTAGAAAGTCGGAGTTAAGTTGAATGGATTTCTGTTTTAATCCCTTTTTCCTTTGTGAAGTGAGGATTTTCAAGCTGAATTGCTGTAAAAGTTAAAAGTTTAAAATGTTCTTTTCCTTAAGGATATCTTTGAAGTGTATTATGCACAATCAAACCTGAGATAAGCAACTCCAAACCTAACACCCACCCCGTGCAAGAAGGTACACACACACACAGTACAACAGTACATTCTTGCCAGCAGTTTCCAGCTGGGAGTAGCACAGCCAGGAACCAAGCAATACAAGACTGTTAAAGTAAACATAGATGGATGCAATGCAGGTTTCAAAATGTTACAATTGGCTTTGCAAATGTTTTATGATGAAGAAAATGCATTCAAAATGTTGACCTCAAGAATACACACAATGAGGACTGATGAGAAACACGTAAACAGGAACGTCCTTTGTGTACAAGTCAACTCCCCTGTTTGGAGTCCATAAATGATGCTGCATACACAGTCTTCCTATGTGTTGCAATCACAGCAATTCTACCTGAAATGTGTAGAAATGTGACCTGCAACATTGTGTTGTTTTTGCAAAGTAGAAGGCAACTTATTTCATATATTTTCACATGAATAAAATCACAACTCTCGTCTGTGTTTTTTAATTTCTCCTGACTATCACAGATGGTGACAAAGTCATGTTACAGTCTTTACTTGGTAATGTTATTAGTAGTTATGTATTATTACTAACTCTACTATATTACTGTAACAGGAAAATAACACAATCAACACAATTATTTTTTTGTTTAAAGTTTAGCGTATTCATAGGAATAAGTGGGATTAATTGATGATAATATAGGATATCACAATACCAGTCAAAGTGCACACACACACACACACACACACACACACACACACACACACACACACACACACACACACACACACACACACACACACGCCTGCCTTAACATCTTTCAGTACTACTTCCCTAGTGCTCCTTGTGCCAGTCCACCCCCCACATGCCCCAACACAGCCAAGTGTGTCAGGGTAAATTCACTTTCAATGGCCCCATTGTCTGGTTATGTGGCTCTGCAGCAGGGGCCTGCAAACAAAAGGCCAAGTTGTTGAAAACCCTGTCTGAACATGGGACAAAAGGCCTCCAATGGCACATGCTTAATGTGTTGACAAATGTGTAGGAGGCCGTGTGTATGTGTCTTTTGTGGTGGGAATCAGTGGTAATATGGTTAAGATAAAGCAGCTGGGTGGCAGACGTGTCCAAGCAGACGGGTAACAGGCTGGCACAACAAGAAGCCAAATGGGTATATCAGTATACTGTAAGTTGGAGCGCCACACACACCCACACCCACACACACACACACACGGGTGACCAGATGAGAATGGGTAAAATTTGGGACAGGTCAAGACTGAAGTGTCATTATGAAAAAAATAAAACAAACACAATGACAGCAACATCCAATCAAAATACCAAAATCCTTCCTACATACATTGCAAATCACTTTGTTTGCATCACATAAAACCGCAGTACTCCAGGGGTATTTCCCTACCCAGTTGTTAGGGTTTAGCTTCGCTATTCATCCCTTCCTTGTGTTTCCAAGTTTTTCCCCTCCCTGCTGTTTCTGTCGTCCTCTGTGTGTCTTATCCTGGCTCATCACCACCTGCAGTGCATCGCACCTGTGGCTCTTCACCACCTGCATCACACCTGTGACTCATCACTCATCACCCTGGCTATACCCTGGTTCAGCTCTCCCTGTTTGTCAGTTTACCTCACTTGGTATTTTGCACTGGCCACGCAGTTGATTTTGTCTAGTGTTGCAGTTGTTGTTTGTAATGACCTGTTCTCCATCTGCCACAGTTCACTCTGTGCTTGTATTCGTTGCCATCACTTGGACTCTTCTGCCTGTTTGCTCCTGTCCACCAGCCCGTCTGTCCGCCCCGTCTACTCCCCGGCAAACTATCGTCTGGCTCACCTCTAACCTGGCCTTCACCGCACCTCCTACCAATTGGCTCTCCTTGTGCTTTCAAATAAACCGGTACCTTCAGAGACTTTTTTTTATTTTTTTGCTTTTTTTTGCTTTTTAGCTACGTATTTATCAGGTTCCGGGACACCAGCCTGAGCCACCATTTCAACAATGAATGAATGAATGAATGAAAAATAGCAATGCGTGTTATCAATGCAGCCAATGAGCAGCCGGCGGGAGCTGGCTGCAGGACGACGCAGTCACCATGATCAGTTTATAATGTTCTATCAGACTATAACTACTCAAGAGTCTGCTCTTGAAATTTTGCTCTAATTTTCGGGATAACGGGATAACTGTTTGGATTTAGGGATGTCTGGTCACCCTAACACACACACACACACACACACACACACACACACACACGGGAGCTCACATCAAAACAGTGTTCAAAATAACAATAGTCTTTGAAACTATGTGTTATGACCTAAAATTGGTTGTGACCCATTTGTTAAATCTAAAAAAGGGTTAGACATGATGCAATCTGACATATTACCCATAATCCACAAATACTTTGCAGAATTTTCACGTATCTGTACTTTGTTATTCATATTTCTGGAAACTTTTACTCTACTACATTTCCTAAATAAGTTGTATACTTTTACTCCACTCTTACTCGTAACGACAAAATAAAATCAAGAGAAATTTGTTATACTGGAAAAAGCACGTTTGGCAATTGCAAGTTAATACACCTCCATTCCAGTTATTGACGTGATGCCTGTTTGTTACCAAAAAAAACATAACAGGCCAAAACTAAAGAAGAAGTGGAGGAAGCATAATAACTGATAGTGTTATGGAAGCACCTGGTGAAGGCTCTGCCACCATGGTAACAGGCGGTGACCACCCCAACGGCAGTGGGGAACAGGGTGGTGATGAAGATAACGTTACACACCTTTTGCCATGAAGTTCATAATAAAAGTTTTTTTTTTTTTAACTTCTAATACATTTAATATCAGAAAATCACTTTTGATACTTAAGTACAGTAAATATCAATATATTTTACTCTAGTGTTATTCTACAACGTGACTTTTTTTGGTAGATACTTGTAACTTTACAAAAGTATTGCTTTCAAGCATTTTACAAACCTTTTTTGGGAACTAATCAATACTACATTTATGGCCTCTGGTTTGCTCGCCTGGTGGAGCGGGCGTCCCATGTGTGGGGGTTTTGCTCCTCGACTCAGCGGCCGTGGGTTCGACGCCAACCTGGGGCCCTTTGCTGCAGGGCAATCCCCTTCTTCCCTTTCAGGTCTGGGCTGTCCTGCCCAAATGGAGGCCTAAAAATGCCCAAGAAATAGTCTTAAAATAAATAAATACTACATTTATGTAAATGTAAAAATTGTTAAAAATGTTAAAACCCCAGCCTTAAATCTAAGAACAGACCCCAGTATAAAAACCATACATACTACATGATAAACCTGACCATTGTCACTAGCCTGGGCTTCGGGAAGAGACATTTTGTTCACCCTGTGAGGTGAAGCATCTGCACCACTACTGCTGATGGATGTACTGTAGGTGAGACAGCTTTGCGTTGTGTTGCATTCATTTGCACATTAAAGGGAGTAAAAATAAAAAAGGATGAATATGGAATAACACAAATGTGGCACAATAATATTGTCATTAGCATATTTCTGCAAGTGGGCCTTTCCCCCAAGATACTGTGACCAAAGAGGAAACAACAACTGGAATCTGAAGTAAGCTAAACTCACTGCCATTCGTTGGGTAACAAGAGACAGCATGTCCTTTAAAGGGATACTTCACAGTATTTTCGAAAAACTGTGCTTCCCTCCCTGATGTCCCCGAGACGAGAGAGCTCTATATTGTGTGTCTGGAAAAAACCTCAGATGACGCAAAAATCTTCATTTTGCATCATTGAAGGCATTTTTACCCAGAGGCAGAGAACTATAAGCCAGCTGGTTCCACATCTTTTCAACCTGCCCATAGGGGGTTGGACCCGAAGTAAGCCTCTAATCTCTTTCCTTTAACAGTCTATGCTTTTCAGCAGCAAACTTTTACAACAATTATGTGAATTCAAACTACACATGTACCATAGGCACAGATGGGAGAATATGCAGGAAACTTTATTATAGACGGAATATTCGACACACTACGCAAGCTTCGCCTGCTACGAAGGCCAGCACCTCAGCCAGTGATGTTGCCTGATGCCGCAAGCCGGATAATGGGACATCGACGGCAGTGTGCGCTGAAGTGGAAACGCCGAACGAGGACAGGCGTTCCAGCTAGGTGGAAAGCTAATGCTAGACGGCCACCTGTCCGATCCATCCTGCTTGCAAGTGTCCGATCATTAGACAACAAACTGGACGACATCAAACTTCAGCGAAGCTCCCAACGTGAGTTCAGAGGCTGCTGGGTTTTGTTTTTTGTGGAAACATGGCTAAACAACAGTGTACCGGACGCTATCCAGCTACCAGACCTGCTAGCCTTCTGAGCAGATGCTCTGTCGGGTAAGACTCATGGAGAGTCTTACCCTGGGCTGTGTTAACGCGGACACGGACTGGTGCAGAAATAGGGGGGGCTTTATCCAACTACTGCTAACCGCTGCTGGAGTTTGTGACTGTTAAATGCCCATCATTCTACATTTCATGCAAATACACGGCTGGTTCTACTCGGTGTTTACATAACTCCAAGCGCTAATGCTACCATTGCGTTAGCTGAACTTTACGGAAAGTAAATGTAACCTTTTTTTATGTCATTTTTATATAATGTCGTTTTTTTGTTTTTTTTTGAAAATATGTTTGATTTTCAAGAAAAAGATTAAGGAAAGGGGAAGAGGGAAAAAGGAAAATAAAAGCCTAACAAAGAATACTAAATATACTGAACATAAAGAACACACCACATCTTGGATTACAATAATGTTCCACGGTCGTGGTAAGGATGGATACTATAAACAAAACATCTTATGATAAAGTTAAATGAATTTTACATCTACAAATCACATACTAATTTTCACGGTGAGGTCTTATAAAATAGCCAACGTCTATGGATTCACATTTCTAAGATGATTCAGTATCGGGTCCCATGTCTTGTCAAACTTGTCTCATCTGTCTTCATTATAAAATCTCAGTCTTTCCAGATGCAAAGTATTTTACAGTTCTCGCAGCCACAAACTATATGAAGGCACAGAATCCATTTTCCATACACGTAAGATTAACTTTTTTGCAATCACCATCCCAAATTGAATAGCTCTTCTTTCAGATTTATTGATGGAGTAGAGGACACTTGTGGCCCCCAGGATTGCTACCAAGCGGCAGGGTACCAGATTCTTACCAAAAGCCTCAGAAAACAGACAAATGCAATTCCAATATGAATGAAGTTTACTAAATGCCCAGAAAGAATGCGCTAGAGTACCTATCTGGGACTTACATCGGTTGCATACTGGTGGGATAAAATTTGTGTAACTTTTCTCTTGAATAATATAGTCAATGGAGCGTTTTTAACTGTATTAAATTGTGTCTAGTATTAACTGAACACCTTTGCAAATTGCGAAGACTAATGTTGTTTTTATATATTTAAATGTGTAACACCACTTGAGCCACAGTGAAACATATATGGTGTTTCATGTATATGGTTGAAATGACAATAAAACACACTAGAGTTGAGTTGAATGCCTCACTTTCTGTCTGTCAGTAAACAGTAGGTGTGGCGAAGGTGTGGAATCTTTGAGCAGCGAAGCAAGTGCATTCTGGGATTTGGTGTTTCATCCAAATGAGCCAAAAACACATTTTCTGGCTTTTCTCCGCCTAGAAGGCACCAATTTCGAAAAAAAATTTCACATTTCTAATACATAAGTGACCCAATTTAAAGATATTTATTCAGTCACATACATAAATTGCCTGAGCTTCTTTAGGAAAGCCAAGCTCGTGTTAATTTAAAAAGCAATACCCTAACTAGTGTTGTGGTCAAGGCCACCTAAACCGAGACCAAGGCTGAATCCCATTTCTCTATCTTACCCCTACCCCTTAACCCTTACCCTTGTTTTAGTGCGTTCACGCGGGACCTAGTGCTGTCCCATTACATATGTCGACGGAGGGGTAGGGGTAAGATCGAGGGGTGTATACCCCTTGAAAGCAAGTGAGGACCCGAGCTCACTTGTAAACACACAAGCAACAATGGCTGCCGCATCGACCAGAGAGACACATAAATGTAAGTATTTTCAGCTTAAATAATTGATTTAAAAGTTACGACAGTCTTGTTTTGTGGTCTATGCAGTCCTGTAGATATGTACTTGCAACCACGTTCTTAATTGAAACTTTAAAAAAATCGCTAGTTTGCGCTAACGCTAATCGCTAATGCTAATCGCTAACGCTAATCGCTAATTGCTAACGCTAATTGCTAACGTTAACGTTGATTTGAACAACAGTCCCGCATTTCTCTGCCTTGAATGGACTGTATACATCGCATAGACTGTATATATTAATATTAGCTGTCTATGATACATCGCTACGTGCTTTACATTTACCGTCCTGTATCACACAGGGACGCCGAAGGACCCAGCAGCTGGTCCACTTAATACTATACCGTCCTGTATCACACAGGGACCAGGAGGACCCAGCAGCTGGTCCACTTAATACTATACCGTCCTGTATCACACAGGGACCAGGAGGACACAGCAGCTGGTCCACCTTGGGGCTGAAAACGAGCAGAAGTTTCTTAAATCATGTGTTCATGTTGTACCTGTTCATTATTGCATTGGTACTGTATTATTGTAATAATTTGTAATTAATTCCTGTTCATGCACTTGTATATTGTTGTTGGTTATGATAGGGACACTGATGATTTGTGGGGGGGGGGTTACTGGCCAACAGGCATCAGACTAGTCTGAATATCAGAACAGCTTAGTTTGTTTGTTTGTTTGTGGTCTTGTCTTTTTTTTTGTTTATACATTTGAAGCCTTTTTATGTGTTTGACATGTAAGTTCAGGTTCTAATAGTTGATAATGGTTCTGTAATATAATATATTTAATGTAATGTTTTTGCCTGTTATGTTTAATTTATTGGGCAATAAAGACAGATTTTTGTTAACAATTTTTTTTTCTGAACATCAATGACATTTAAAACGGTGATAACTGAAACAGATATACAACACACCGTGTGTGTGTGTGTGTGTGTGTGTGTGTGTGTGTGTGTGTGTGTGTGCAAACCTGAGTATTACACAGATAACATCTGCCTTTGCACCACCAAAGTGAACATAAAATAACTATAAAATATATAAATGCATATGACACAAAACCCACACAATCAACAGAGACGCCATCTTGGAAGTTTGTGATCAATACTGTATGGTGATGTCACCAAGTGGTGTCCCATTTCATAGGGGTATGTTTTCACCCCTAGCCCTTGCCCCTTGGTTTCTAGGGCCAAGGGGTAGGGGTAAGATGGAGAAATGGGATTCAGCCTAAGTCATCACAAAGACCAGAGAATTTGGGGGGTTGAGTCCGAGACAAGATCAAGACCAAGGCAGGGCAAGACCGAGGTAAGACCAAGACCAGACCAATGCGAGTACTGTGTAATGTGGAAAATGCTAGCCATAGGCAGTCCTTAAATTGATCTGAAAGGTCCACATTCCCATAAAAAAATAACACATAAAACAAATAAACTCCTTATAGTTTTGGTAGCCAGATTTTATTACTGATGATTTAGCTGAAATCTCCTAGCTTCTCCTATCTCACACATTCACTTTCTTTGTGTGTGTGTGTGTGTATATGTGTATATATATATATATATATATATATATATATATATACACGTTTTAGTTAAAGGACAAATCCGGCTTAAAATGAACCTAAAGGTTAATAACACAATGTCTTGCTAGATAGATAGTCATGTTGCTTACTTTATACCTACGTTGTTAGCTTGCCAGTTAGTAATGTTGCAAATTAAATACCTTCATTGTTAGCTTGCTAGATAGTCATGTTGCTTTACTGAAAGCTATCTGTACAATCATTTTTGTAATGTAACAATCATGTAACACTTTGATGTGCTACAACATGTTCCTGTTAAAATAAAACAATACTACTACAATACTATCACTACACAACAAGAGACTGGTCAAACTAGGCAGCCAGACCGAGTGGTAGCATAACCAAAAGATGGCTATATGTTTCTGTTTTTTGCTATAACTTGATATTCTCTGCTTCAGGTTTGCAAAGTATTCAGTATTTTACTATTGTCAACTAGCTCAAAGTGTTCATGTAGCCTACTTGTATGGTGTACCTTCCAGGCCTTAACTTTAAGCTTAAAGAAAAGGGATATTTTCCCAACACTGGACACTGTGTAGAGTTCTGATCATTAACAGATGAGGAAGCTGACCTAGAATCCCGGAAGAGAAGATTTTTAATGTTATGGAAATGTTGCAGAGTGATGCCACAGATTACAGCTGGAATGCATGATGAGTAATTTATGAGTTTTAGGCAATAACGTTTGCATGTTAGGATATCATGATCACCTCTTACATCTTCTTTCTGCTGTTCTTTCTCTTCTTTCTGGTTTGTGCTGTCACACAGCAGCATTGTCAGACTACACAAACAGAGCTAGATGGACTGATGGATGAAGAGAGAGAATAGAAGACAGCTTATATCCAGAAAAAAGAGAGGTTGTAGCAAGGCTCTTGGAGAAATAAAAGGGCCACGTCATTTTCCATCTCTTCATGTCTCTTCTCTTTCTTCTCCTCGTCTTTTATAATGGTGTTGATGTGGAGTGCTTTTATGCCTGCACCCCCAAGGACACAGCAGAAGAGTGCCTTTCCAATAGCCCACTGGAGCTCTCCTCCTTTTACCGCTCTGTCTATCCTTCCATCCATCCACCCTATGCATCCCTCCATCCTTGTAACCACCGATGCTCCCTTCCAAAGTTCTCTCTGTAGGCGCCTGCGAAATAATTGCTATTTTTATTGTCCCATTGCACAAAATGGCAATAATGTATCTGCAGGGGGTTGACTGGGCTGTTGATCAATACCAATTACTCAGTGATTGGTCGGCCAGCTGCTCAGAGCTCAGTCTTTCGCACTTTCGCAGTCTTTTCACTCTGTGGTCCCTGCCGTGTTTTAGAACTAAAACGAGCTCACATATGAACTACTTCACACTCCAAATCTTCTTTTTTTCATCAAATGGAGTACGATTTTAAAGCAGTGATGGCCAAATGGAGCTTTGGGAACCATTTTATTTATTTTCTGAGCCTACTTGATCTTGGTTTAAAGAAAAAGGCTAAAAAGTGACAATTAAGTGTGATTTTAATCCTTGTTGAAGAGAGCGCCATCTAGTCTCCTTTAGCGTCATATTTACATGCGCTTGGTCACGACTCTTGGCGTCACTTTTTGACGCTCTTGGGACTCGCTTTTAGCCCTTTGGTGCCACATTGAGACGCACATGGTCAGGACTCTTGGTGTCACTTTCTGCTCGGGGGTCCGGACGTACGTTTAACTGATATTCAGGACAGTTAGGTTTAGGAAAAGATGGCGGATGGGGTTACAAAATGTACGTTTTAATGACACGCAGGACAAGAATGGGACACAAATCTCAGTCTCCTGGGTGAAAGTCCTGTGTTTTTTTAATTAATTTTTTATGGCCATTTCCGCCTTTTTTTCATTTTCTACAGCTTTAGTTAACAGTTACTTTACACATTAAGATTTTTGCACACAAAACACATGTCGTTTATAAAATCAAATGTTTTATTATAAATGAAACTAGCCAACACGATAACAACTGTTTGGATCCTTTACACTTTCTAAAATGGGAGGATGTTTCTTTACTTTAAATACTTTAACTACATTTTCCTGATGATACTTTTGATACTTTTACTTAAGTAACCTTTTCAATGCAGAGTATTTTCACAGTGTGGTATTAGTACTTTTACTTAAATAAAGGATCTGAATACTTCTTTCACCACTGCTCCCCTCCTCCAATCCAGTATTGTCATCTACTCTTTTCCTTTCTCTTTTATATTTCTTTTGGTTTCTCCTCTCCTTTGTGCTTCTCTTCTCTCCTGTCTCGTCCTTTCATCACCTCCTTTTCTTTCTCCTCTTCCCTTATTTTACTCCTTCCTTAAATTTCCTTCCTGTCTCGTCTTGCTCTCTTCTCTCTACTCCTCTTTTTTCATCTCCTTTTTTATTTTCCTGTCATCGTTCCTATTGTCCTCTCACCTCCTTTGTTCCTTTTCTTCTTTCCCCTTCCCACCTCCTATCTCCTTCATTTATATTATTTCTCCTCTCCTTGCCTTTTGTTTACTCTTGTCCTATCCTCTGATATCCTCCCCTTCTCTCTCTTTTTTCATCTATTACCTACTCTCTCTCCTCCTTTTCCTATCCCCATTTCACCTTTCACTTTCTTTCCTTATTTCTCTTATCTTTTCCTCTCCCCTTTTCCTTTCCTGTTCTCTCCTCTTTTCTTCTCAACCTTTGATTTCCTTCTGTCCTCTCCACTCTTCCTTTCTGTCTCCTCTCCTTTTTCCATCTGTCTCTTTTTTTTCCTTTTACTTTACTCCTAGTCTCGCAGAGCCAGACCTTCCTCCACGGCGCTGCAAAGGAGGGTCTGGCTAGTCCACACAACAATCCCAGGATGGGAGAGCATTTCTGTAACCCAATCATAATCGTCTTGGGCGGGGCTAAGCGCCAGACGGTGTCTCTGCAAAATAGTCTCAGGAAGGAACTTGTTTTGATGGAACATGAGTACTTTCAAAAGTCGTGCAAGAGAAAACTCTGAGATCTGAGGAGCAGTTAACCATAGTTCGGCGGCACCTGAACAATCTCGAGAGTGGAACATCATCAAAATAGACTACTTGAGTCCTCTCTTTTGTCTTCGTCCATTTCCTTGTCCATTTTCCCCTCTTTCTCCACTCCTTGCATTACACTTGCTTATTCTCACTTCTCTTCTGTATATCTTCCTTTCCCTCCTCTCCTGTCATCTCTTCTATGACACTTTACTCCTCCTTTGATTGTCCTCTCCCCGTCCTTTTGGATTTTGTCCTCACAACCCCATTTTGATATAGATGCTTTCCTGACAGTCTCCACGATTGAATCTCTGGGTTAAGAAGAGTTGAGTGATTTAGGAAGGGAGATGTCCTAATATAAAACCCCTCGGTGCGTGTTTGGGTTGATATTGAACCTCTTGCATATATAACCCAGTCTGTGATGATGTGTTGCCTCTGTGAGACATTTATTACAGTCTACTTTGTTTCCTGTCTCCTTCTTCGCCCTCTATCAGTCTGTCCACATCTTCTTTGCCCTTTTCCTCCCGTGCTCGCTTCCATTTGGCTTTATTTCCTTCCTCATTACCCCCCCCCCTCTTCCACTCCGTCCCGTCTTCTCCATCCCTTCCGCCCTTCGTCTGGTCTCCGTCCTCCTCAACCGCTCTGACTCCTTGTCGTATTCCCGGGACTGAAACCATCACAGACAATTAGCGGCGATGTCTTTCGCGCCAAAGGCCACAGAGGGGCCGAGGAGAAGTGTGTCTGGGATGCGTGATGTGATGAAACAGCGGGGGTCTCAGAGTGCCCTTCTTACCAAATGCCAACATGCTCATTCAATTTCTCCTTTTGCCGCTTTCTTTCTGCCTTTTGTTTTCAGATTTACATCATCATCAGCGCAGCTTTGTCTGGCTCCTACAGGGGGAATGAGGTATTCTGCCCATTGTCTTTTCTCAGCCAGAGGATCATCTGAGTGCTCGACTAAATGCATCTTTGTCTGAGACAACGCAAGGAACACAACTCACAAACAAAGCTCCTTTACCAACTGTTGTTCGTCTTATCAGAAAAAAACAATACAATAAAGCCTTGTGCCCTGCTTTCTCTACTTTCCCGTATCTTAATTTATGGATGTTGGGTCTTACCCGCCTGGCCTTTTTCCTTTCAGCCACCCAAACACAAAGATGTCTGGGAGCGAATGTAGGCCAGGGAGATGCAGGGCTACCGGGTACAAAAGGCAGTGGAGGTGGACGGATGAATGGAGGGAAGCAAGAGTTTTCTCTCGCTTTAAATCACCAACAACCTCCGACCGAACGCCTTCCCGCGCCCGTGCAGACGTTTGCATACTAATTAGGTCAGACGTCTGCCTCCTTGGAAGACAGAGTGGGGCGACTGTCTGTCCTTTTGTTTCTCCACCCACTCTTTTTATTTCCCACTAAAACATTAACATGGATGAATAAATGTCCTTCTTGGGTGTAGCCAGGCATGCTTTGCATACGAGAAGAGAGATGATAGATGACGAACCCCGCTGTTTTTAGGGAGCTTGTCTTCATTCTTTATTATATTTCATTGATGGAGTAAACCTTGCACATACATAATCACCTTTGATTAATTTCTGTTTGTTAATTCTCCTATTGCTTGGACTATTTCATTTACATTTTTGACATTCATTCTTCTATTTGGTGTTAGCGGCCAGAGGAGCCACAGGTTCCCCAAATTAGTCTCAGGTCACGGTTAATATTTTTAACCTTGAATAATGAGTTTCAAAGCTCTGTGAAGACTCTATTGGGTAATTGGGCTATTATCAAATTTACAGTCTTTTGAGAAAGTCAGCTGAGATCTAAAATTTCTTTCAGTTCTAGGATTTACTAGAAGTTTCTCAGTTTGACCAAATTAGTCCTCAAAAGCATCCTGATGGTACTTGTCCATATATTATATATGTACCATTATATATGGTATATATATCTATATATATATATATATATATATATATATATATATATATATATATTATATAATTAGGCAGGGATCGCACCCCCTTCTTCCCAGCATTGCACACTAGTGGGCTCGTTACCAGCAGTTATTAGTTTATCTTCACTGTCCACTGACAAGCAAAGAAAACAGGCTACACCCTCCTACAACCGCGATGGCTGCACCTGATTGGACAAATGCGGCACGTGGGTTTGTCTGCTCCCAGATTTCAATACCTACCATAATGGCAACTTGTTTGGAAAAATATTTCTTATTCTATGAAAATAGTTCACAGAAATGTGTTACTAAAACCATTTTAAGCAAGAAATAGGCCTTGCAGTTGCTGACTCTGTCTTAATTTCAGTTTGAAGGTCAAGTTGACCTTGACCTGCCGCGTGTTCAGGGTGGGTCCTGCCTTGTGCAACACGGTCGATGCAGGATTAGCTACCCGCAGAAGAGACAACCACCGTCTGTTTAATACACGTGTCAAACTCAAGGCCCGCGGGCCAAATCCAGACCCTCAAAAAATTTGATCCAGCCCGCATATCAATTTAGGTTCACAATACATTTTGGCACGCCTAGTTGTGTGCCAAACCAAAAAGAGACATTTTTCAATTACGCAAGACTCAAAGCAGAATACTTAGAAATTAATTTGCATAGTTTGCATATTCAGGCTGTGCAACAACGGTAGTCCAATTTAAAAACTGTAATCATTATTTTGCTTGATTTGTTGTTCTATAATGGCTAAGGAAATCTTTTTTAGGGCTTTATGTCAACCAAATAGGCTATATGAGACATGCAATAATACAGTCAAATAGCTTCGACTTTTTGGACTAAATAACAGCAATGTCAATAAACTACACGTTTGGCCCCTGATGTGATTCTTTCTTGGCCCTTGGTGAAATTGCGTGTGATACCCTTGGTTTGAATCTTGCGTTCCTACAATGTTTCTAGAACAGATGGAACCAAACAGGCATACAGCATAGGGCCAGGGGCCTTAAAGGCCCTGCCACACAACACCGTTTTTATTTGCATTTTAAAAAATATCTTAGGTCCATATGTGTTTGTGTTATGTTGTGAATGTGAAGAAGTAAGCGGAGAAATCAGGCCAATTATAAAAGCTGGTCAGTCTGACGTCATGTTTCCTGAGCTCATTACTATTTATGAGCTTGCCGAGTTGCGCTGGGTAAAGGATACTGATAGCCAGGCTGTCATTGGCTACCTGTTAGCCAATCCAAGTCAAGCAGCTTAACTCGTTGAATATTAATGAGAACTAGCACAAATCGAGGTGAGTCTCCGTGCAGCCTTTTTATACCACACTAGAATGGCTTAAACAAGGTAACCAAGGCATTTTTTCCACAAAAAATGTTATAGAGTCCCTGGTAGAACTTCAGACATTACCACCAAGTAATGTAATATGTGTGGCAGGGCACCTTTAAAGATGTTTCATGCTTCTTGCATTCAGCGCTGTTGGGGACGGCGCGCATGGTCGCCGCAAACACCTATTATATCCAACTGTCTTGTAAAATACATTGTTTTATAACAAAAAGGTTTTTTTCCAAACACACTTTAGTTAAGGATAGTAAAGACAGTGGTTTAGGTTACTGCCAATATTAAGAAAGTATAATATAGAGAAGTAACGTACACCAGGAGTTGTAGTGAGCTGCTGATTACTGAAGGTAGACCTGAAAATAAGTGTTGCACACTGTTGAATTGCTTTGCGTCAAAATAAAATCTGTTTCCAATACGTAGTTCACCCTTTGAGTTGACCAATTAAGTCATATTAAACACATTTAACAAGAAGTCGGCTCCACGAGTCCCAGGGAATATAGCCAGACGGGTCCCCTCAAAGGACTGCTTGTTGTTGGGGGTGCCTGCTAAACAGGTAGCAGTAGCGCTGCTACCTGTTTAGACAAATGTTCTGGGGAAGCGGGCTGGGTCAGGAACAGAGAACCTGTAGCCAGGAAGCTAGTAGGCCGAGAAACAGGCAGGCTGGTGGACGAGTCATTAAGCTGAGGACAGCTGACAGACTTGGAGACAGTAAGGCTGGTTGGCTGCTGGAACTCTGGAGGACTGACAGGCTTGGAGACAGGGAAGTCAAATTCCTACTCCGTAGCCTGCCAGCGCACCTCCATAAGGTGTCTAGCAAAGACAGGTTACTCATCATGGAAACCACAAAAAATGCTTATCATGAACTTTCCTCCAGAGTCCAACGGGTGAAGGAGAGGCTCAGACACTGCTGGGTCAATCTGCGGTGGGTTCATTTGGTCATGGTTTGTGTCGGGAAAACGAGGCTTGGACCCAGATGCAGTGGAGACGGAGCAGAGTAGCGTTCCAAGATTTAATTTGATTAAAAAGGTACAACAAAAAGTGTCCTGAAGCCACAGGCAAAATATATTTCCAACAAAATACTGAAGTACAAAAGTCCAGGTAACACAGAACAAACTGGATGCCGACAATAAAACATAATGACACGCGAAACCACGACACGACAGCAGTCCACAATACAGAACAATGGAAAAACATAAAATATGACATGACAAAACATCAAGGAAAAACAGAGACTAAATACACAGGGTAAGGAGGACTAACAGGGGACAGGCGGAACACATCAGGGCTGGGCAGACATACAGGCGGGAAAACACAAGACAGGAAGTGAAATAGATAAGACAAGGGAGGACACAGACTACAAAATAAAACAGGAAACAGAACATACAGACACTTACAAACGTGACACAATATGTGAATGAAATCCTGAGAGTCTTTCTAGAGTTGGGGCGTTCCCGTCGGCTCAATGGTTTGGTGTAAGGTGGTCATAAACTCAGTCCCAGTCTTTTTCCCGTCTGGACTTTCAGACAAAATCACACTTGTTTATCCTAAGTTTTAAGTCTTGGTTGTGAATATTAATCATGTGAACATTGTCAACAACCAATGGCTGCGCTCCCTCCAGCACCAATACGGGAAGCAGCAAACTGCTAGAGCCAGTGTTGTTTATGGTTGCTTCAGCTAAACGCTAAAGAGGGAAAGTCACAGATTTTCAACCTGAAACAAGTCATCCAACGGGAGTTTTACCGGCAGAGAAACGTAGACCTCCGTGTACTGAAGACATTTATCTGTCTGTACGGCAGAACAAAAAATCTGAACACTTCCCCTCAAAATTAACAGCTAATGCTAGAGCTATCTTATCAGCTTGATTACATTTTTAAAAACAAATCTAGTTGTAGTCTTACCTACAAGATCCCCAGTCTTATTATGACCGTCTTTAACATTTGATTTGAGATGTTGTCTGACTTTAGTCAATTTAAAGTCTGTTAAAAGTCTTCTAATGTATGGTAGGCATGCAATGTAGGCATGGCTGCTGGGTTAGAACTGCATAGGTGTACAGGTACACCTGTAATAAAGTGGCAAGTATATCAAGCAACACATTTATCTCTTCTGCCCTGCCCTTTATGCCTGTGACATTTGCCGTTATTTTCATTCTTTTAAATTGCAGTGCGTCGCTGTGGGAAGAGACGTTCATGCTCTCTCTTATCAGCCGGGAAGTTTTTCAACTGACTCGACATCTTGTTCCCTTACTTTCCCAGGGATCAGATTAGGGCAGCTGGAGAGATAACAAGCAGAATCCAATTGACATTAAAATACCTCATGCCTCATATGGGAAAACCGAGAGGGAGAAGAAAAAAAAAATTCTTCCAGGGGCCCTCTGTTTAATTGCATTATTGTTAACGAAGTGCTGATGCAATTACAAGAAAGAGCCCTTTTTTTCTCTTTCTTCTCATGAGAGTCACGTCAGTTTCAGCCACGAACCGAGGTCGTGAAATCACAGAGCACTCATTCTAGCCCTGCTTCCCTTCTTTCAAAAACACTTACTGTCTTACCAGCTTTGACGTTTGGCTTTTCTGTGCGCCACACGTCAAACTCAATCACCCTTCATCATGCAACATTGTCAGGAATGAGCAGTGAGGTCTCTTTTGAATTTGTGCATTTGTATTTGTGCAGGCGAGTTTAAGATGCAGTAGATAATTTGTTTATTTCAGTGTCGGAGGAGCGGCCGTGGCGTTCAGGCGGGCTTTTTGCCATCCCACTCACTTCCTGGATTAGAGCGGGTATAATCATGCCGAGCATGAATATTCATGAGTTGAGGATCTGAGAGGGAGAGCAAGAAAGACTGACAGGCAAAAACAGAGAGCCAGAGCCTCAGACACCCCTCCACGTACTCACACACAGTCAAAGTATCGTTTGTTTGGGAGTAAATACCATGCACACATGATCGTTTAAGACATCCTCATATTTACAACTGCAATGCTCACAGTAGATCTATAAACATTTAATCATTTTCAGATGACATCACAGAACACATAGCATCAACTACTTTGGATATTTCGCCTTAGTTATACAGTAAACAGCTTGACATTCAGGTTTTTTTTGTTGTTGCTGTCAGAGTTCCTTCTACATAATTCAGTGTCACAACCTAATTAGTTGAAATGTTCAAATAGTTCAGTTTATTTTGTTGTCTCATAGTAATGTTTCTCCAAAAGAAATAGAAGGAAATCAGTGGGTTTCAGTCGTACAGTTCTCACTCAACAGCCACTAATCCATAACCTCGAGCTTGGATATTATCTTTTACAAGAGAACAAATGTAAAACCATCGACTTCCAGGATAATGACTCCAAGGCTAATGATTATTATCACAAGCCACTTGGCCAAAAATGCGTGGTTTATCATGCATGCGACAACAAAAGATATTTATGTACACACTAAATCATTGTGTCTTAAAGTTCAAGTATGGCTTCTTAAGAGAGTCGAACCATATTAATACGTTTATTTTCAAAACGTTTCCTGAGTAATGGGGGGGAGCGCACTGCATTACTGCTCTCCTATCCCTGTAATACCTCTTTCACTTTTTTACCACAACTCATATGATTGTGATTATAATGTTAAACTGCAGTATGTACCAACATGTAGCTGCACATTTACCAGCCCTCTGGGGTGAACCTATGAATGTATTAAGAGAAAAATGTTTAGGCTTCCTCCGTCTTCTGTGTTTTAAGCGCATAGAGGAGTGCCATGCCATTAGTCCCAACGGCCCATTATTCCGAAACACCAATAGTCTGAAAAATGTGCCACTGAACTGAAAGCCCCAATGGTCCATTATCCCAAAAACAAAAGTCTACTGTTCCAATGGCATGTTGCTCAGAAAAATACACACTCCCCCTAAGGTTTTTCCCCCAGAATATAGTTAGTGATCAAGTGATCATTTTAACCGAATATTTTAACAGCCCTATTTTGAGATGTATAAGTCTGTTAAAAACCTGTATGAAAGTGTTCTCTTAATTGAGTCATTAGTGGAGCTATTAGGTTTTTTAGCCCTAATCGAACTAACTGAAGTCACATGTTGGGTCAGCTGATTGTAATGCCTACATATATCCCTTTGTCAAATGAGTCCACCATTTTCCTGAAGAAGACCCGGTGTGGTTTGAAACGTTGCCTTTGTATTAAATTATGGGAACTTAAAGAAGTGTTGCGGACATTACATATTATTTTCATTTTAACCAAACCCATGATCTTTCTCTAACTCTACCCAAGTGTTTTTTTGTGCCGACACCGAACCAGACCTCAACCACAGCCTTGACACAACATAAAACATAAAATAAATTTGTAGGAAGCGCGTCAGAATACATTTAGATGTTAAGGGGAAAAGACGCTAGAGGTAGCCTAGTCTATATTCACGGACTTCCGGGATTGCTCCGTTGCCGCTGGAAATTCCGCATGATGTCCCTCTTTTCGGTCGGATGTCTGTTACCGTACGCTTTCTTTGTGTTGGAATTTTAAACTCCGGTGGATTTATGAGGATTTAATCGTATTTGGCGGTCCCACCTTCTAGCCCGGAACGTAGCGCAGACATGTATGCATGGTGGAATTTAGGGGTAAAACTTGAAAGTGGAGGTGTGAATGTGCCCTGAGATAATCTCGTGATTTATGAGTGAAATTTGAACTCAAAGAAGACAACAGGTGATGTTCCTTCTACTAGAAGGCCAAACAGATCCGTCTTTATTAGCGAGCTCGCCTTTACATAGCAGCTGCAAATGCAAGCAGCAGCTTCTTCATATTACTCCGCTCATCTCCATGAGCAAGAAGCCCAATGTGTTAACAGCTGCGCGGTGGAGACTCGTCTCACACCGAGGTCTAAAAGGAGGAATTTGGAATGTGCCCCCCACCCTCAGCTCATCTTGGTTCTCTCATATACTCCTCTTCTCCTTTTCTGCTCATTTGAGGCTCCAGGAAACCGCTGATGATCCATCACAGTATTCCAAATGTTCTTTTTTATTGCACAGCTGTGTGGGAGACACACATACACCTTCCCCAATGCAGTATAAACACAAGTTCACAGTTCACAAAATGTCTGCCCTTTAAATTCTGTCTCTCTGTGTCTCATGGGTTTATCCAAAGTCTAGGAGGGTTTGCGTGTCAGTGACAGGGGCCTGTGTGGGTATTTATATACCTCTTCTATGAGTCACGGCAGGGGAATCACATTAGCTATGGCTTTACTGTCACCATTGGACTCCTCTACAGGGTCCTCTCTCTCTGTCACTCCACTGCTCCCCTATCTCACTCTCTCCGTCTCTGTGTTTAAACTAGCCAGGCCCTCTTATTTTAATCCATGGAGATCCTGGGAGAAGTCATGAAAATATTTTCAGCTCCAGATGTTTCTAAATAAGCATTATGACATGGCGGCCGGTTAATGGCGTGTCATATCCTGCCAAGGCTAGGCAGCCTGTGTAAGCACTTCGGGGACTTGTGGGTGGAGGGGAACTGTTTGGGGACTGGCAGATGATAGCTATGGAGGAGTATTAGCCCACAAGCGCTGAGAAATAGCTCAAGTAATGCTGTGAGCTCTGATGCACTGCTGGTTACTCATATTGAGAGAACTACATTTTGGAAGAGTGAAACCACCCCAAAAACCTGAACCTTAAAACATTGCTCTACAGTGCCATCGGTGATTAAAATATCCACAGTTTACCTTTAAAATGAGACTACAGCATAATCTTGTTGATCAATAAAACTAAAGCTGTTAATACCCAAACCGGGGTGGAAGTATGGAGTCGCTAGGGAGTGAGTAGGGAGTCGGGTTGGGTACCGGAGGGTTGCTGGTTTAAGTCCTTGTGCGGACCAAAGTACGGTGTGTGGATTGGTGGCTGGAGAGATGCCACTTCACCTCCTGGGCACTGCCAGGTGCCCTTGAGCAAGGCACTGTACCCCCATCCGCTCAGGGCGCTGGTCCAGCACTGGCAGCCCACTCACTCTGTTCCTTCCTGAGTCTATTTTGCAGCAGCTCTGTCTGACGCTCAGCCACCGTACGTTTTTCTCACATCCCAGAATGCTGTGTGGACTAGCCAGACCCTCCTTCTCAGTGTTGTGGAGGAAGGTCTGGCAATGGGTGACTAGTCTTGCCGCATTCCCAGATCTAGGCAGTAACGTGGAGAGATATTATCAGTAAAAGGAGAAAATAAGAGCAATGACACTACCTATTGGAAGGAAATATTCTCATCACACATTGGTTGAGCGCACAAAAGAACTACTAAACTATTTTCCTTTGAGAGGGTACATTGTCTTTGAAGAGATGTTGAAAAGTCGGGTGGTAAATTGCCTGTTTTGTTAGTTTTGCATCTGTGTCATTATCCCCATAATGTTTAGCTGCCTTTTGACGAGTTTCCCAAATTAGCCATTGCAAGAGAAAAATCAATATTGTCTCTTTCCAATCAAGCTTCCCCACTGACCCCCCTCACAACCCAAGTGCTAATATCACGGCCTGCAGAACACACATGCACGCACGCACACGCACACACACACGCACACACACTCACCCTGAGCATCTACTGTAGAGATAAGAGTTTTCTGAGCTGTTGGTCAGCGAGGTGCTGCTGCTTTATTATCTGCTTGGCTTGGTCCACTGGAAAGCAGCCAGCAAACAGACCCAGCCCTCTCTACCTAGGGCTGGGTACCAAATTCAACACTGAATACTCTCTAAAGTATTGAGTAAGGAAAAATGTCTTGTCATTCAATACGCAATTTTAATACCTAAGGATTAAATCTCATCAACATCAGTGAGCCAATAACCACGCAGCATGCTTCTACCAAGATCTAGGGATGTGTAAACCAGAAAGGGGGAAATCCCACGCATCCCCCCTGGCAAATCGCACCCTGGGTACCAATATCGAAAATCTTTAAACAATACCCAACCCAATCTTTACCTCCTTCTCTCAGTCTTCCCTCTGACTCAGCTAAATCTCCACAAAACACTGTTGTCTGTTCCTGTGATTCGTCCTGCAAACATCAAAGTAAAACAACACTTTATTGGCATTAATTTGATACCTCGTCGAAAAAGTGCCATCCTGTTTTAAAATTCACAAGGAATTAGTGCTGTCAAATGATTAAAATATTTAATTACAACCACACATTTTCATCTATTGTAAATGTCCCTTAATTTCTTTTTGTCCAATTATTTTTTCTCATTTTAATGCTCTTATCAACATGGAAAAGTGGATTGGCTTGCTTTGTGCAAATTGTTTTTTATTGAAAACAACATATAGCCTACTGTAGTGTTCAATTCCACACGTAACATTCTCACTTGGAGCAAGTAATCTCTCATCCATCAATCCACCATCGTCCATCAATCAAAGGGTGAAAATAATACTTTGACGAGGGGGGTGGAGAATTGGCATCAGCTTGGCCATCAGGTGGTATTTCAGACTGGATGTGCTGCGATGATAGCTCAGTAAACTTTCCATCCAGAATCCTATTGGTATCCCATGTGCGGTGTGCTTGTTGTTTTGTTACCGGTCTAGCTAGATCTGGTGGGTGTTGTAGTTTTTCTAATGTTACTAGTTACTAGTGCAACAGCATTTGAAAAAAACTACAAAGTTTGCTAGGCCAAAACGAACGTTAATCCTCCGTTAAAATGGGTTTGCGTTAACGCAGTTAATTACGCATTTAACGGACAGCACTACAAGGAATAGATCCAACCATGAGGGATGTAGTGAACACGTGTCTTTCTTCTGTTTTGGGAAGTTTGTCCAACAAATATGATGATATTTTACAATGTTATGCACTCATTTCCATAAATAATTTTGATAAATTATCCCAAGCAGTCCTCTTAAAGCAGCATTAATCAGCATTTGCATGTGAACAATGGGTCAAAGGATTAAATGTAATGGAGGGGTCACATAAAAAGTAAAAAATCAACCCACCCAGACCAGACAGACACAGATAGAGGGGAGCTGGTGAAAACGGCGAGGCATTTTGCAGCTACAGGGAGCCAGTTTTCTCAGGAGTTGGTGGAGACCAAACTAGAGCTAAAATGAGTCATCAGATAGACACAAACACGACTCCAGATGTTTGCCAATGTTGCTCTGTAACTGCCAGATGAGCTAAGTCACAGTTACCATGCTAATATGTTACCAATCAATAAGTATTTTACAACTAGAGACCATCAAGTGATGGAATCACACAAACAGTGACGCCAAATCAGGCCAGGGGCATAAAGCAGGGTAACATTTTAAAATAATTAACCAAGCTAGCTAGCTAGCGCTAGCGGGAGCTAGCAACCTAAGGGAAACTTTGACAATTTTCTCTTCTGCCATACATACAGATGAATGTCACCAGTACCCGGAGGTCTGTGTTTATCCGGCGATAAATCTCCCGTTGGATTAAGCGCTTTAGAGGAGTTGAAAATCTGCAACTTATCCCGTTTACCTTAGCGCGGCGCCATAGCAACCAGAAACAATACTGTCTCTAGCCGGTTGCTGCTTCCTGTTTGGTGCTGGAGGGAGCACACGTTGGATTTTGTCTGAACGTCCAGACGGGAGAAAAACTGGGATTGAGTTTATGACCACCTTCCACCAAACCATTGAGATGACGGGAGAGCGCCCCAACTCTAGCAAGACTCTCAGGATTTCACTTTGTCGGTGACAGTGGAATCACTTGAAAGTGTGTTTAGTGTAAGGTCTGCATTAGTAGCAATACAGTGTTATAAGAACTGATTGAACTGATGGCCAGAGATGACAAAATTAAATCTGAGTGGTAATAAAGCTTAGTATTTAAAAAAAAAAAAAAATCACCTGTATATGGGGACACAATGCAATCAGGTGTGATCACCAACAGTTTAGACCCTCTTTGATTTCAGGACAGGAGGCTCACAGCTGCACTAAATCAGTCAATTCCAGGATGACCATACAGAATCTGAGCAACACTGTCACTTTCCATTCTCCCTGTTGAACAAATATGATGAGAGCTACGCAGAGCAAAACGGAGACTCAGATTATCTCTGAGGATAATCTCTCTTTTTAATTGGATAATTTAATAACTGCCAGGAAAAGATTTTGAGATCCACTTGTTTTGATTGTCTTTTGCTGGTTAGCTACGGGTGTCCTTAAATCCTTAATTCAAGACCTGAGGCCATGGACAATTTACTGTACACCTCACTTACTTCTCTGCACCACTGGGAAATGATTTATTAAGCTTTTGATCTAATATAACCGACACTATTATGCATTATTTTACATGATTCAATGGGACTAACTCCATCTACTCTGCGATTCTAAGCAGAAACGAGACTGACAAGGACGCCACGCGTCTTAAGACGTTTTTGGAATTGCAAGACAAATATGTAAAGAAGAGGGTGGTGTTTAAAGAACCCCTGTTCCCTGCAGATGACTCCTCTCTCATCATTGTGCATTTGCAACTTATAAATATAAAATATAAAGCTTTGTACTTAGGGTTGTAGCTACCATTGAGGACACTGTAACAACACATAGTTTTAGTTGTCCATTCATTTAGACTCCCTTTTTAAAAATGTATTTATTTCTTTTGCATTTTAAGCCTTAATTTGGTAGGACACTTTCTAAATGAAGGGGAGAGAGAGGGGGAATGACATGCAGCAAAGGGCTGCAATCCAGGCGTTTAGCCACACTGTTGACTGTGTTATGTATTTTGTGCTTTTGTGATATATTGTGATTTATTGTGATTAATTGTCATTTACTGTGATTTATTGGGATTTTTTATTGATTATAAATTTGTTTTTATGTATTTATTATTTTGGCCTGTGAAGCACTTTGTCTTTGAAATTACTTAAGTCCAAGACCACACAGTGTTCCCTCCACTACAACATAGCCTCCATGTGGAACACCATAATCACATAAATATTCACCACTGATTAAAAGATTAGAAATTGAATCTCTCCAGAATGCTAACTGCTAATCCTAAATCCTGAGGCGTAAACAAACTTTTTTTTTTCAGCACAAATCAATAAACTCCCCAGAGACAAACAGAAAGGAGCGTGGGGAAATAAATTACACACACACACACACATACACACACATACTAACAACAAAAAGTCTCCTTTAATGTCATATTTAGACGCGCTTGGTCAGGACTCTTGGTGTAACATAAATTTATTATTTTATAATACTATAATATAATAATTATAATACATTATTGTATGTAATTGTACCATGTATGAGGTCATGATTATGTTGACATTTTGATATAGCTCGGTACTGATACCGTGACTTTGATACCTGTTCCTACACAATTTTTTTGATTCCAATTTTAGAAAAGCAAAAAGTAATTACAACATTACACATTAAGGCACAAATCTTATTTATTTTTCAGCTCCTGCTACGTGAGCCCCGTCTCTGTGTAACGTAGGACTTCTGCTGCGTGTCTCTACGACGTGTAACGTTAGACAACCAATCACAGACATTGTTAGATCTTGGTAAAAGCATGCTGCGTGCTGATTGGCTCACAGACGTTGATGAAATTGACTTCTTAGGTATTGTATGACGAGGCGTTTTTCGATACTCAATACTTTGTCAATGCCTAAGGGGTGGCAGTAGCTCAGTCCGTAGGGAGTTGGGTTGGGAACCGGAGGGTCACTGGTTCAAGTCCTTTTTGGACCAAAAAGTACGGAGTGTGGATTGGTGGCTGGAGAGATGCCACTTCACCTCCTGGGCACTGGCAGGTGCTCTTGAGCAAGGCACCGTACCCCCCCCCACCCGCTCAGGGCGCTGGTTCAGCTGGCAGCCCACTCACTCTGACATTAGTGCATGTATAGGTCCTGAGCATGTGTGTGATTTACTAACAAAGTGTGTACGCAGAGTGTAAATTGTAATTTCCCCACTGGGGATTAATAAATTAAAATTAAATTAAATGTTATTAAATTTGGTACCCAGCCCTAGTCATGATTATCTATTGTGAATATGACTGCGTTTTGAGTGTTACTGTTTGTGCGATATGTGCACTTTGTGTGACTCAGCCCTGTGTGTGTGTGTGTGTGTGTGTGTGTGTGTGTGTGTCAGATTATTCTCTGAGTTGAGTCATAGGTCATTAGGATGCTTGGCTGGCTTTCATGCTTTCGGCCTCATAAATGGATGAGAAACGCTTGTCCTTCACTATGGCTGATCTCCATCTTGTAACACACGACATGACATGACGCACGCACACACACACACACACACACACACACACACACACACACACACACACACACACACACACACACACACACACACATTGGAACAGACCTGGTCCAACTTGGTCCGTGATCAGTCATCATATTCACAATGGGCTCAACGTTCATAATACGTCCCCCCCCTTCCGTCTTGTCTTGTTGTTGTAAAGGCTGATGGTGTGTCTATGACTGCTAAGTATTAGCAGTAAACTCAACTCTTCAACTCTGTTGCAGAGACTTCACCCACAAGAGAGATTGCAGTCACTGTTTGAAAATGTTGATGTGTTCCAGCATCTAGGGTGAAGCTGCCTGATACAAAGCCATACAATCACACTCTTCAAACAATCAAATGAATCTCACTTGGGCTCAATCATTCTCTTCAGACAGAAATCCAAATAAAAATACAGTTGTGTAAATAATCTCTCAAACCGCCGCTCATTTTCTCTTCTCTTTTAAATGAGCACGATGAGTGAAGAGTGCAGAACGTGGAGTACGGTAGAAGAGGAGACACTGGGGAAAAGGCCAAAACCAGATGAGGGACGAAGGATGTGAGAAGAAAGGAAAGCTAACAGATAAAGGAAAGAAACAAGCAAAGTGAGTGATTAATGGTGGGTATATAGTAGATGGAGAGAGAGAGAGAAACTGACAGAGCAAGACCTACGGTAGAAGCACGGCAGAATGACAGGCAAATGAGAGGGGAAGAAAGAGACACAAGTCAAGGAATAGAGCAATGAAAACGACTGCAGAGAGGAGAAAGAGATGCTTGACTGCTTGCGTCTTTTGTGCCTGGCCCGATGGCCCTCGGGCGGGCGAGATGATGGGCACATGAATCAGAGGCTGTCTGCCTGAAAAATGGCAACAAAAAAGGGGGCTGTCGATTGTCACGAGACAGAGAAGGGAGGAAGAGAGAGAGAGAGACGTACAAAGAAAGACAAGAGGAGGAGAAATGTACAGATGACCCAGATGACAAAACAGAACAGATCAAAAAGCAACATCAGAAAGGGGAAGGATGGGAAATAAATGGAAAGGAGAAGAAAACAGAGGACAAAGTGGACCATAGGAGAAGACGAGGAAATGGAAAAAATAGGGAAACAAAAGGAGGAGAGAAGTGAGGAAAGTTAGAGGGGAGGGGAGGCAAAAAAGAGGCAAAGGAAAAAGCTAAGGAAAGGAAAGATGGAAGAAGATGACACAAGGGGTTGAGGAAGAGCAGAGGAAGGAAGAGGAAGAAGCTGAGGGGAGGAGAGATCAGAGTGAGAACAGAGAATCAAGAGCAGAACGAAGATGTCTTTGTCTGGGCACACAGTTGACATCTGTGCTGTATAAATAGTCATACAAATACATGGCATGGGAAGAACAATGAAGGGAAAAGAAGGGGAGAGGAGAGGAAAAATAAGGAGAAAACAGGAAGCTATTGCCATTTCTTTCCCTCATCTAGAATCTTTCTCCATTCATTTCTGCAAATGCACATTTCCAAACGAACTCTGGTGCGCTTCTCCACGGTTCGTTGTAGCGAGAACGTGATCTCAGGTCTACCGCTTACTTACTTTACTCCAAAAGTTTGAGTTGAATGTAGTCAGGCGTGCTTTGCAATCTGCGATGCGGCAGAGCGGGCATTGTTTCTCTCAGAAATAGACTGCCATCAAGCTTGCCGCTACTCCGTTGTCAAACCTGCCGCTGCTAAAATTGGCGACAAGCTCGCTCGTAAAACAATGTCTGGAAGATACAGTTAAAGGAAATGAGCTGGTTTGACCATGAAGAAATATGCATAAGTGCAGAACACAAGACGCCCCAGACACGTGTCCTATAAACAGAGTGAACATTCTTGCGTGGTCCGTAGTGACGCATTTTGTTTGCTTCGGTTTTTCTCCATGGGAAACAAAACACACAAAGGGTTAGGGTTAAAAGTAGTAGTTAGTTACTCTGATTTGAACCAGAGCAAAGACAAAGAAAGCAGAAGGTGACGGATATCCGGCCGAAAACGTCTACTGCTACTACTACGCAACTCGTTCTCATTTCCAACTTGTAAAATACTGACACCACAGTCATTAGGTTTCCATTAAGTCAATGTGTATTTCCACTGACTGCGGGGCGGCTGCGTCCCGACTCCGGTGACACCCCAGCCCTCCGGAGCAGATACGCAGAGCTTCTATTTTTGCCGGACGCCGGAGAGCTCCGCAGCAATTCAACACACGGCAGATAGTGCGGGACAGGAAGTCAAGCACAGAAACAAAATAAAACATCAGGTGAATTTTCAAAATAAAATAGACTGCGCTCACTGCGGATCATATCCCTCCCTGCACTACACCTTGAAAACACAGCACAGAGTTGTTTCCTCTCTACTTCTCTGGATGGAAACCAACTATTGTTGGATTTGTGGTTCTACTTTACATGAATTTGCAAGATCTCGTGGGTCCACAACAAATTCGGACCTGGTGGGTGTTGACGGACAACGGAGCAGCTGATCTGCAGCCGTTCTGCAACCGGTGGAAATTAAGAGTCAGCGTTGGATACTGATGCAAAAATCACCCTTCAGCGTCTATGTGGAATGCACCGGGCAGAGCAGCAGCTGGGCGTATCTCTCTGCATTTTCCAAATGTGAACATAGTAGTAGGGTACTGATCCCTGTAAGATCTTGACTTTATTTGGCACTATCTCCAGTTTCATTTGAGAGATCTCGACTTTGTTTTGCAATATATTGAGTTTTATTTGCGAGATCTCACAAATCCATCAAACACTAAGGCTAACCTAACTAGCTAGTAGCTAAAATCCGGCTCCTCTAGCACCACCTACAGACTGTAGTGCGATTTGCAAAAATCCATCGCTCCCTGTTCAGATGCACCAATCAGGGCCAGCGGAGGGGGGGGGGCTCTAACTGCGTGTCAATCACTGCTCAGGCACACACATTCATTCTCCCTCATGGGGAGAGGGGTTAATCAGAGCATTTGGGCTTTAGCAGAAAGGGGGGGATGGACTGAGAAGTCATCGGCTAAATCCTGGATCTTCACAGTCTTACCTACAGCACATACAGGATCTAAATACTTCTTCCACCACTGATCATTTCATTGCTTGTTTGTTCATCAGATCCCTGTGAGAGTTCAATAGTCAATCATTGAGCTTTGTTGTTTGTTAAAGGCTGCACATGAATGCTGTTAGCTGACATGAGATCCTCATGTCATCCAGTGTTGTTAACAAGAGTGCTCTGACTATCAGATGACTCTCAGCGGGCAGGAACTGTGGTCACAAGATCACAGGACTAGTGACGTAGATGGCGTCATTTATTACTCAAAAGTTAAAAAAATGTTTGCTAAGTAATGTTCCTTTTTTGGGGGGGGAATTTTTTTTTAATACATTTAGAAATTACAAACAATACATAAAAACATATGTTTATATACACTTAAAATGTTTTAGTTTCATTAAAACCTGGGCCTTCCGCAAGTTTGGCCATCATTCCTATATAACATAATAACATCAGAAGAGACTTCATTAGATGAACAATGTATGTAATCCTTCTTAAATCCAAAAGTATTATCAGGAAAAAGTGCTTAAAGTAAAAGTACCCATTCTGCAGTAAAAGGCCCCCCTGTGACTAAAATACTGTTGTATTTGATGTTATTATCTGTAAGTTTTTAATTCTCTAAGGGCTAAGGAAATTTTTCCTTTTCTTTTTAAATTCACCTTTTAAGTGTATTTACATATAACTGATCCCCATGTGTTTCATATAAAAATGTTCCAACTCTGCTCTGGAACACATTGGGCCCCACGTTACAGAAAGCTATGTATAAAAAGATCATTCGGCCCTAAATCTGATAAGTTGTTTGCTTTTTGAAATGTCTCAAATCTATAATTGTTTTGGTGCTTACAATGTGTGTCTGCTTTCTATACCGTTGAGACAGGAGAGACTTTGTTTGTGAAAAATCTATGTATTTTATGCTGCACAATGTAGTGATTGTGAAGAGTCTTTGGGGATTATACACCATCATGACGAAGGGGATAGTGATGATATAGTCTCCCATCGCCAGACTTTCCTCCACAGCACTGCGGAGAAGGGTCTGGCTTGTCCACACACCGTTCCGGGATGGAAAACGTGCTCTGGTTTATTGGCATTTCTTTAAACCAATCACAATCGTCATGGGCGGTGCTAAGCACTGGACGTAGCCACCGCAGCATTGGAGCAAATAAACAATTTGTCCTCCATATATATAGACTAGTGATGATATAATTATTATCCCCCCCGTAAATATGAAGAGAGTTGGCTAAAGATCTGCATGATGGGATGTGGAGCAGGACTAGACGCCTGGAGGTGGAGGGGTGGAGGAAGGTCACATTGGTTCAGAGTGAATCGACAGCTGACAGAGAGGATACAGATTCAAAGTTTGACAGAGACGATATGATAATAATAATTAATAATTTTGCTACGTTTACGCATCACTTGCGTCCATGCGGCTCCGGCGTTTCTGAACATAAAAACACTGCTACCCCCGGTTTGGTTTAAAAACTTGGGGGTTGAGCAGCTTAACCAAACCAAGCAAGCATTGCCTAAACTGTCTCAAATGAATAGGCCAGAAAACAGAATAAAGATAGAACTTTGTCTATGGAGGCAACCATGATTATGCACCGTACATTAGCTCTTTAGCTCTTAAGTCCGACGCTTGTGCACAAAAAAACATCAAATTGTCACCAGAGTTTGGAAACAACAATAAAATGTATTTAAAAAAAACCACTCCCCCCATCTGCCCACTCTTCTGCACAAACACTGACTCTGCATGAGCCTTGCATTCTTTTATCTGTCTCTCCCCTCTCTCCCTGTCTCTGAACATGTCTCTCGCTCTATCCATGGCAGACTAATGTGGCGCTTTGGCCTCGTTCCAGCTCTGTCTCCGTGGAACAGCTGGTTTCAATTAGGTCCCCTTCTAGGTCCCTATGTGCACGTGCACAGACACACTCACACACATTTAAAAAGAGTGGGGCGGCCTGCTTTCTTTGGCTCGGTGCTCTGTTGAAGTAGTAATTGAATCATTTGACCAAAATATTGGTGGTGCAGTGAAGCATCCAGCGCTGGCTGTGGTCGCCGCTCTGTGTCTTTCCATTAGACCTGGCTGGTCAAGCAATCGCTCAGCCTAATGGAACAGTAATGTGCTATAATAATGCAACGTGGATATGGAATATGAAGCAACACCAGACTTTGGCTTGTATGGATTTTGAGGGATTGAACCAGTGTATTAAAATCAGTGTTTGGCAAGTTACTCAGGACATGTACTATTAACTTATTACTCCTGAGAAAAAGTAATATTACCTTACTTATTACTTACTATCAAAAGCAATTACTTACATTACTTCTTATATTACTTTTATCACTTTCGCACACTTTATCGGCTTTGTCCTGCTCCGTCTCAACCACAGCTCTGCTTCATGTAACAGCAGCATTAAAACAGTATTTCACACTATTATGGTTACATTGTGAAATTAGACAGTATAAGCAATTAAATGTCATAAGTAGTTAAGTGGTGGAAGATGTCCCCGAGATCAACAACATATAATGTAATGTCAATTAAACGTGGTACCTGCTCGGCTCGGCTCGACTCTACTCGGCTTTTTTGTTTTTCCATAATGAAAAAATGCATGTGGTACCAGCTAACAGATACTTTTTTGAGTGAGCTGAGGGAATACCAAAAGGTGACATGAAAACCTGCAGACTGCTGATTGGTCGGAAAATATTGTCACTAATGATTTGATGAATTGATGCTCTGGGGACCATTACCCCATTACACTAGTTTTAACCGTAGTGTTGGTCACATAAACGGTTTGATCTCCTGGTGGAGCTAGAGGAAATGTCTGGGAGTCACCACAGTCATGTGGAATCATTCTTCATGGATCCTCAAGCTAAATGTCATGGGACTGTGTCCATGATGAGGATAGCTTGCTGTGGACCAAAGAGTTGGATGGACACCTCTTTGGACCGACTGTCCTCCAACCCATGCCCTGTGTATGCTGGGCTTGGCACCAAAACACCATGTAAGAAAGAGGACTGCCAATTACTTTATGTCCAATGGTCCTGTGATAAGGTCCAGGAATTCTGGACAGGGATACATGATAACCTATGTCGGATTGCAGGGACCTGAGTTCCATTCAGCCCAAGATCATTTGTTCTTGGAGATGGGTAAATTCTAAGCAGGATGGATAAGCACAGAAGAAGCTGGGTCCATACTAGTGTAACCTTTGTGTTGTCAAAAATCAACACTTTTGTTGATGCTTTTTATCAACATTTTTAACTTTTTCTTATGTTTTTGTCCCTTTTTACAACACTGTTGACGCTTTTTTTTCAGTGTTTGTCACTTATTTTTGACGTTTTCAAGACTTACTTTAGTTTTACAGTTATTTTTGGAATTTATGTTCAAAAAAGCTCATTTATAGGAAATTATGTTTGAGTTAGAAAAGCAGAAATTAGGAATTATTTAGACTTAAATTAAAGAAACGTACAGTATGTTGATGGATAATCACAGACTGGAATATGTCAACTTTTACTCGATACTATTTCAAAACTACTCCAATTTGTTTTTCAAATGCTATAAAATTGAATAAGACACCCCAAAATTAATGAAAGTAGAGATTTGTATTTGCCAAAGAGTGTTGTGTGGAATCAATCATGTTATTTTGGGTAATTACAATTGGGAAATTAAAAAGAACATTGATATAGGAAAACAGGTCAATTTGACCCGAAGACAACATGACGGTTAATAACAGCCAGGCAGATTATTTTAAGAGGATGGAAGAATGAAGGGGTGCCATCAATCCAGAAGTGAATCTCAGTTTTCTGTTGCAGGACGAAAATTTTTTGGGAACGTAAACATGTTCCACCAAAACAAATTCCTTCCCGAGGCTATTTTGCAGAGGCGCCGTTGCTTCATCCGTGATTGGATTGATTGGAGATGATTGTGATTGGTTTGAAGAAATGCCAATAAACCATCCCAGAATGCTGTCTTGACTCGCAAGACCTTCCTCGGCAGCGCTGCGGAGGAAGGTCTGGCAATGCAAGACTACTGATTTAGCAACAGCGTTACAGTATATTTGGCTACCGATGTTAAGCAATTTAGGTTTGACATTGACGGTCAGTGTGTTACTCTTTACTTCCGATAACTCGCCCATTCCCTAGTAAAAGGTAAGTCTAGAGCGTGGAGGGGGGGGTTTGATGTGCTACTTGAGCGATAGAGGGGCGTAATCAGCCTGGGTGATGCTGCGACCGCAGGCAACCCAGAAAATAGGGCCTAATATACGCTATGTAGTTATGTTGTTGTGTGGGCTTTGGGGATGGATGGCGCGCGTAGCATTTTCCAACAGTGCAACAGGCTGGCCCTGATTAAGAACATAATACATAATACATGTCCATCATATGCGTTAGTATGCAATGGATTATATTCTATGGAGGGTAAAATGTCTGTCCTCAGTCCCTTTCAGCTCTCCTGGGCAAAATGGGTCTCTTACTTTGTGTCCTTCATTTTTTTTCTCTTACGTCTCCTCTTCTATACATCATCATTTTACTCCACATCCTCCACAGGTCATTAGGAAGCAGATATCAATATTTTACTCCCTGCCTTTTATTTCTACATGGAAATATCAAACATATTAGGCCGATGGATGTGCCGTCCCAGGGCTACTGCCATTTGAATATTTCAGTAGGTCCATGAAAGAAGCTTTCTGAATTTTAGATGTGGGTTTTTTAGATGCGATTCCCTTCGTCGACCTTTCTCATTTTCTTTCTTTCCGCCGCTCCAGATTTCCCCGACAGATGTGACACTAATTGATTTCTTTATTTTTGCTTTTGTTCTTTCAACTATTTCTTCCTCCTCCGTCTTTTCCTCCTACTTTGGTTCTCTGTCAGCCATTTCTCCATCTCTTCCTATTTCTTACTCAGTTCTTTTTTTCTGTCTTAGTTTCCACTGCTGTATTTTCTGCGCTAGATGTGACAGCAATTGATTTTTCTTTCCTTCTTTCAGCTATTTCTCTCTCTCTCCCTCTCTCTTTACTTACTTATTTCTTTGTCTCTCCTTACACCCACTTCTTCATTTTTTTTTTGTTGCCTGTAGTGAATGTGCTGATTTCCAGCAGTGGAGGAGGTAGAGAGTGCAGATTGAATTGCAGGATGGCTAATAATTGCACTACACTGATTGCAATTTTACATTCAGTTTTCCGGAACAATCAGATTAGAGAGAGAGTGTGTGTGTGTGTGTGTGTGTGTGTGTGTGTGTGCCTTTGGGCAAATATGTGTGCACCAGCCTGAGATAGTGCAGATGTTGGCAGAAAACTGCAAATCCGCAGCGGCGATCTCATCTCTGTTATCGGTGTAAAAGGATTGTACAGCAGCTGACTTTGCATAAACATTTTTTTCTCTCTGCTTCCCAAATCAAATTTTGCGAGAAAAACGCCTTTTATACGAATTAACCGTTGTCCAAGAGACAGAGACGATTCCTCATGCTGTAAATGTGGAAGACACATGTGGTGATATGTGAGTCTGCATATCATAAATCTGCTCCACAGGTGCATGGGAGTACACAGAGGAATAAATCCATGTTGTAAATACACAAGCACATATGTCAGGAGTGATAAATCATTGACGCTAATGCGAATCTAATGTAAGCAGCTGCATTTGACTAGTGCAAACAGCTTTGTGAAGGCAGACAAAACAAAGATTTCCATCACGTTTTATAAATATAATTATATACATACCAGCAAGGGTTTAACTGATGTTATTTTTGGATTGTACTGAAGAAAGGCATCCAAAAAAGTGCTTTTATATTCCTTTTAGGGCTGTCACTTCAAAAAATCAAATGTCAACAAAGATTGTTTGACTGCTCGTTTTTCTTCTCCCTGCACATATTTTTAACAAAGTCACAGGCTTTCCAGACTGCAGCATTTAACTTTGTGATTATAACCTAAAGAACTAAATAGGTCGATTGACAATGACTTCCAACACGACATATGAGCGTTGTATTTAATTTCATGGTGCAGCCACACGGTGGACGTTTTAAAGTGTACATATTATGCTTTTCCATATTTTCTGTCATACCTACAATGTTATAATGTCAATTTCATGTTAAACGTGGCCAAAACTTCAATAATTAAGTAAACTAGTGAACTAAAATGTTCAGATTTCCACTGTTCTGAACGCTCCGGTTTCAACAATTTTTTCTATTCTTGGCTAAGTCTTATGCAACTCTAAGATGGCCTGCTTTGATTGGTCATCTGCTATTGGCAGAACTGGAGAGTTTTTTGTAAACCACTGTGATGTTAACATTGTTGCACGTAACTACCATAGACAGTTAAAGAAATGGACCAACAAATCCCATTGTTCTGGACGGAGACCAGTGAAGGAAAATAGAAGCACTTTTCCGGTGATGGCTAGGCGTTACTGCGCAGCCTCCAACTGAGTTGAACGACGTAGTTGTGACGTGGGCAACCTGTCTGAGATTTCTTCTGGTAGCTGTGCTAAAAGAAATCTCAATCATTCCTAATCAGCAGAGACGGAGATATAGGTATGTTAGTAGATAACATAGACACAGGCTAATTATTGCTAACTAACATGCTAGTTAACGATAGCAATTAAACCTAAACAGTTAATATAAGTCCAAACTGTCTGCAAGCTTCTCCTGACAATACGGTTGTTTGTCGACAATGCGACAGCAAGTCGCGTGCTTAAGACACAATCGTTAGCCTATTTTTACAAAAATGTCTGCTACGGAGCCATAACGTGAGATACAAGGTAATGGAGCCTTTTATACATTGTTGTGTTCTCTAGAAATAAATAATGCACTAAGTCTTGAAATGCTTCAGATGTAAAGTTATTTGTTGTAAAGTTATGCCAAAATAATTGCCAGACAATGGGATGCTAACTGCAGGTGATGGCTTTTGTAGCATTAAATTGGCGCCATGGAAGCTACGCTTAGAGAGGAGAGGCTTACCCCCTTGACCCCCTTGGGTTTGAAAATCGTATTTCATTAGATTATTTCCTGAATTGTTGGTGATGGTAATACTGCATTTAAATACCTACAATTTTGGATAGGCTAAAATTATATTTATTACATTTTTTTCAGTACCCCCCAAACTATTATTTTCATCCCTTCTACACATTCGAACACTGGCTCCAGGTCTCAAGCCACAACTTGTCAGAATTACAGTGCAAGGGGTCACAATGGTACATTAAGACAGTGCAAGAGCTCAAGCGGAATTATTTCAGCGATCTGTAGAATGTACTCATATATTTCATGAGTAGTTCATTGGAGAACTTTTCTCAAAATAGAAAATGTTGTTCGAATCAAATGAAAATGTGGAAATCATCATTATGCCATCATAAGCTTAAGAACTACGCACTGTGCTTACTGATGAGCTATTTATGCAAACTTGTTCTTGCTGGTTCTTTTCCTTTTTACATCACAACACTATGAATTGTGGGTTATTCCCTGAAGCAAAGTGTGCAGGAATGCAGACTTAAGGAAAGTGTTCATAAAGGGCTTGAAAAGGCTTTGAGATTTTGTATGGCTTTGTATTTTCCAGTATTACAGTGGTGCCTGACAGCTTTGTATAGCTGTCAGGCACGTGGCTCAAAGTCGTAGTTTATTTAGAATCGTTGACAGTTTATTAGTTTTTCCTTTTAATTCGTCACCTGTCTTTACGTACGTGTGGGAGCAAAGTATGACAAAGACTTTGTACTAAGATGCAACACCACCAATAACTAAACCCAAAAACGGTCAACAATCACTGACACAGTGTCAAAGCTACAATGCTACAGGGTTTTCTATTTTTCTGTCCATTTTTCTATAAGACCAGTGCTATAATGGTCACTTTCCTCAGCACATGTGCAAACCTTCACACACATATGCATCATATCAGAGGTAGACAGCTTATGACAGATTAGTTCCATATTTCACAACAACCCAAACTGCAGTCATGATGTACAAAAAGAGAGGAAGTGGAGACAGAGTAATGACAAATGTTAGAATTTCTGTATGTAGTAGAGTAAAGCCAGATGTCTCACTTCTCACTAACACACACACACACACACACACACACACACACACACACACACACACCCTTAGACAAAAGTGTAGAAAAGCAGAGAGTAAATGGAAAAAGATAAACTGCAACTGTCTCCTATGCGATATCAGAGATCACCACGTATCCTACCATGCATCTAAAGCAAAGCATTTTTCTGATATCATAGCTAGAAATGCAAATAGCTCTAACATTTTATTTGAATACATTTCAATTCAATATCAATTTAAATTGTATTTATAGTATCAAATCATAACAAGAATGACCTCAAGACACTTTACAGTTAGAGTAGATCTAGACCACACTCTATAGCCCCAACAATTCCCCCAAGAGCAAGCATTTAGTGTGACAGTGGTGAAGAAAAACAGACCCAGGCTCTTGGTGGGCGGCCATCTGCCGCTGCTGGTTGGGACACAGAGACACTGCTAGAGATATACAGATATAGAGAAATATGTTTCATAATAATAATAACAGTTGGTATTATGAACAGTGGAAAACATAGACTAACAAGGATGACACTATCAGATCTTGTATTTCACGTACTGATCATCATGACCCTTTTAAATCAATCCTATGCCCTGCTTCTCTGAACTGTATTGTACCTGTGGCCCCTGTCAGCATTGATGGATATTGTATCACACGTGAAACCTATCTATTCATCTTCAGAAATTGTCCCCACTCTTCTTTTGAAGAGGTATTTGGTACTATTGGTCCCAGCCTCTTGTCTGTAATAAATAGCTCTCTTATGAATGGTACAATCCCATCTAGCCTTAAACATGCTGTGGTTCAGCCTCTAATTAAAAAACCTAACCTTGACCCTACTGATTGAACAGCTTTAGGCCTATTTCTAGTTTATCGTTTATGTCAAATATTTTGGAGAAGGTTGTTCTTGCTCAGCTCTCTTTATTTTGAAGTGGAAATAATGTTTTGAAAAATTTTAGTCTGGTTTCAGAGTATGCTATAGCACAGACAAAATACTTTTTAAAGTGCTACATGATTTGTTGCTGTTCGGTGACGGAGGAAATTGTGCTATTTTACTTTTGCTGGACCTTGGTGCTGCATTTGACACTGATGATCATGCCATCTTGTTATATTGCCTTTAGTATAGGGTAAGGATCCAGGCTGTTGCTCTGCTGTGGTTCAATTTTTTTTTTTAAATAGAACCTTTTCTGTTGAAATTGGAAATATCTCTTCCTCTTCGGCAGCGATTACATACGATGTACCTCAAGGTTTGATTTTAGGGCCCCTTTTATTCTTTTTGTACATACTCCTATTGGGCTCCATTTTTCACAAACATAAGTTATCTTATGACTGTCATGCTAATGACACACAGCTGTACCTGCCTCTAAAAAGAGACTAAGTCCGTAGGGAGTTGGTTTGGGAACCGGAGGGTTGCCGGTTCAAGTCCACATACGGACCAAAGTATGGTGGTGGACTGGTAGCTGGAGAGGTGCCAGTTCACCTACTGGGCTCTTGAGCAAGGCACTGAACCCCCAACTGCTCAGGGCGCCTTTCCATGGGCAGCCCCCTCACTTTGACATCTCTCAATTAGTGCATGGATAGGTACTGAGCATGTACTTGGTCCCCCAAATTCAGTTGACAAACTTTTGAAAGATTTGGGACTTTATCTTCAAGTGTGTGCCCTTTTGCCCAAAATCTAGGTTTCAGGTCGTAAGGACTTGAAAACTGTTATTCATGCTCTTATTTTGTCTCGTATTCTGACTACTGCCATTCCTTGTATCCTTTGCCAATCATCTTTATCATGCCTGCAGCTTGTCCAGAATGCAGCTGCTAGATTGTTTACTGGTACCAGAGGGAGGGATCATATCTCCCCGATATTGGCTTCTCTTCACTGGTTACCGGTCAAAAATAGAATCAATTTTAAGGTAATGTTACTTGTTTTTAAGCCATTACATGGATTGGCCCCTTTATATATTGCTGATGTCCTTACCCTACATCACTCCTCCAGGAACCTTTTAGATGTTCCACAGTCTCAGATGAAAACAAAGGGTGATCATGCCTTCTATGAAGGTTAATATAGTGTGAGAGCTTGTAGAATACAATGTGTGGAAAAAAAGTTGTATGTTAAAATTTGTACTTGTAAACATAAAATGTACACTTGCAAAAAATATTCATTCAAAAAAAAAATCTGCTTGTAAAAAAAAAAAAATCTAAACTTGTAAATTGAAAATTGCACTTGTAGAACAGAAAGGCTGGGGAAAGCAGGGGTTTCTATCACCAGATGACGGACAACTGTCCGGCTTATTCATGTAGCATGGCAGCTTGGTGGAATAGCAAGCTAGCGTTAGCTAACTAGCAGCCAGGCTGCTTCTAAATACATGCCTGTTAATTATCTCAACTCTTCTTAACAGTCAAACTGAAACCCCGGCGGTGAGCTCCAGGTCCTCCAGCCGCAGACGGACCGCCATCAGTGGGGATCGGCCAGCGTAGCAACGTTGCTATTGCCAGAAAGCTTCGCTACCAACCTCGACCTGACACAGCTCCAGCGGGACACGGAGAGCCCCACACAACAAGAATTTCTGCAGAATGAGTGTTCCTTAACACGCATATCTGGTGAGAATTACATCCATCTCGCAGGCAGCCACAATAATTTCTGCTGAATCTCTTCATCCAGGAAGCAAGGATATGATAATAAAAAATGTATGTCTCTAAACGTTTTTAAATTATAATCATCATTGATGAACATGGCAAAGAAATGTATATAGCCTAGCTTTTAACCAGTAGCTACTTTGCCTTATAAAATCATTATTTACCCTTGTGGATGCAAGTCCAGTACAAATTTTAACATACAAGTTTGGATTTTTGGTTCTGCAAGGTCTCACATTGTATTCTACAAGATCTAACCTTTTTCACCATATTTACCCTCATTGCCTTCTCCGGTGTGGCCCTGAGACTCTGGAACAAACTTTCCATTCATATTAGGTCCTCTACTGCCAAGATCTTTAAATCTCGGCAGTAGAGGAGTCTTAAACCACATTTTTATTCTTTGGCGTGTGATTTAGTTTCAGGACATTTGTATAGAAGTGTGTTGTTTGTGTGATGTTCACTGTGTCTATATTTTTATTGTCTTCCTTTTTTTTTTATAACATAATATAACTTATAACAGCACTTTCTTCGGCCTTGGTTGGTTTTAAATGTGCTCTATATATAAATTGACTTGACTTGACACACACACGCACACACATACACACACACACACACACACACACACACACACACACACACACACACACACACACACACACATTGCTACAAATGTGTACCATGCAGTTTGGAGCCTGAGAGTGTTGGAACCGAGCCAATCATAACACATCTGCTGCCGAAGACACTGGCAGTACTGGGATTAATATTAATTGCACTTAATTAAATGAGTTGCACTCACAATATCATATTGCAATATTTTAGTTGTGAAATAACACATTTATTCCAATATCTGTACATTTTATCATATCTAAAAGAAGTGGTCTCCCAAACTATAAAACATATGACCCTGAATGTGCATTTTTCTCCTAAATCTAACAAAATCATTTTTTGAATTAAAAAATTTGACTCCTACTCATTTACTTGCATTTTCTGGCATTTTAACCCGCATCTTACAGTTTTCATCATCTTCAACAGTAGATGGAGTTTGCTCAGTTCCCATGGTGATCAGACCCTCAGAAAGCGGCAAGCTTTAAAGCAAATTAAACAAAGCGGCCAAACGGTGGCGTTCCAACTCCCGGCCCATCACGTGTGACAGTGGTGAGAAAAAACTGACCCAGACTCTTGCTAGTCAGCCATCTGCCGGTTGGGACACAGAGACACTGATACAGATATACAGATATAGAGAAATATGATTCATAATAATTAAGCAGTTGGTATGATAAACAAAGGGAAACATAGGCGGATTGGCAATCTGGCAGTTCTGGTAAATACCAGGAGGGCCAATGCACTCTTGGGCCCATTTGGAGCCGCTGAAAAAAATAAAAAAATGCTGCAACACTGGTGTTTCACACTACTTTGACAAAAACAGACTGCACAGCTGCAGCCTGGAACCTCTCTTCTAATACTGCGGGCTTTTACATTTCAAAACAAAACCTTGCGTTTAAAAATGTTTTAAATATGCAAGCATTTCCATTCTAAGATGGTGCCATGGTAGCTCATTTGAAGGTTTTATGAATGGTGTATTATTTCATTATGAAAGCCTCTAAGTGTGCCTCATGCTGCTCGTGCCACATTGTCACGTGAGCCTGGTTTTTGCAATTATGAAGCAAATATGTCCGGTCTGAAATTGGGCCGGTAAGGGCTTAATTGAAGTTAATCGAACTATTACTAGAAATATTAGTTGTAGCAGTTCAAGGCGTAGCAGGGCGCTGAGCAGGACCACAGCACCAGCTGCAACCATGATTTCGGTGCCACCCCAATCCAAGGAAAACTGCAAGACAAGGATTTCGGCCACCATTTTTGGCTCCATGATGGCTTCATACAGGGCCCCGCCTCTAACGCTGTATCCACTTGCATCCACTATAAGTTCCTTCACCTTTATCCACTGAAGTAAACTAGAAATACTGTATGTTGTGGTAAAAAGCTCAGGAAAACATTCACACTCAAAATAGTTTTGTGATTTGATGAAAACCAATTTTCGTGGTTCTGTTGTGGAAAACTGGAATGCTGATTTTAATCACACATTATATGATCTAACAAATGACCAAATGCACGGCCCAAAGATATTTAAATCAGCAAATGTAAAATCTGAGAATTGTTGGCACGTAATTACACACAATTTCAATTATAACTTTGTGTGTACTTTAGTGACCAGATTGTCCCAATATTTGTTCTCTCTTTTCTCTCTCCTCATGGTTTCCCTCTTCCTCATTCCTCAAACCAACCAGAGGTCAACGCTCTTCTCTTTCTCTAAACAGAAGAACTTTGGAAGGGAAGCAAACAGGCAGGAATGTGAGGCATGTGAGAAGGATGGACACAAATTGTTGTTGCATGCATGTGGGGGTTTTTACAGTCGGAGGTCAAAATGTTGTCTGCACACGCTGAAATCCTGTGACCAAACATGAGTTTAGACGCCACACACACACACACACACACACACACACACACACACACGGAGCATGAGAGGTGGGGGAGGCATGTGGTGATCTGGGCCCGTGAAGCAGCAGGAAGCACAGTGAGCAGCCAGAGAGGAGTCCAGGCATCACGAGGAGGAATATTCAGAGGGTCACTTACAGTAAACAAGTGTAAACTATACATTATACTGAGCTGATGTTGGCCTCGTAGCTTTGCATTGCCAGACCTTCCTTCACAGAGCTGCGGAGGAAATCCTAGGCCACACAGCATTACTAGATGGGAGAAAAACATGCTCTGGCTTATTGGCATTTCTTTTATCCACTCACAATCGGTACTGCGCCTCTGCAAAATAGCCTCTGGAAGGAACTTGTTTTGGTGGAACATGTGTACGTTCAAAAGTTGTTTTAGTCGTGCAACAGAAAACTCAGATTTGAGTTCGTTTTGTAAACAAACATTACAGTTTTAGTTAATGTAGTGTTTTTTTCTAATGCCTTGTTTTCATATTCATTTCAGTTAACAACAATGTTTTTTTGTTTTTAGCCCAGGAGGACACAGAGGATTATAAAAACATGATGGACTCTTCAAGAGAGGTAATTGTCTTCAATTGAGCTTCTGTACGGGAAAGTCACCGGACGCCACAATCTTCTGAACATAGCCATACTGAGAAATACAGAGAGAGTTGTGTGGAGCTAATAGTCTTAATTAGCTTTGTAGCAACTCATTTTGCAATGGCTTAAATGTAATGGATGTTCATTAATATCAAAAAGTTATGCATTTAATCATTTAAAGGTGCCCTGCCACACAAAACTGTTTTTACTTGCATTTTAAAAAAATATGTTAGGTCCATATGTGTTTGTGTTATGTGGTGAATGTGAAGATGAACTGCTACCTCCTCTGTCAGCTCTAGCCACTGGAAAGAAGTAAGCGGAGAAATCAGGCCAATTACATAAGCTGGTCAGTCTGATGTCATGAGCTCATTACTATTCATGAGATCACCCTGTTGCGCTGGGTAAAGGATGCTGATAGCCAGACTCTGATTGGCTAGCTGTTAGCCAATCAGAGTCAAGCAGCTTAGCTTGTTGAATATTAATGAGAACTGGCACATGTCGAGCTGAGTCTTCCTGCAGGCTTTCTATACAACACTAGAATCGCTGAAACAAGGTAACCAAGGCATTTTTTTTCCCCACAAAAACAGTTTTAGAGTCCATGGTAGAACTTCAGACATTACCACAAAGTAATGAAATACGTGTGACAGGGCAACTTTAAGACAGGAACAAATGTGCCATGTCTATTTAGAGCCTGTATCTTTCAAACAAAGTACAATGCACACAAATGCAGAGAACACAAACATGCTTCAGACTATGATGTAGCAGTTGTAGTCTCAGATACAACATGTCTCAAATGTTTCCCAGGATTGTGACATCAAACATGATCCAGCTTTCAGATGAAAATGAAACCGCCCCGGCCCGTTAGCAGGCAGTAGTGATGAGGGATTAATGGAGCAGTTACAGAACGATCTTGCTGCTTTCTTTCTGAATATGCAAACTATTCATCCATGTATCCACGAGCACAACATAGGAAATCATTGAGCATATTGATAATTTGTTTCCACTATGGGAACCAGTTTTCAGAGAATCTCTTAGTACTGGAAAAAACATGACACATTTTTTAATTAGATTGTACGGTCAATCTGCTACCTCTGAAAGACCACTGACTGCAGCAACAATGAAAAAACCATATAATGAGGATAAAGTTCCATTTGCCAAGCCTGTAGAGTACATTACTGAGTTGTTACAGCGTTCCATATTGAGCATTTCTGGTTGTATGAGCTGACAGATCATAAAAAGCAAGTGCCATATAGTAATAGCTGTATGTCAGCTATGTTTTGCCCACAGGGTTTTTCAAGCAGTAGTTCATTCCAGTGTCTGGGTAAAAGAGCAATCCCCAGCCTTTTTCCTCATTGACCTGAAGGAGGCTAAAGATCTGTCTGGACCGTGCGATCTGGGTCTGGGCCCGCACGGCGCTGTGTGACCTGGAAGCTAGAGGGGTGCCACTCCAGTCTTGCATTGCCAGACCTTCCTCCACAGCACTGAGGGGGAAGGTCTGGCAAGTCCACACAGCATTCCGGGATGAGAGAAAAACCTTTCTCTGGTTTATTGGCATTTCTTTAAAGCAATCACAATCCTTCATGTACAATGTAAAATGCTGCTGAAACACATTCTGCGTGGCTTTTTCACCCCTGACAAGGACATTACACTTATATACTTTGAATAGGAAAAGGTATTAAATCTTTCCTGCAGCGAAGCAAGGCAATTGTAATTACATATATAGTCATAGGTAAAATGCATCCAGCAAGAAGTACCAAGTCTATGATGAAAAAAATCAAGGGATATTTGGGCAAGAAAGCCCACGATCGCAAAGTTACAAGGGTTAGGTAAGAGTTTTGAAAAGGAAAAAACAGCTCTAATCTGCCTCTCACTTTGCTAAGCTGTGGGGAGATGGAGGTATTTTCTCCACACAGGAATAACCAGGCTGTGGCTTGTTGCTCTCTCTGCGGCTGTGGGGAGGCAGCGCTGATTAGCTCCAACTCTGTTTGGGTTCAGAGGAGTGGAGCACAAATTGGAGCAGACCTCTAAAAATAGGACGTATTTCTTACCCCTCCCAACATCCAGGTCTTTGTGTATGTGTGCGCAGGCAGGCTCTGCCTTCCTCGCACAACAAGTCATTCATGCACATAATAACAACACACACATGCACAGGCACACAGAAGAGTGGATCCATTTCCTGTGAGAAGAGGCCTCAGGGTTGAATGTTGCTCTCTTCTTGAATAAATCTTTCATTTTTCATGCAGAGGCATCAGAGATTGCATTTGTGTTTCTTTTACCTGTGTGTGTGTGTGTGTGTGTGTGTGTGAGAGAGAGAGAGTGTGAATTATTTATTTGAAAGTTTTGGTGTAACATTTGATGTAACATTTTTAACTCTTTTATTATTGTATATTATTGTAAGTGTTTTTCATAAGATAAATGTAAATATGTTACATATCACAGATTGTGAATGTTTCAATTATTTGTTATTACTTTATTTAATATCATGGATCGTGGAAGGTGCAATAGAATATGCAAAATCTTTTGTTAAAATATTCGAAAAAATCAAATCCTTATCTCAATATCTGGCACGAAAATTGCTATTTGATTTTTTTCCCCCAAAAATCATTCAGCCCCTAGTGTGTGTGTGTGTGTGTGTGTGTGTGTGTGTGTGTGTGTGTGCAAGTCCATGCACATTGTAGCCATGTTGGAGTGTGTATTTAGTGTACTGGGGTACATCATTTACCATAATTGCTCGGGGCTTTTATTTGAAACAGGCTTCTATTAGAGGCAGGCCTTTGTTTCTAATTCCATCTTTATAAGTATATAAGTATAAGTATCATTGTTTTAAATGTACTGTTTTAAATCAAAAGCCATAGATCAGCCATAGAACAGCCAGAAGGGCGACAGAGCAATTTGGGTCAGAAATAATCAAATACCACCACTGTGTCAGTTTGAACCCTGTAAATGTACCGGGTATTACTTCAAATACAGGTACTGCAGTACTGCAGGTAGATTACAATATCATAATCCTTATGTTTCTTCCAGTCTCGGATGTCCAAATGTCTCGCAGCTTTTTCACCCGAGTTTTCCTCCGCATACTTTAAAACTCTTTTGGTTTTGTTGTACGTTACTACACACTACACGTGGCTGAGTAACACATACAGCCGCATTGACTACAAGACCGGTAGGACAATAATACGTGTGGAAAAAAGCATAAATATATTGTTGAATCTGTTGAATTAAATTGGAAGAAATGTACATTCCGATAAACTTGAATGCACATAATATGAAAAGCACTTAGGAGAATATCCACACTATTTTTTCCTTGGCGTTATTTGAGGCAGGCCTTTATTTGTCTGTGTTGGTATTTGAGGAATTACGGTATGTACCTTCCTTCCTCACTAATATTTTCAGAGACCGCTAGCTAAATCCTTGGACCCCTGACCATCATATCTGTCCAATCATTCAAGATTAGATTAGATACAACTTCATTGTCATTGTGCAGTGTACAAGTACAAAGACAGCGAAATGCTACAGCAAGTGTTGAGATGTAGTGCCAATAATGGTCCTGGAAATGCAGCCTTCGCAGACATCATTATCAAAACGCCCACAGTCAGACCAGAACAGGCTTTAAATGAAGGAGCATCAAAGTTAAAGCAACACTAAAGAACTTTTCCTGCTTCAGTCCTCCTACAGGTTGGAAGCGGAAGTTTGCCAGTTTGGGCAGCGGAGCTGTAGTTTGAATGAACTAGACAATGTAAAGTAATGGACAATTCCGCTTCCAACCTGTAGGGGGACCAGAGAGAAAAGTGTTAGCTACTACAATCCTACAACTAAAAACTGTCAAGTAGCAATGTATATGATCGATGAGGTACGCTATAGTTGCCCTAAATTACTTCTGATTGGATGGATGATTTGCCCCCTAGATCTACTTCAGTCAGCAACATTTTTTGGGGGATTTTACAGGAAAATGAAAGGGAAGGGTTTTGATTTAAACAATAATCCAACATTATTATAATTTATTTTTTTATTTTTATTTTACATATATTTAGCTTGAATTTTTCACACGGCTGTCCCTAGAGGTTGGCTGTCAATCACAGAGTGTGGGCGGTGCTCTTGATTTTTCTTCTTCTGTCAGTCTGCTTGTATGGCGGACTTCTAAGAAGTTTTCTCCCCATCCAGAATATACTCAGGTTAGCACGGTAACTTTTTTTTAATTGAAATTGCTTCAACATTTAATATGAATAAAGGCTTTCCTTAAAAAAAAAAAAGGAAGGAAGAGGAATGGGGGTTTTGATATATATAAAAAAAAACGCCCTCCAATATAATGTATTTATTTTAAATATATTTGGCATAAACAAAGATTTCACATCAAGGGATTTCACAGATACTGCTGCTGAGTCCTTGCTTCTGCAGGCGGGGTGACCTTTGACCTCTGACTGATGGTTTGACCTGCCTGCGTTTGGCATTGAAAAGGGCATCTGTTGTGCTCTCCTCAGCCACCGTCTGTCTCTTCACAGCAGCCCACACGGTCTAATATTGCAGTAGCACCCCCCCACACACACACACACACACACACACACAGCCAAGTGTTTCTGCAGCAGTGGGAAGTTAGCTGGAGGCTCTGACCTCCTGTTGTTCTGCAGGCAGAAAGCTACAGTGCTGTATGGTGGCCAGGCTTGTTTTATTTATTTATGTATGTATTTATTTATTTATTTATTTACTTACATGTGATTCAAAATCTGTGAAAAAGACACCTATTCCATCACTCTCAATTAAGCGTTTATTTTTTGGAGGAAGGAATGCCAACTTAATGCATTCATATTCAATTTTGTTAAAGCAATTTAATCAAAACGAGAGTCAATTGGCAACCCTATATCTATTATTGATGGGGAATAAAGTTCTTCAAATCTTTGTTGGCTGCTTTTTAATTTGAAAGTCCTGTGGTGTGCAGAAAAGAGCTGGCTGACAGAAGAAGAAAAATTAAGAGTACCGCCCACACTCACAGCCGATCTCTGGGGATAGCAGTACAAAAGCATAAAAAAACAAATTAACGATTACATACAAAAATCACGTGCATAGCTTTAAACAAAAAATGCTTGTGTAATGTGTTTGTGCATGAAATTTACAATGCTACTTGACTGTTAGTTTTCTGGATTGTAGAAGCTAACACTAAAAGATGCTGCGTAGAGCTCAGGGTTTAACTTTAAAGCCTGTTGTGGTGTGACTGTGTGCATTTTAGTAGAACTACAGATGATGTCCGGGAAAGCTCCATTTCCAGCCCAGGCACTACATGTCCACACTTGCTGTAGTATATGGCAAAGGACCATTTTTGGAACACATAAATAAAGTTGCTACTATAGTAGTGGGCTCCAAAGATATATCCCTAAATAAATCCGTGCTCCCAAGAGGGACAAGGGACACATTCCTGGTTTCCTCCCCACATCCCGAGCAAGAAAAGCAACTGGAACAGAGACACACACACACACACACACACACACACACACACACACACACACAAAAGAGGACATCAAAGATTTTTTTTTTAAATTCTTTAATTTATCCAGGGAAAATCCAAATTCAACAACCCTGCCTCACTTTTAGTTAGTTTCGGTGGGCAAATCATTAAATCATGCTTTAGTTCTTTATTAAATAAGTAAAATAAGTAGTTTTTTTAGTAGTGTTTTGAAGTTATTATGTATTAGCTATCAATCTCATTGTACATATATAAAAAGTATAAAAATGTGCAATGGACTCAGAAGTGAACAATTGTCTGGAAGAGGGTGAAAGAAGATTGCAGTAAAGTATTTAAAAAAATGTCAAAATTATAGAAATGAGGCAAGAATCATAAATGTCACCCATAAAACATTCCATTTAAGCTACACTAATTAGTATTTTTATATTATCAATGGATTGAAGGACTTAGTAGTATAGGGTGTAAATCATGCTTCAGTTACAAAGTGCTGTACAAACGAGGAGACCAAGACTGTTGTCTAAGACGTGAAACAATCAACACTAAGATTCATGAATTAAAACTAGAAAACTAAAGCAGGAATCATAAAATGACCGATACAAGCCATTAAACCTGCACTAATTGATATTGTTATACTGTATCATCAATCAATCAATCAATCAGTCAATCAATCAATCAATCAATCAATCAATCAATCAATCAATCAATCAATCGTGTGTTTAATGTGAGGGTGACCCTCATAGTGGCGAGCCCACAGACAATTATCACCAACTCTGCAGTTGCAAAAGTGACGCTTGGTCAGGTGCCTTTGGCGTTTACTATTGACGTAAAAAGTCTCCTTTAGCGTCATATTTAGTGATGCCTGGCGTCATACTTGGCGTCACTTTTTGACGCTCTCGGGACTCACGGCTAGCATTTGGCACCATATTAAGACGTGCTTGGTCCGGAATATTGGCGTCCCTTTTTCACGCTCTGGGTCGGGACGTACGTTTAACTGACATGAGGCACAAAAGTGGAAACTTAGGTTTAGGAAAAGATGATGGGTGGGGTTTCAAAATGTACGTTTCCGGAACTCCGAACCCTGGGGGAAAGTCTTGTTTTGTTTGACACATCCACCATCCCAACCAACCTCCTTATGCAGATTTTCTGTCTTATATACTGCTCTCTACTGTTGCATCTCTTAACACTACGTAATCTTAAAGTGCCGTGTTACTGCTGCTCTGCCCGATGTGTTCTATACACACGCTAAAGGGTAATCTTTGCATTGGTATCTGACGCTGAGAGACACTGACCAATAGGGCTGTTGGAACGAATTCCAAAAGTCAAATTCCATACTATTCGTATTTGAATTCTGAAATTAATATTCCAATGTGATTTTTTTATAAATATGTTGGCTAACGTTAACTAAGCGCCCTCTGCTCATGTCATGTCTGATGAACAATATGTTACGGGACTGAGAAACGCAAGAAAGGCATTGTGAGCTAGCGGGGGGGGAATGGAATGGAAGAAAGATGGGAAATAGTTTTAACATAACTTTAAAATCAACATCCATCGAGCCAAAATGCTTATGTTATCAATTGTCCTGGTTTCCTAGTTGCATTGCTAATTTTGGAGCTAAACTGGGAGCTCCATGTAGACAGCTAAAGCTAATGTTAGCTGCCCTACAGCTGTCAAAGTTAGCTTTGATTTCATATATTAATTTCTAACAGCTGTAGTCTCAGTAACGTGACAATCTAATAAACAGGTTGCTTATAAATCGCTGAAATAGTATTGACAGCGCAGTTTGGCTTAGTTATCGATGCTGTTAGCATCGTGGCACTGTTATTTAATTTATGACAAATCATTTCAGCTCTGCTTTTTAACATGATGTCAACCGAGCACCGTTAGCCTTAACAACGGAGCCACTTGTGAGATAATGTTTCATTACAGAGTTCTCTGTTGATTTGTGTTTGTCGCGGTGTGCTCGTGGTCGAAAAGTATGTAAACAGAGAGCGGCGTGCCAGAAATGCAATGTGCCATGACGTAGGTCCCCTTCAAGGCCAGCTGCAAGGCTAGCAGCTGGCGAGCATTATAACGTGTGTTACAAAGTGACGCACGTTTGTCACGGAAGTAAAGGTTGGACTACAATAGATGTGTTTGGAGCAGATTGTGAACAGTGTTTTCTGTTGGAGATGGTAAGTCCCTTTGGGGGAGGGGGGCACTTTGGGCTTTTTTACTTTGTAAACCTATTAAATGCACAAAAAAAGATATATAACACAATAAAGGAAAGGGGAAAAAGCCAAAAAGCTAACATGAACACTTTAAAGCGTCATATGAAGTTTTCTTGTACACAGATAAAATATTTGTTTACATTCAATGTTACTTACCAAAACTAATTTGATCCATCCTTTATTTTTAAGTATGTTTAATCCAGCATACATCACAATGATGTTTATCTGCTAGCAGTCTTATTCACTGTCATTCCCGGTGCACTGCAGCATATCTAGACGTGTTACTGCACACTTTAGTTCAGTGAAATAATGTTTTTCTTGTTTGCTTGCACGAGATAAAACAAATCAGCGACTCATTCCAGAAAATACATTCCTACAAAAAATGGGTGTGAACTGGTTTGCTGTTTTAAATGCGTACAAAAAAGGTGAAGTAGTAACAATAGTTGGAAAAGTCTATAGGCTTTAGTATGAATATCATTAAAAGTTGAATAATAACAATATTGTATGAAAGTTGTGGTAATTTGTATTTTTAAAAAGCTAATGCTAAACTGAATTGCCGGCTTTAATTTGGATGAAGAAGTAGCTGAAAGAGTAATACTTATGGTTATTAATACATCCTCTCCTGTGTTCCTATTATTTTTGGGAAAAAAAACTGATGACTCCAGTGTTTTTAATGTACTGTGCCCAGCAGCAGCAAAGGCTCATTCTTTGGCTCAAGCCATAATGTCTCATCGGTGGCTATTTTTGCTCCAAGTTATAACTGGATGCAAACCTTTAGTTGAAATTCCATTTGAAAATGCCTGTTTATGTTTCATTCCAAACTCATACCAAACCATTGAGTTACCATGCAAGTAATAGTATTAAGAAAAGAAGAGAAGCATTGCCTGATTGGAAAAGTATTGTACCACTGGCTTTAAATTGTCATTGCTGGCGAGTCACGTTCATCATAGCCTACACATTATTGGCTGGAAAGAGGTCATGTGAGGAGTGATGTGTATGTGTAGGATCCATATTTTGCTATCATAATCATGTCTGGAAATGAATTCAAAGGAGACTAAAATAGTAGACTAAAACCAACTACTAATTGTAAGCATCACAAAATTGTCAAATTATGGTACATTGTGGTACGTTTTTGGCATTATTGATCGTACAGGCGGCAAATCTATGATAATTATCGAACATCTGGCACCGCTGGCCCTGCTTACTTTGGTGCTCCACTAACTTTTCCTTTAGTGCCACCAGCAGCTCAAAGTTGTGTTATTCAGGAAAATGTGGAAGCTGTCATCCCTGCAAGTGCAGACAGGTTTGTAAGTCTATTAAAGCACAATAATAATAAATTACAATGTGCTGCGTGCTGTGAAGCTTGCAAACATGCTTGATCTACAGCAGACCCTGTCACATTATCACACACACACGCACTCACGCATGCACACACAGATTTTGAACCAAAGACAGATACACAGGACAAAAAACACAGGACTTTCACCCAGGGTAACCAGGGTTCATGTCCCGTGTGTTACTAAATTGTACATTTTGGAATTCCACCCACCATCTTTTCTTACACCTAACTGTCCCGCAGATGAAATTGCATCACAAGCAAGAGCCCTGACCAAGCGCGTCTAAATATAAAATCAAAGGTCTAGACAGTTAAGGAGACTTTATGCATCAGTAAAAAACACCAAAGTTATCTGACCAAGCGTGCTGGGAGTGAGAATGTGTTGCCTGCCACCTCCAAGTACAGGGCACTCAGCAGCTAACAAATGTTAGCATGATCATATCATGACCACATATTCATTGGGTTGGCTTGAAACACCTTTACATGGTGCTCATATGTTGCATATTCATAAATGTTACCACATTATTATAGACACCGCTCCACTCTACATGACAGGGACATAAGATTTAGTAATAATGTTGCACCTGCCTTAGTTGATAAATACTTTAACTACTAAAGTATTTATCAACAGTAAAGTCAATGTTGCATTTAATAAAAGTACGAAAATCACTGGTCAACCACTGACATTTAGTGAACCTAGGACTTTTGGGGCCCCCTGAAGGTCTGTTCTGGTTTTATGTATGTATTTGGCATATGCATAGATAATGAAAAGGTAGACCAAGCAACACAAAGTACCAATTGTATCAATAAAAGAACCTTTAATGGGTAGGAACCAAAGAAAATAAAACAGAGACTGCATAATTCACAGCTTTCTGCACTTTCCCAGTTTCAACAGCCATCTCCAATGCTTCATCCATAAACTGTATAAACAATTAAGTCATAAAGTATTTGGTCTTGGCAAAGGGGGGGGGCAACAGGAAACAGTTTTTTGTTTTGTTTTGGCAGCAGTTTATGTGTATTTAAATCAACACATCATTGCGAATGAGAGTGTTTTAACACTTTAGAGGGGGGAACGGGCAACACCACAGTCTGGAAAGTGAATTCTCAAAGCCAAAAATGTCAGCATGCTGGCCAAGTAATTGTGGAGTCACTGGCACACATCAAGAACTGAATCAACCCCCTGCAGATGTAATAACTTTAAATATGACCAATTTCCTATTAAGAAACAACATATTTTCCCCTTCAGCCACAGACAGTATGGGATCAGCAGGAGTAAGTTGAGCTGTCTTAAGGGATCCACAGTCAACACATGCAGGATTAATTACCCCCCCACCCTTCATATCGTAAGTGCCAGTGGGAGACAGTGCTGCGTTTCTGTGCCTGAAGACGCATTGCCAGTGTCTCAGACTGGGTCTCCAGAGCCAGGCGCTGGCTGTGACACTCCAGAATGCCATGTTCCTTACATCATTCAAAACCAATATTTGACTAGCTGCAGTCCCTGCACTCTCTGGCACTCCAGTGGTTTTTTTGAAAACCGAAAGAAAGGCTGCAATTTGAGAGCGTCAGAGGAGCCAGAGCCGTTCCCACTGCAGCCCTCCTCCTTCCTCTATGTTTCCTCTTTTCTTCCTCCATACTTCTTTCTTCTTTTATTTTTGAGCAAGTTTTCATGTCTGGTGCCCACAGATCCCTTGGGCTTAGAGTGGTTTTCTGCTGAATGTGGCATAAAATGCATAAACTTTTAAAGCTCTCTCTTCCATTTTTTTGTTTCTGTGTGTGTGTGTGTGTGTGTGTGTGTGTGTGTGTGTGTGTGTAAATGTGTTTTCTGGATCCAAGTCTGTGGCTGCAAACGCTCTCTCCAGGATGAAAAAAAAGAAGGAAAATGAACATGGAAGAGGTAAAGAGAAAGATGGAGAGATCAGAGAGGGAGACAGAAAGAGAATGAAAGACAGAATGAAAGAGAGAGAGAGAGAAATCTGAAACTAATCAAACGATGGCTGCTCTCCCGGACTGATTCCAAACACATGGCCTGTGCCGGTCTGTATGTTGCCCGTCTAAAGACAACCCGAGCACAGTTTGAATGCATATGCAAATACCGACTTCTCCTGCGCTGTCTATTTTTTCCCTCAGCTTTTTTTAAATCTAATAAAAGTCAAGATCAAGGACAAAATGTGATATTCTGTGTTCGCTATTGTATAATATATAATATATAACGTTTGCTGAACAGCAGCCACTGGGGCCACTGTGACATTTACAGTATAACTGTAAATGCTAACACGTAGTGTAACTCCAGCACAAGTAGAGAAGAGTTGCCACAAATAGCAACAACTTCTCACTCCCATTGCTTCAAAAGGCAACACTTGGTCAGGTGCCTTTGGCCTTTGTTACTGACTCAAAAAATGTCTCCTTTAGTGTCTCGCCCTTTGGCCTCCTCTTTAGACGCGCTCGGTCGGGACACTTTACGTCACTTGTTTGACGCTCTCGGTCAGGATGTATGTTTAAACACTTGTGTTGTCCCCGGCTCAAATTTGACCCATTTTTATAGTTTTTTATATCAGAAATATCGGTTTCTTACAACCAAATTGCCCCAAAATAACTTGGATGCATGCATGTTTGAATTAATCTCGGTAAATGCTTTTAAATCCAAAATGAATGAAAAGGAGGCAGACTGTTTTCCGTCATTCTTCCTGGTTGTAAAACATTGATGCAATGTGAATTGATTTGCTTTATTTACTTTGTTTACTAACTTCAGCCTAAATTCTTTCAGGAAGACCTACATTTTAATCGGTGCACTTCTAAATCAATTCAGTATTTATTTGTTATCCAAATAAATGTACTTTTTTTTTTGCTGTGTATAACTCGCTTATATGCCACTAGTCTCTCCTGATTTAAATAGAGCTCAGCATAAATTCTTTCAGGGAGACTTAATTTAATCAATGCTCTCTTCCTAAATGGAATCAGCTGTTAGAGGCATTCACCTTCCTGCTAAACCAATCAGAATCATACACAAATGGCAAGGGCCTATCATAGAGTCCCAACCCTGCTTTAAAAAATCTGTTTCTCCCTTTGCTATCAGCTGTCGTTGCAGACAAAGAGTGCAACCCTTCCACCTCCAGTCATCTACTCCAGCTGACCGGTCCAGAGGCTCCTCCGGTCTGGTCTTCAGGCTCCTTCGTCGCCACCACTGGTGTCTATATTCCAGTCTGATGGTTCTCTATGTATAGATATCGGAAAGATACGTATAACGATGGAGTCTAATCACCAAAGACTTTGTACATTTTATTGAGCTGTACAATAACCTAATTTGCAGTATAGGGATGCTTGGTAATGTAGAGCTGCACAAGCTTTAAGTGGACTCCAGGAAGAATATGTGCCTATGGCCCCAGCTAATGGAGATCCCAATAAATTAATCAATATCTGGAAACATGTCTCTCCTGATTGAATTGTATTCTTGTCTGTAACTATGTGTTTTTATTTGTTGCTGCCTGTCTTGGCCAGGTCACACTTAAAAAAGAGATTCTTAATCTCAGCGGGTTTCTCCTGGTTAAACAAAGGTTAGATGTACATGTTTTATGGGGCCCCATGCAATGTTCTTCGGAGGTAAAAAGAATTACTTTCAATGAATTTTGGTTGTCTTATTTAATTTCATAGCATTTGAAAAATCGGTTTACATAGTTTCAAAACAGCACCCTGACAGAATTTTGTGCGTGATTTACTCAACATCCTCTGATCTTAACTATTAGTCAAACTAAAGCCTACTTTCAGCTTTTTTCAAACTCAAAATGTAGGTAATGTCATTTAAATTGGGTTTATAGACCATAAATAAAAATGTGTTGAAAAAAGTGACAAACATGCCAGAAAAAGTTAGACAGGAAGACAACACAAGGGTTAACTGATGTGCGGCACAAGAAAGGGACAACAACATCTATCTTCAATTAGCTGCCATTCGGTGCCTTGCTCAAGAGCACCTTGGCAGTGCCCAGGAGGTGAACTGGCACCTCTCCAGCTACCAGTCCACCACCATACTTTGATCCATATGTAGACGTGAACCAGCGACCCTCCAGGTCCCAACCCAACTCCCTACGGACAGAGCCCCCAACATTGTTATATTAATTAAAGTTCTGTACTTAGGTTCAATTTTGAGGTATTTGCACTTTACTAGTGTATACTTTTTATGTTACTTTCTATTTCTATTTCAGAAGGAAATTTACTTTTTCCTCAACATGTATCTGACACGTACACTTACTAATTCACTTACACTTACTTTGCAGATTAACATTCAGATTTTCCATTTAGAAGCACGTAAATAGATCATGAAATAAAACATTGTTAAGATGTAAGAAGAGTTTTGGTGAATGACTTCTCACAACAAAGTTAGTGTCTGGAGGTCCTTGTCACGCTTCAGATGGTTTCCTTTAAATAACTCTTTGATGCCAAAAGAGGGAGAATTATCCAACATTTTACAAAAACCCATAGGTCAATTACGATTCCAATGGGCTCGTTTCTTTATCGGAGTCGTTTGGAAGATGTGGTTTCCCCTCAAAGAATCAGAATCAAGAATTGATAAGAACTGGAACACATGTGCGACTCTTAACAAAGATGGAACAGAAGTGAGATGCCTCACTCTGTGGCTAAAACACAGAGCTCAACACACAAGGGGAAAAGAGGAGCTGCAGCAATGTGCAGTACAACAAAAATATGGTGTGTTTTTTTTCTTTTTAAAATTAAACCAAGTAAACCTATTCTGGTACAACCTCTAAATACAATTTTGAACCTGAAAATGAGCATAATATAAGCACTTTAACTTCTTCTGGGACATGAACTTGTGTTTTGTGTTTTTTTATTTATTTTTTTACTTGCTGTCTTTACTTTGCTACTAATTGTTATGTACTGTAATGAAAATGAGTCTGCATGAATTGTTTTTACATTCTGACTGTAACAAGTAAGTTTATGTTATTATTATTATATTATTATTATTATTATTATGTTTTTAAACTGGCCAGGAACAAGAAAAACAAAATTAGCCTGTTACATTAACTCTGGCTCATTTACAGTTACTTTGCTGTGGATCAATGAGCACTGTCCCTGTCAAATAAACATCAAAAGGAAGGAAATGAAACACCAGCACTTCTGTACTGTGTAATGTGGCTGTTCCACGTTAACACGTAAAACAAGCAATCAAACACAAATGTCATGTCATCATATACACATTTCTGCCCTGCTCCTGCCTGTTTGTGGTCTCAACCAATAATACTCATAATCACGTATTTCCCTTATATTTATGAACACCATGATATAATGTTAGTAAAGTGCTTCATGACGTGTCAGTCATGATTATATAATGCTGGGTGGTGCAGGATAACAGTCCCCACAAACTGTCAAATAAATGAATTTATGGTCTGTCAGTCCAAGTGATTTCATACACACAGCTCCTGGTTTATTTGTAGTCAATGTGAACAGGATACGCACCAGAACTGAAATGCATGTATGTGTCTGTGACCTAAAACGCTGTTTACACAATACGAAGAATTCATAAATAGATTAGATAAGAATATACCGCTGACGCAAGTATACTGGAGCAATATTATATGCAAAAATGTGGCACTTTTCTTGTGTATGTCAGTCAATACATGGGTACTCAAATATTAATCTCACTCATTGACTAAAGACCATTTACGTTCTGTTTTTAAACACAAACTGAGTCACATGAAATACAGTCACTCTTCGTTTGAAAATACTATTGCAGAAATACTGGCCACACACAGGGCCCATTGTGCTGCGTAACGAGTACTTTAGATCTTAAGAATATCTTTATTCTTGGAAAAATTTATATTTTCACACTGCAACTTTAACCCGAGTAAAGGATCTAAATATTGTGTTGAACTACTCACAACTTCAACTTCTTTTTTGTTATTTTTTTTGCTGCAAGCAGTAAGTTACACACAACAATACGTACAATCAGAAACATATAAAAAGTTGAAACATAAAATCTCACTTTATAAGCAGATTATTAGTTAAATGAACAAAACCAAGTAAGTCACTCAATGCAGCATCCTGCTTTGGCCTGTCTTTACACTTAGAGCTGTATTGAGAAATGTACTATATAAATAAAGCTGACTTGCCTTTTGAGACAGCAGCTGGTGCGTGTGTGTGTGTGTGTGTGTGTGTGTGTGTGTGTGTGTGTGAGAGAGAGAGAGAGAGAGAGAGATACTATCTTAACATGGATCAAATATATAAATTGACATATTTAAAGTGTGTATTTTTTGATAGACAGTGTTACAATTGAAAGCACAGTACATACTGTACGTGTTTATGTGAGTGTGCATGTTTGCCAGTGGAAGTATATGGTTACTAAAAGCAGGGGGGGCTTTACTGTTTAGGCAGGGGTGGAGGTATGGACTGGAGGGGAAGCTGGGGGTTCGGCTGGTGTCTGGAGAGACAGACAGAGAGAGAGAGAGAGAGGGAGAGAGAGAGAGTATAAAGGCTCTCATTGTTTTGAATTCCCTCAAAGGGAGAAGAGAGGGAGGAGGTGGGGGGCGAGGGAGGAGGTATTAAGTTTCAAGTGATGTGGAGTGGTCCATTTTGGTTATGCGACACTATGGAGGTGGTTCTGGTTGGGGGGGGGGGGGAAAGGAGAGGGAAAAAGAGAGAGAATGAAAGAGAGAGAGACTGTGGTTTCCAACCTTCAGTTTCCAAAATAAATATTTCCAATCAAAACCTCCTCCTCTCTCTCTCTCTCTCTCTCTCTCACACACACACTCTCACACACACACACACGCACAGCTCAGCAGGCGGCTACACACAGGAATTCTGCTGCTTCATTGTGTTCATTGTGCTTAAATCATCTTCCATCTTCCTTTGTTTCTCTGTGTTTGGCGTGGTTGTACTTTGAGGCAAGGATTGCTTACAGCCAAACAGGCTCTGCATGAACATACAATGATACTGTACGTACACTAAGAGCACAAAAGAAAATGCAGTAAAAAGTGCAGTACAAAATTGCTGCTACAATCAAGTTATGATTTCTACATTTCACATTATGGACTGGAGAGTGTATGCATGTGGAACTCATGCATTTTAAAGTCAGTGATGCTAATGCCAATGTAGTAAAATGAAGCCAAATGCCACAATTACTTTAATTACTATTTATCTGTTTCCATTCAACTTTTCTGAAGCAATACTTTCAAAATAAGTGAGTGGAAACACGACTACTGTCACTAACTCAAGCAGTTTAGCATTGAAGTTTTCCTCTCTGTAGTGAAGGCTCAGATGTGGCTGTGGAGTCATTGACCTTATAAAGAGTGCTTACAGAAGCAGTGCCAAACATCACAGTATTCGGAATGGCGTAGCATTATCAAAAATAAAATAAAAAACCTTTTAGCAACTCCAAAGCTGTCGTCTTGTAGCATGTTAGCTTGCCAGCTAAGGGCAGTGAAGATTGTGGAGTTTTTGAATTAATTTTTTCATGAGTGGATGTCTATGTACGTGTACAGGGACGCACATGCACTCACATGTGGATGACATGCACAGCCTTGGATTTGGTGTTGGGTGTACTTCTTCCCTTGGACAGAGCTAGGCTAGCTCTTTCCCTCTGCTTCCAATCTGTGTGCTAAGCTCCTGGATCTGTCTCTTCAGTTTCTTTGAGAACTTGTTTTTTTTCAAATTAAGTCAATTTTGTTACAAGTGTTTTTCCCAAAATATGTCCTTCATTTTAAGTTGCTTTGAGCACTGTGAATTGTAATGCAATCTATATTTAGGCCTATTAACCTTTTTAGGCAACAGCCAAAAAGCCTTTGGCGCACAGAAATGTTGCCACAATCCATCCACTTAGGAACCACATGGCACCCAGAATGGTCCCAAAATATTGTCCATCAATAAATGATGTGTGTGTGTGTGTGTGTGCGTGTGTGTGTGTGCGTGTGCGTGTGTGTATGTAATTAATGACTCACTGGCCACATAAAGCACAGACAGCCATGGGAGAATACGCTCAGAACACTGCAAATGTGCCGTGACACATGTGGTTTCTGTTGTGTGTCTACATGCACTATTAAAAAAGCCTTGAGCCATGTGTCCAGCTGGTAGACACTCACTTTCTTTGTGTCACGGTATACACACACACACACACACACACACACACACACACACACACACACACACACACACACACAAATTGGAGTCACACCTGTGGTATTTGTGTGAATCACATCACCAAGGTCAACCACTCACACACACACACCACACACGCTCTACGCTCCACACACACACACACACACACACACACACACACACACTCCTCTGCTGCACCATGACCCCATGCATTCATAGATCTCATTGTAGCGAGTTTGTGTGTGTGTGTGTGTGTGTGTGTGTGTGTGGTGTTAACCTTTGCTCCTATAGCCCAATGTCCTGCCTCACTATCAACCATATGTTGCTAGGAACACTGAGAGAATTGAAATACAGAAAATTAAGAAACAAAATCCAAATATATCCAAATACATCCCCTCTATAGCAACTATATATATATATATATATATATATATACTTTTTTTTTTGCCTCTGTTGCCTATTGCTTGCTCTTGGTTGGAATTGTTGGGTTTCTGTAAATAACATCACAGAGTACGATCTAGACCTGCTCTTTTATGAAAAGCGCTGTTTTTGTGATTTAGCACCATATAAATAAAATTTAATTGAATTGAATATATATATATATATATATATATATATCTTCAACGTGACACAGGTGCCTCAGAGGGGGATAAGCAGGCCAAAAGTTAAATAACTCCCGCACGCTATCTAACTTAAGCTTAATAATAGGCAACATTTTGGACCATCTTCAGGAAAACTATTGATAGATAAATAGAGGAAAACATCACAATAAACACAAGAGTCCTCACTAAAAAACCAAAGGGGTTCTACCTAAACACGCTTGGTCGGGACTATTGGCATCCCTTTTGACGTAAACCCCGTCTAGATGCCGTCTCCCCAGTACGCTCTACACATACACCGAAGGGTGCCTTTTTGGTCGCATCAGATGCTGACAGCCACTGCCCAAACGTACGTATTTCACGCACTTGGAGTGAGAATGGGTTGCACCCCCTTTCATGTCCTCACCTGTCCTATGGAAAATAAGGCCTAAAATGACTGATAAACAAAATAAAATAAAATAAATATATATATATTTTTTAAATTAAAACAAAAATGTTGCCAACTTTTTGCTGACATTTCAAAAGTTAAATGTATCAACATCCACAAAACCTTTGGTGTGAGTATCATTTTAACCCATCAGCAAGGCCACTTATTACATAGGATATTGTATAGGAGTTTGGTGACGTGGTATTGGAAACTGAATTGGTTGAGTGGCTGGGCAAGCAGGGATTTGCATGATTCCCAACATAGCAATATTACATGTGTTTAGTGTGTGTACTTACTAACATCTGTTGTGTGTAATAGTATAGGGAGTGTGAGCACATGTTAACCAATCACAATCTATGCAGGAATTCAATTGTTCTACTCAGTTTTTTTTGTGGCTTGAGATGCAGTTGGAGATGATTTTCTCTGAGGGAGGTTAGAGAGACAGAGAGGAAAGAGAGAAAAAAGGAGGAGAAGAAAGCTACAGAAAGAGTGAGAGAGGCAGAACTTCAAGGCTCCCGATGATACTGATTTCCTCAAGAGGAAGAGTGAGGGAGGTGCTGTCTGTGTTGTGTGTGATGTGGTACAGTGTTATGCCTGTGATGTGGTACATTTTCATCTGCATAGAATCCTCTGTGCTTGTGTGTGTGTGTCTGTGTGTGTGTGGGGGTGAGAAAGAGAGAGAGATTGGTGGCCTGCATGTGCAAACATATGGGCATTAAGTTAGCATGTGTCTAATGTGAATGCCTGTGTAGTGGTGGTCTTGGTGGCTTTGAAATCACACACACACACACACACACACACACACACACACACACACACACACACACACACACACACACACACACACACACATATACCACACCCGCTCCGAGGTTCTTGCCAAGCCGACAGCCAGTTGGCGGGAGGGGCGGGGTCCGCCACTGAAAGAAAGAAATTATGGAAGTGGGGAGAAAACAAGTGACAAAATGTGAAAAGACAGTTGGGGGGGAGGTGGCTGAGAGGAAAGGCTAAATGGAGTGGAATGAATGCTGCATTGAACACACACACACACACACACACACACACACACACACACACACACACACAGCAGGCCGATTGCTGGGCTGATTAGCTGAGATACTGCTCAGACTGAAAAAGAATGAGTGCACCCTCCAGTTAGCAGCATGAGACGGATGCATGGGCTCCATATTGACTTTTTATTAAATAAGTCTCTTCCAGTCATTGTCACGATGAATATGACATATTTTAATTTATCAAAATTTGAGAATTGATCAGCTGGTTTTATCTATAGACATCTATGTGATGCACTTAAGTTGCATGCTATGTGTCAATGGAGACATTTTAATATTATATATTCCAGATTTTACAGTGTCCTTGTACCTTGTTTCCCAGTACAAACAAATGTACGGATAGCTACTTAGACTGAAATAAACAAATACATATTTTTAGGCTGACAAGAATTTCCACCTTCACAGGTTTTCAAAGACACTGAAAGGTGAACACTTTACCAGAACAGGCATTTTAATTTGGGTCTGACACCTGTGCCTCTCGCCTCTGGTTCTTTTTATAGGAAATGAGAGGGGCTTATTTGATTGGTCCTTACTAGGGGTGTGACAAGACACTCAACTCACGAGACGAGACACGAGATTGGGTTCACGAGACAAGATTTTAACACTATTTAAAGAAAACTTAAATTAAGAATGTGACTGGAGAAATTGTCTTTACTCAGAGAACCAAGGTCACAACGTAACCAAGCGTTTCAGTGCAGCAGTAAACAAGGAAGTAGGCTTCTCTTGTATTGATTCATGACAATTTTAAGACGACGGGAGAACATTTCTCTTTGTGTCATTTCATTAAAAGTAAAGATCGGTTTTGCTTTCTGCAAAAACCTAAAAAACAAGAGAGAAAGAAAGATAGAGCAAGAGAGCGATCTGCGTGAGTCAGCGCCACACTGAACTACACACTGCACGAGTGAGAGAACTCGGAGTCAACTTTTGCGAACGGGCGGGGGATCTTCTTTGCTAATTTTGAGGTCCAAGCTGGACTCATCTTCGAAGCCAGATGTATTTATAAGACCAACCAGGTAAGACTCCGTTTACTGGCTGCCGCTGTGATCGATATCATTGCGAGACCATTTTTACCTCGAGAAGTAGTCTCGTCGCATTTTAATCTCGCGAGATCTCGTCACACCTCTAGTCCTCACTGAAGCTTGAGACTAGGGCTGGGTTATAAATATCGACATCAATATATGAGACTAGATATGGTCTCTTACATTTTGGTTATCGGGATAGAATATACATTTTCAGACCAGACTTACCTGACTTTCTAGTTGCTGTATCATTTGCCTTTGCTGTGGCAGCTCCTAAACTGCGGAAGGATCTGCCTTTGCCCATCAGACAGACTTCTTCACTGTCTGTTAGTACATTTTTAAAACCCACCTTTTCTCCTAGGCCTTTGACACCTGATGTTGACATTTTGATTTTATTGTTGTATGGCTGCCTTCTCATGTTTTATGTCTCTTAACGTGTGTTATTTGTATTTTATGCCTGTGGGAGTAATGTACTTTATGTCTTATGTATTCTTGTATTCTTCTGTACAGCACTTTGGTCAGCTTTGGTTGTTTTAAAAAATTTCCCAAAATGAATACTGTTTTTTAAGCTATTATTTTAGTTTATTTGTTACTTTATTATTTGACATAGGCCTGTTCAGCAGGTGTTATGGGTTCATAGTGCTGCTATGGTTTTGCCTGTAATGTGTGTGTGTGTGTGTGTGTGTGTGTGTGTGTGTGTGTGTGTGTGTGTGTGTGTGTGTGTGTGTGGGGTAGATCAGCTGCTCCCTAGTTTAATCAGGGAGAGGGCATGCAGGTTTGCCTCATTTGGTCCTTTCTGTAGGGAGGGGCTGGGCAATCCTAAGGTGTAGAACAATAGGTACAATAGTTCTGCTGTAAATTACATTTTTATAATATTTGGGGTGCCTATTGTTCTAGGTGCACATATGTATAAATACTAATATCAGCAGTAACTGATCAGTCCATTTGTAATGATGTTTTGAGAAGTGTTAATGCTACCTGCTCAGGTTAGCTCATCCTATAATCACCTGTGCAAGTGGTAGGGTCTAATTAGGGGATGCTTAAAAGGGCTTCAGGAGAGGAAAGTAGGGGTTTGGCAGTTTGCTGTGAGGTTGCTGGTTTGTTTGGTGATGTTATTTTATTTTTTGTAATATGGTTTGAGTATGTTTTGATGTTGTTTTGTTAATGAATTCACAAACTGTGCACTTTCAAAGCCTCCTCTCCAGTCATCAGTCCTTCAATTGTCCGTCTTCAATCGTGACAGTGCTCTATAAAAAGAAGTTTGATTGATTGGGTTTACCCACTTTTACAGTCACTGTATCCACATTATTGGTGACATTTTTTGTGATCATTTTTTTATATTCAGAAAACTTAACATTCATTAACAAACTACACATTGGGACATAAGAACGCGGCCCAGGGCCACAAAAACACAGAGGAAAAACAACACATGCAGAAACAGACAGACGCAAGACAAGGGAGCATTTACATATGCAAACAAAAGAAAAGGCTACAGCACAAACATGGACTTTAAAGACTCAGCAATGCTGCGCCATGTGTCCAAAGTCCTTCCCGGAGCTCCACCTATGCAAGTTGCAAACATCCTCTAAGCAGCTGTAAGACCAGCAAACACAGGACATTTTTTTGCTTTAAAAAGCTGAAAGGCTGGCAGGTCATCCAGAATCAAAACATTAACAGTAACGGGTACAGTAACATTAATCAAGGCAGACATTTTGGATGCAATATTGTTCCGGCACTGACCAACAGGAGAACGCTCCCAGAACATATGAAGATATGTATCTTGAGCTTTAATTGGGCAGAAAGTGCATAAAGGGCTGTTAATTATCTTCATGTGGTGCATTTTCACGGGGGTGAGATATGTTCTATGTATGAAATTGTAGTGAATCCGTTGATGGTCTGGATTGAGAGTTACTTCTGGAATGTTAGACCATACATCATGCCGGAGCAGGAGTAGGACGCGGCGCAGCCCGGTTCACATAGTCCTCAGCCTCCCCGGTGGAGGTGAATACTCTGTACTCGGCACCGTCTCTGATCTTCAGCGTTGCCGGATAAAGCAGGAAAAAAATCCAGACCCTTGACTTGTGCTGAATCCATGGTTTGATAGAAGGCTTGTCGCCATTTGACCGTGAAGTTGCTCTAATCCGGAGAGAAGCGAATTTTCCGGCCCTGAATGACAAGCGGAGCTTTCCGTGCAGCTTGTAGGATTGCCTGCCTGGTTGTGTAACAAAGAACATTGAAAATCAGTGTGCGACCAACAGTGGTATTGTTCTTTGGGCTATGACTGTAAATTCAGTGGGCTTTCATAATCTCTATCTGGGCATCTGCTTAATTCGGGAACCACTTGGGCAGGGACCACAAGAGATACTGGATAGCATTAGCATCTTCTAGCCCCTCTTTCAGCCCGACGATGCAGATGTTGCATCTTCGGTTTCTGTCCTCCATGTCTGCTAGCTTCACCTCCAGCGCTTGTAAAGCGCGGCCATGGTTGTCAAGAATACTTGAGTTGCTTTCCACCGTAGTTTTTAGGTTGTTCACATCTGATCTGATAGAGCCAAGGCTTGCAGTCAGAGATGCTAGCTGGGCATGGATAGCAGTTAGCTTATTGTTGTTGTTAAATCTGGGACTGCATCTAAGTCCCAAGTTTCTCCAGCAATGCCTCTGCAATGGCATCCGTATCTCCACGCTGTGTTCTTGTTTGCCCTTCTACTTATTCAATTCAATTAAATTTTATTTATAGTATCAATTCAAGAGTTATCTCCAGACACTTTACAGATGGAGTAGGTCTAGAAAACACTCCATAATTTACAAGGACCCAACAGTTCAAGTAGTTCCCTCCAGAGCAAGCAACAGTGCGACCTATGACCTATGTACCTCTAACGAGCACAAAGTGGTAAAATGTTGAAGTTGGAACCATATAAAACAACAAGTAGGACCAGGAGCTACAACTTAAGCCGCCATCTCTGTCCAGCTCATCACGTGACTCCTTATTGGTCATTATTTATCAAAACTCTCATTGAGTTAATATTTTGTGACAGCACCAATAGTCAACCCTACAATCTCGCCACAATACAGACTTCGATGTATCGCCCAGCTCTACTTGCCACAGGATTCCACCTGCTGATTTGGTGTTCCTATCTATCTTCACAACCACCGAATTGTTTTTGGTCCCATCTACGTGTGTGGGTGTGCTTTCATTGGGAGACATGCTTGCCTTTGCACTTGTACACTTGGGGAAACACTGCAATGAGTCTTGTAAAGACATTTAATTTTACTTTACACAAGAATGCGTGTTCAGCCCTCAGCTCTCTCATGACTTATTCTTGCATTTATGTCTTGTCTGTGTCCCTTTGCTGCATAATACACCTTCAGTTCATAAGCCTACACACTCTTTAAACAAAACTGATTACTTAAGAGCAGTGCTTGCAATAAAACAAAAGCTGCAAGCACTGTGACTTTTCTCATTATCAAAGCATTTCTGCAGTCGTTTGGAAATCTTCCAGCTCCACTTCTGAAATCATGTATTTCTATGACTGGACTTTATGATTTAACCTGATTAGCAACTTTTACAAAAAAAAACAGAAATCTGGCAATAACTGAAACACATTTTACTGATTTTTACTGTTTGATTTTCATTCCTCTTAAGAGAAAGATAAGGTAAAAGAAAAAGGAGGTCATTATTGTTTTTTTTTTTCCTGGTTTGATGTTGAAAAAGTAGGGTGATTTGCAAATAGGCTCTGCATCAATATTCATCCTGATGAGTCGCCCGCTTTCATCTTTTCGATTCTTGCTAGTTTTTCACCAGTGCCAGCCCCCCCTTCAGTACTTCGTGAGGCGTTCTGTATAATTTCCTAAATTCCAGGCGATGAGGTGAGCCACAGCGGAATACAAACTACTTGAGCTCCCTGTGTATCTTAAAACTGTGAGGTAGAGTTACTTTGCTTTTGGAGAAGAAAAATTCCAACTCTTCATTTGCTTAAAAACTTTAAACTTACCCTCTGCTGGAACCCCCGCTAATGCAGATTATCAACAAAGGTATCTGTGATCTTCCCGAGGAAACTATTTATGCGTGACATACCCAGCTGTTAATATGTTAATGCTAACGGTGGGGAATACAATAATCCTGAATTGTTTGTGTTTTAGGATTGGGCATCAAGAACTGGTTCCAATTTGGAATTATTTTGATTCCAATGGCCTCGTTACCTTATTGGAATTGTTTGGAAAATTGGGTTTCAAATTCATCGGTTCTAAATTTAACATGCTCAAGTTTTGGTTTCCATAGCGGCCATGAAACGCTGTAAAGCTTTGCTGAAAAAGCCCGGTAAAACTGAAAACACAAAATGTTCCTCTTATTAGCCCTATTCTTACAGGCAGCCTCAATCAGACAGTGAGCAATACTGAGCTACTTTTGAGGAAAGTTAGGTGAGACGTATCCTGCGCCGTAAGCTTTAATGTTTCTAGCAATGCATCTTTTTTTTGTTTGTATCTTCCTTTATTTGATGTCTATCATCATCATGGATATCATCCGTCACTTCTCTTTCTTTTACTCTTGATTAAGGGAGCAGGCTGTTTTAATCTCGGAACACTGCTTGCTAATGGCCTGCAGGAGGCTTCACCTCCCACAAAGCGCTCAGAGGAAGGCATAGGGAGAGGGAAAGGGGTTGAGTTGGTGTCAGCGTACAAGTGTCTTTGTCTGTGAAAGTGTGCCAGTGGGTGGGTGACGCTGCACACGACTTATGAAAAAAGTGTGAGTTAGGGTTTAACTATAAGTGTTCGTGTCCCCAGTGGAGGAAGGGCTAAGGGGTCAGGGGTCACCTGTGGCCTAACAAAAGGGGGCCTGAGCCCCCCACACACACACACACACACACACACACACACACACAAAAGTCATGTGGCTGGGAGTGGGGGCTAGAAGAAGAAAGCTTATTACCATCAGCTCTCGCCTGGCCTCTAACAATGACGGATCAGCATCTGTACATCCTGACACACTGACACTTATCCCTCAGTGGGAGAGAGACCATGGCGGGGGTGGGGGTGGACATCTGTAGATATGTAACAGCATGTTGTGGTGCTGAGCAGCGCCTGCTGTCAAGCATCGGCAGATTGGCCGATTTGGGCTGCCATCCATCTGCATCTCATTGCAGCTATTTATTGATTCCAATTGGAAAAAATAACCTTGTCCAGTAACAAATAAAGGGCAAGCGCTACACATAGCAGCAGATGAAGAGGTGCAACACAATGCCTCTACACTCAATAGGATGTCCTGAAATAAGAAAATTGAGTGGAAACGTGTTATAATTTAAAATTGCCTTCAATTATAGTATACAACTTGGTCTTGTTAATAAAAGCTCAGTTGTGTTCATGGAAAGAGTAGTTTGACAAAAAAAAACCTTACTCAGGGTCGTCTTACTAGCTTTTCACAGTTTTCAAGCGCATCTGGCATTCTTTATCAACAAATAGTTTGCCCTGGGCCTGCTTACTTAGTTTCCTGGAATTAAAAAATAAATAATAATAAACTAGAGGCTCTTTACAAGAGTAGTCTGAATTTTGTTGGACGTTTTTGATGATACAATGCGAATATAGACGTTCTATCTCCTATCTTCTAAATCTCAAATTTTAATTTGCTGGTCTTAACGAGACCTTCAGATGTGCTTGAATGTTCTGGGGAAAAAAATCTCATAAGTGCACTTTTTGAGTGTAGATTAATTTGGCCAAACTATGGTATTTTTTTCTTTTTATAGTTTTTAACCCTTTTTATACAGTTATAATACCAAGTAATGGCTGAGAACACTGGGAAGATCAATACTCTTCTCGTGTTCCTTACCTTTTTTAACTTGTAGTGCAATGTTCTGATAGAAATTATGGCCAAACTATGAAAATAAGATCCAAGTGGTAATAAACATAAATTATTCTATAAGATTTCAGAGACTATGTGATGTGGGGTTTTGTTATCTGGCGCAGCCAGGGATGAATTAGCTTTAGACAGATGACTGACAGTTCTCCTTTACTCAGACTCCTCATGTTGACTGAAATGAATGCAGGGCTTGTTGGGCTGTCATTTGTCTTTGCTTCTGACTTTTTATACTGAGTGGGGAAAAAAACAACAACTGTCAAACGTAGGTATGAAAGAAATGGAAATAGGTCATGCAATAGCACAAGGGTTTGTTATTTTATACCTGCAATGCAACATTTTAATAGTTGACAAATCATAAACATGACAAATGACAATCTAACCATTTGTTGATTAGTTTGGACCCAGCTGTAACCACGACTTTGAATTTAAATCCAATACCAAAAATGTTTTTCTGTGTGCAAGGCTGTAGACTTGAAATTGAAAGATTGAGTGTAAAGTATGTTACCAATTTGACCTGCAGAAATGTATACGTCTTAATATAGAAAACGTTGGTGCATTTGAGTATTGTAAGAAAATGACGGTGTTTTGTTGTTTAGTCTTGGGAAATGTATTTCCCTCCTCCATCTTAGTGCTGCCTTTAACACTGTTGACAATAACACTACTGGAGAGACAGGGAAACTGGGTGTGACGGGATAGTTCAATGCAAAAGCACACAAACATGATGTGTGGCGGTCCCCAAAGCTCAATACTTGGCTCTCTTTTATTTAACCCTCATGTTGTCCTTGGGTCAAATTTACCCATTTTCAGTTAAAAAAAACTGTGATGAAAATGTCATTAAACATTAAAAATATCAAAAACCTTTGGAAAAACACCAAAAACATTTTTAAAAAGCACCCATAACATTTAAGTGACAAAAATGTGGGAAAATCGATAATGTTGAAAAAAACATTTTTTTTTTTTTTTTATGGTTGATGGGTAGACAACACAAGGGCTAACATTTCCATGCTACCATTTGGCCAAATTATGCAAAACATCAACAATCATAATTATTCAGAAGACCTGCTAATTTACGTTGCTCAGTCACCAAGTGACTATATGTCTTTTCTGACATTTAAATCTTAATTATTTGCATTAGGCATTTTTAAATAGATTTTTTAACAGCTTAATTGTTTTCTAAGGGTTGCTGTAAATGTTTGTAACATGGTAACATGTTTTTATGATTCTGTAAAAGCAATAACAGTAAAGGTGCATTGGTTTCCCTCACGTATGATTACCACGGCTTTAGAGTTTAGAAAAAATAGCTAAATATAGCTACTATGCTGTCTGTTGTCCACAATGTCTGCTCTCCCCAGCATTGTATCATCAAATTACGTCCTCAAAATGAACTTTGCTTGCAAGTCCCAAAGTAAGTTCTTTAGTTTCAACTACGAATTACCAAAATTACTAATTTTGGCATTAAAAGACCTGTAACAATGTCCCACTGCACACTATGTTTGACAGGAGCACTCGGGGCTATTTCACTTTGGGACTTCATCCCTATAGTCTCCATGAAGCTGTGTTTAATGAATGTGGTGGTCCAAGTAAAGTGCAGCTATTCCCTTAATTGCACCTCTCCCCTACTCTCATTCTGAAAACACTGTGCCTTGTTATGGTAGGAGGGAAAGCAAGGGAGTGAGGAAAAGTAGATTAGAAATGAAAGCAGTAGACGAGGGGGGGGGCATCCTTTAGGCAAGACTAATGAATAAGGTGTTGTGACTGATGACTGGGGCTTTCTCATGGAAATCAACGCTGGCAAAGTAATTAGGGAGCGCTTTCATTAGCTTAAACACAGCTAGGCGAAGAGATGCTTCTGGTGCCTTTTTCTCTCTCTATCTCCAGCCTAACCCACCAGAGAATCCCTCTTGGGAGTATTGGACTTGTTTGAGCCTTAAGTTTTCATTAACAAATCCGCTGGGATGAATGGGGAAGAAGAAGGAGAAGAGCAGCACAGAGAACTGAGGAGAAAGAGAGTGCACAATGCACCAAATCTGATCATTAGGGTGTTTTCTCAAAGTTATTTTTATCCCGAGCAAGGCTCTGATTCAAATTAATAGTCAATTAGCCCGACTATTAACATGCAGGCAGGAACTCAGTCCCGTATGTAGAAGAAGAAGCTCATCAGAAAAATTCTACTCAGTCATCTGACATTTTAACTTATGCAAATCATTTCCCTCTCCTTCCATACTCCCACTTTTCTGGCTTTTTTTTTTTAATGTATGCCTTGAGTTGCTCATGAATGATTCAGGAGAGAACATGCTGCTAAGTGTTTGCGGCTCTTAAGAGTGAATCGGTGGCTGCTTTTAATGTGTCCCTCCTCATCAACACACAGGTACTGGTCCTTGGCGTAGCGCTGGCTCTGGCCCACATTTCAGCCATGTGATTTCACAAGAAATCTGCACACCCACACACTTGCAAGCCTCTGTCACTGTGCCCTGCGGCCGCCTGTACACTTCCCTCAGTAGCTGGGAGTGGGTCTGTCTGGAGAAACATGAGCTCTGCAGATGCCAGGAGACTCTTTAGCTGTCAGAAAATCTTGTTTGCTTTTCATTTTTACACCACGCCATAGCCCTACTCTGGGGCTTTCACATCCCTGCTACACTTCCAAAAACTTGTACCGCCTGCACTTGTGCTTTTCCCCCGTCTATTGCTCTTAGCGACTCAAACAAACTGGTGGATTTGAGAGTCGACCCGAACAAATACACACACAGAGTTGTTTCTACAAGCCCAATGTTTTTAAGGGGAAGAAATGGCTTTCTCTGGTGTTTGGCTGAGCGTGCACCACATTAGACTCATTGATAGTGTTTGATTGTGAAGATTTCTCTTAGATTATCTGACTTAGACCTGAGTTTCCTTCTAACATTGGCCTCTAATGCAGGTCAAAGGAGGCAGGGGGACCGTGGTGACGCCATTAGCTAGTTAAACGTTGAAACCCTTTAAGGTTTGCTTAGATGACGCCCGCACAGTTTCCTGCTGCCCAACCTGGAATGTGTTTAGATAAAGCACATGGGTCTGAGATTCATTAGGACTGGCCTGGTTATGGGCCGTGTAATAAGTACACCCTTTAGTACCCCATTCTCTTGGGCCACCATGATAAACACAACTGCTGCTTTTACTGTCTGGACCTTTTAATTAAGGTCGTAAAACAAGATCCTGCAGTGATAACTAATAGCACTGGATTGCCTGCAATAGCTAGTTACTGTGAAACTCTATAAAGATTGTTGGTATCTGTGTGGGGTACTGCAGAAGGCAATTTAAAAAAAAAAAAAGCTAAGTAAGGTCCACCCAAGTACTCAATGGGAAATGTTTGCCTGTATAGTTGTTAATGGCTAATAATGAAAAACAAATCTGATGACTATCCCCCACTTTACATTTGGTCTTGCGTCTAAAAAAATTAAAATGGGCAGTATGATTGTTATTGCATCAGCTTATTAGTTCTGTTGTAATGAATTAGATGCTTGCTAATTACATTTATGCATGAAATAATCAGTTTACAGTTTAATAACCAGTTGATTGCCCCTGCAATGCCACGCTGATGTAATATCAACAGTGACGGGGAATTGCACACAAAAGAGCAACAAAGTGAAGTAATTCCGGACCGAAGATTAAAAAAGGAGGAGAACAGGTCTCCGGCCCTGCCTCGGTCTACTTGAGTCACAACAGAGAGGGGGAGGGGGCGTCTAGCCTGCATTGAAAGCTGATGCAGGTATCATAAAGATTTTCCACGCGAACGGCCTCGATATTAAGAACACGTGGTGCTTTGGTGAGAGATTGTACTCCCTCAGCAAAAAGAGTGAGAGAGAAAGGCCAGCGCCTGCTTCACATCCGCCAAGACAAACAGAAAAGAAGAAGTGGGGGTTTGGGGGTAGTAAATCTTTAGTCTAATGAATGAGCACTCCCAAAAATATGTCACCCATTGGCCTCGCACGTGGTAAACATTCAACCCGAGCCACATTGGAGGCCTTTGTTCGCTCTCTTCTCCCCCTCCGATACTCTGGTCAGCGCAGAAAAAACTCCTTGCTTGCTGCTGTCGTCCCTCTATTGTCCTGCTGGCTTACATCACCCCCAACTCTTTTTTTATGTCTGCACAGAACTGCACTGATTAACTTGGAGAGTTTTATGATTAATTAAAACTGGGCTTTTTACACAGTACATTTTTCAATGTTTTTGTTGCTTTTTCTGAGTTTTGTCGCCTTTTTTGAGATTTCTTTGGAAAATTATTACAACATTTTTGTCACATTTTTCAGGTTTTTTGGTAGTTCTTTCAGAGATTTGAGTTTTTATGAGTTTTTGGTGCTTTTTTCTTCTTGTCATTTATTTTGATTTTTTTAGTCTCCTTTTTCAGTACATGCATACATGTGCCACTGCCTCCCTAGACAGTTGGAACCCCCGCCCCTATATTGAACCCAAAGTTACGGCCTTGAAAAAAGTGCTTGCTTAGCATCTGGCAGATACTTGCAACTGCTCTTTTAAAGAGGAAGAGAAATGAAGGTAAAATGAGGGGTGGGGTAAGATGAATAAAGGTGGGTTGATACAAAAAGGGTGGCATTTGAAAGTTTAGAGGAGATTATATTTTCACAACAACTGGCTGGACATTAATCTCTCACTTGTAAGATCTGAAATGCGGGCGTAGACCAGGAGAGTCTATTGTGCATCTTCAAAAACAAGTGCTCAGGTATCAGGGCAGCATATGCCAGACGTGTGTCCGTCAGGGAGGAGGGCTTTGGCTCTGTTACAACTTGAATGCAGGGAAGGACCCGGTTTAAAAAGGGCCTGTGATCTTCGTTAAAAGCCCTGCGCTGTTTGTGCATGAAACCTAAGACTATTGTGAGTCTATTTAGGACAAGTCAGAGAAGTCAATTAGCATTTCGTGGCAGACAAAACCAGCCGGCAGAGTCCACACAGACAGATACCTTTGTGGTGTTTGTCAGCGCTGCTCTAATTTACAGAGCAGGGTCGATGACAACACGCTGCTTGCAGAGTATCGACAAGGTGTTCCTGATTTTTGAAGCTCATGAATATTTCATGTGTGAAAAACAAATATATAACACGGGCTTAGTTTCAAATCTGTAACTTCTGAGCCAAGGCTACAAATATGTCTTTCTACGAGTTCCTCTGTACTTCATTTCTTCTCAGGATAAATCATCCTTGCACATCCAGAGTTGTTTTTTTTTTTTACATTGTGTGGTTTTATTGTGAGAGCTGTTCTTGGAGGTGAAGCAGGACATCTTAAAGCTTCTTTTCAAAGTGGAGAAAGTCGACAAGGTAAATGGTGGCGGTGCACAGCACATACCTAACAAGACAAGGGCCTTGTATACAGCTCAGGGAGCCCATTACCAAGTCAAGGAGGCTCTTTCAATACCTCCAAATGTGAATGGAGTCCCGGGGGTGTGTGTGTGTGTGTGTGTGTGTGCAGTTAACAAGACTGCACCCCAGGTAGAAGCCTGGGCTTTATGACAATCAGCGCTGATCAGAGAGAAGAGGAGAGCAAACAAGCATAAATTATGCAGGAATTACAAATTGTTTAACGCAAAGAATCATTCTCTCTATTTACTCATATGACACAGGCTGACAGCATTTACTTCACGGTAGGCAGATCTTTGTATTATAATACATAAAAATGATGTTGATTATTGATAGACTGAATATGGGCCCTGACTGATAATCGGGCTGTTTTTGGCAGTTGACAGATTATCTGTAGCTGTGTTTTAGTTGACCGATAAAGTTAATGAGTTAAAAAGTACGCTACTTTGGCTCGGCTACAGCGCTGTGTCTGTCCCTCTGTTTCACTCACCACCGAGTCTGACTTCATGTCCTGCCCACGACACTGTCTGTCCCTCTGTTACTGGGTGTTATTTTGAACGTTTCCAAACATTGGTTCAAACTTCGACCATCTCACTGTGTTTTCACTTTATCAAAGTTAATTGGAACAGCACCTTCAACCGAGCTAGCTACTACCGCTAGGGTTAGCTGGTAAATTAAGTGGAAAGTTTACAGGTTTTCTGTTCTGCCGTAGATGAAGCTGAACGCTGCCACTAACCAGCGGTCTGTGTTTACACGCCGATAAAACTCCGCTGGACGACTCGCATTGAAAGGTTGAAAATCTGTAGCTTTTAGCTTAGCGCAGCGCCACTGAAACTATTCCCAATACTGGCTTAGCTGCATCACCCCGCTCCGCCCTTTTGTCCAAATATGGTCACTTCTGTCTCCAAAATACAGAGATAGCAAAGTTAAATATGCAAACTCCCAGCTTCAAACAACCAATGGATGATGTCACTAATGCTACATCCATTTTATTTTTTACAGTCTATGGTTTAGATATTGAAAATCTAATCACAAAACACATTTGTTATAATTCTGAAGGTGTCAATAGATCCAGAAGTCCAACATATCAGTGATATCTGAAAGCGTGAGCTTTTTGACAGGAACAATGTGCTTAAAACAGAATCAATGAGTGAGCTCATTGGGGGAAAAAAAAGACTTTTCATATTCACTGTACATTGATGCTAAGATACCTTTAGTGGTTCACGTGCAATAGAGATCTCAAGACCCAACAGGAGACCAGAGTTGAGCTGGGTCCAAATTATATTTAGGCTCATTAGGTCCTGCTGGAGCTCCATTCTGGTCTGTGTATCAATAAGTCAATACCCAGGTGGATCCAAGCCACCCATTTCTTTTATGGAGCTGGCTTTGTAAAACGGGGAAATTGTCATGCTGAAACGGGGGGGGGGTCAAACGGAAACTGTTGACACAAAGCACACTGGAAGCAGTTACATAGAAGAGGCTGAGACAAAACCAGGAAAAACTCAGACCAAAAAGTATGTGGACAGAAGTATCTTTAAATTGTTTTCTGTGGATACCTGCAAATGTAGACAGGATATCATGTTGAGCTCGCTTCTGCACAACTTCAATGGAGTTGGATTCAAAGGCACTGACACCAGAATGTGACGTCTCTCTAATCAAAGTGCAACTGTTTGCACCAACAATTACCCAAGGAGAAACCCAGAAGAGACAAAGATTCAAATTTGCAGCCTGTGTGGATATGTCACCGTACTCTCTATCGCCTTCTTTTTATGTCACTTTGCAACATCTTCTCTTCACTATCACAACTTAACAAAGACCCCCTTTTAATCTGAGAGGGAACAACGTTTCAGAAATGTAGGAAATCACTATTTGCTGTAGAGGGAGCCAATTCAGGCTGAGGATAAAACCAAAAACATTGATTTCATCTCACTATTTTACATTTTGAGAAATATCATTCAGTTTCTTTCTGAGCGTGAGTTAAGAAGAGCAATGTAAATGAAGTAAGAGGCGCGATAATCACTTCCCATGTGAAAAACCCTTAAAGGTTAACTTAGCTCTGGCACAAGAATTTGGTTTGGGGTTAATATAATTATTTGTGAATAGAAATAAAATTGACTGATTGACTGACCTCAGCCCCACCTTTGGGACAAACTGGACCAATGCTTGTGAGCCAGACCTGATCACCCAGCATCCATGTTGGACCTCACCAAAATGCTCTTGTGGCCGAATGGCCGCCACATTCCAACGTCGGAGGAAGGTTTTGGAAAGACATGTTCAACAATCACAAATGGGAGCAGTGTTTGGGTATCCAGCGGATAGAGATGGTCTGATTCCATTTTTTTTCTTCCGATACCTGAACTTGCGTTTTGGCTGAGTACCGTCATGCATTTTATGTTTTAACAGCTGTATACTACTATCCCTGGATGCATGTGATATGATTGATATCATTGTTTTCGGCCTTGCTCAGGTTAAACTCTTTTTGAAAAATGAACAAACACAAAAAATAAATGCTGTATAACTTTCTTTTATTATCCAGTCTGTCATAATAGAAAAAGTAGATTTTTAAAGTAGATTTTCTTCAGGGCTAAATGATGTTGTATCAGATCGGTCCATAAACTCCTTGCCGATACCAGCATTTTAGGCTGTATTGGAGGGTACTGGTATCGGAAAATGTTTAGTATCCACATACTGTTGGCCCTGTACCATCAAATTTGCCTTTTAATGCTGTGCCGTCAATGGTTGTGCTCTTATATTTTCTAAGAGCTTTCATTTAGACTGAGTCACATTTGAAACCAATGATCAGCTGATTATGCGTCACATTGTAATTCGAGCTGTCTGTGTCATCTCGGGCCATGCCTGCTGGGTGCAGGGAAAGATCCCGACTCCCCTCTCGCTGAGCCCAAATACTTTCCCTGTCGCGCGAGCTAACAGCATGGTAATGAGATAGTGGCAGATGCTCGCGTGCCTTTACAATCCTCCAGACCCCCCCGCCGTGGGCCAAGACTCCCCTTCTGCTGAGGAAGATAGAAAGGGGCTGAATATCTAGGGATCAGGATTCATTAATACAACAATTTATTTGACTGTTATCAAATATGATCAAACTGCTGTTAACACAGCTGTCTTTGTTCTTACTACTTTTTTTCCCTTGTCATCAATGATGTTCACAATTGCCTAGTTCATATAGGCTTGCTTTAACTCAAACAGGAAAGGATTTATTGCCAAGTAAGTAACACATACATAGGTAAATTTAAACAAATAATCAAATGTATGAAAATTGAGGCTGAATGCTCCTTCTTGACGTAATATCTGAATTGGAAATACGAAAAACACATCAGACAGAGGAATGTATGAACTGAGAGAGCACATATATTCCCATGTTCCAAAAAAAGTGCACACACAACACAAAACCTCGCCACTGCTCCCAGCCTCTATCCCTCCTCCCCCCGGTGCACACTGATTTTTTTTTTTTTGTGGTGAGGGAGGATGGTTTGGGCACCCCCCCGGCCCTCTCTTTCTCCACCTGCTATGCAGCCTTTGTCATCGTGGTCTCCAGCTTCATTTCAATGACAAAGTTGTCCCGTCCCCCTCTACCCCCCACCTCCGCCCCACAGACCCCCTTCCGAACTCCTTTCAGTCACCAGTTTCATGGTCCCCAAGGACAGAGTATCTGAATCCACCACAGTCACCCTTCCTCCAACAGGCTGCAGGAGCCCTTCTGTCTTTTTTAACTCCGAGGGAAAAGTCAAAGTGAAACATCAAACATGTTTCCTCATAAACGCTTTATTTACTGAACCTGGTTATTGGCATATAGAATGTGATTACAGCACCACTCACTTCAGCTTCATAATATTAGCATCATCATCATCAGTTGATGGAAAGTTTCTGGTTTATTTGTGTTGTGTTTGTTACTCTTTGTTGTGCATTGTGCCTATCTGAATGTTGGTCTGTACATGGTGCTTCTCCTTGCTGACTGTATTAAGTCATTTTATTGTATTTTTTTTTTTTTTTGGTTGCCATTTTAAAACTTGTAAGGGACAACAGATGAAAATTTGCCTATTGAGTTAGTTACTTAAAGTGAAATGACACACAGACACACACACACACACACACACACACACACACACACACACACACACACACACACACACACACACACACAGTCTTGAATCGATTCTGTTGGGATTAAAGAAACTTCTCTGCTGGAATCTGTGTAACATGTGGGGTTTTTCTTTTTCTGCAGAAGAAATGTGATTTGCGCGCGTTCCCTATTCCAGTAATGCCACAAAGGCACCTTTAGCTCCTCACCAGGGGGGTGTAGTACTTAATGTGCAGGGGCACCGGCCCGTGGCTAACGTTGTTATATGTTACGGGAATCTTAAATCCGCGGGTTCTTCCATTGTAGACGTACTGGGGGAGGGGGGGGGGGTCTGCATCCCGAGAAAGACACCACATTGTTGTGGCACGTGGAGAAGGCTTGGCACCGTGCGTAATTGGCTGAATACAACTCTGATTTTATTCCTTCAATAAGCGTTAAATGTTACAAAACATAACACAAAGATGTAGTTCAGTAAGGCAGCATGGGAGTAGAGTGTGTCCGAATGCGATTTTTATGCATGCAAACATCCTCTAACTTCATGTGGAAGCAGTGTTATTGTAGGACACCGTTCACTTTGACCAAAACAATTAGTACTACTATGAACTATTATTAAGTTGTCCAGTTTGTCTTCTGAAATCAATAAAAAAAACTCGAATTGCATGATTTAGGCATTATTATGGTCATAAGAATATGACATTCCGTAACATGGCTTAAATTTCGCGGTTAGGTATCACACACACGCAAGTGTATTATAGAATAGAGAAGTACTGTATATGCTCGTCCTGGTCATAGAATTGACACTAAGTAATCGTCCGCAGTCCTTCATAAAAACATGAAATGAGCATCTTTAAACTGTGAACTGAATGGACGCTCTGCCCTTGTTGGGTCATTCAGCATCTGTGTGTGTGTGTGTGTGTGTGTGTGAGAGAGAGAGAGAGATGTCCATGTGTTTTCTCCGAGACAGATGGCGGCGCAGAGAGCCTGCGTTCCCACGGGTCACACATAGGAATCTAAAATGCAGATAAAATCCATTACAGAGACGCATCCTCCCAAAGATGCTGGCTGCAGATAATTTGCTCTGTTGAAACCAATCAGCGCCGCGGTTATCAGATATGGCTCGCACTCCAAATGAAGCTTATTGAGAGTATAAGTCTACGCAGCGCGACTCATTACTTTTTGAATGGTTTGGGGGGACAAAAAAAGGAATCTGGGGAACATTCCAAATGGGCTTCTGTTGGCTTACTGGAGTGTGTGACACACTGATGAGGATGTACTATAGAAATCTCTGCTGGGATGTGAACTTTTACGCATGTAGAGAGCGGAGAATGGATTTATACATGCCATAAAAAACATATCAGACCCTTTCATCTTCATGCTGTCCCCCTTTTTTCTCTCTACTGTCTTATCAGCTCGGACACATCCACAGAAAAAAGTCAATCCAATGTGCACCGATTGCCTCTCATTGCTGAATAGTAAACTCATTTAAAAGTGGTTTAGAAGAGTGTTTTCCACAGCAAGATGATAAGAATATTAGATTGTATCTGACTTGTGCTGGGGCTAATTCTCACTTGGTGTTATTTGGCCGGGGGGTGGCTGCGTCTGAATAGATGGTAATTGTAGGTTTGGGCTGTCGGAGGCCCGGACCAGATGGCCTGGTGATTCTCTTATAAAGCTCCGCTTGCCCAGTTGTTTGCTGAGAGACACGTTGAGTTCGGAGGATGGTAATTTGGTGGGATCAAGAGATGTAGGCTTCCATACAACATCATTATGCAGCAGGAGGGGGGGGGATGTTTGTTAAAAGAGAGCACACGTGGGGGGTCAGCTGTGGGTGGATTGCAAGGCACTCGCCATTCCTAACCCTTAGTGAGTGTGAGAATGTGATTTATAGTGGAAATGGAAAGGGAGAGATCGCGAAAACATCCAGAGACCAATGTTAAAAAAAATAAAGTTCTCTAAGTTCGAAACATTTGATCACTCTATAATGTGCCATTTGCTATCAAATGTAAATCATTTAAGCAGTCGTGAAAGTTTTTGTATTATTTTGGTGTAGGTGTTTGGTATACTAGGAGCCAGAGCCAACGCGCAAAACATTGTTGGTTTCAAGTGTCTGTCACTGATTTCATGAAGATACCCACACGTGGGGTGGCCAACCTGTGACCAAAAGCCAAATCAACTTGTTAATTCGTCAGGGAGACAAACCGGGATTTATTGGCAAAAAAAAAAATCCAAAAAAATTGAATGGAGACGTATTTTGTGCGCGTCTTTGGCGCTCACATAACCAGAGTCTCCTGGCATATTTAAAGCTGGATACACTTGCTCGATCAGCAAACAGCCAGGTGTAAATTCAGATGTAGTGACATTGATTCCACAGATGGAGAGAGCTGTCTCTTGTGCCGCAAAAAGAAAATATAACCAACGATGATAAAAGAGATTTTACGAGATTTTATTCATTTCCTTGTGGGTTTAAATTGTGCGCCCCGGACTCATAACCTCTGAGTCATGGGCATGTTTCCTTCCCCGTGGCATTTTTATTCTGAGGGGGACAACTTGGCATTTTACGCACGCCTGACAAAAGACCCGAGTTGGCACACTTTGTGAATCGCAACCATAACAATGTAAGTCTGCCGCGGGTCAGTGTGTGGTTGTGTTGAAAGGTGGCTGAGCCCAGAATATTTCCTCCTCTGGCCCATTGTTGTGGCACACTTTCGATACTGGGGATGTCTCTTCAGTGTTGTGGAGGGAGGTGGGGGAGAGAAACGGGGCTCCCATCAATAGTGCCTCCTGTGCTGCTTGAAGGAGGCCATTCTGGTGATTTAGGAGCAGAGGGGGCGAGGGAGTGGAAGAGGTGGTGGTGTGTGGGGTGGGGGAGGAGGAGTGTTTTTGTGTGGAAAAGAGACGCAGTTTGGGTGCGGGGCGGGCGGAGAGAGAGAGACTGGAGGGGCGACAGAATAGAGCGCACGAAGCAGGGCTGCGCGCACACACACACAGACTCCCTCCTCTTTCTCTCGCTCACTCACTCACTCTCACACACAGACTGGGAGAAAGCTGCGTCTTTTCTTCGCTGGGACATACACTCTCATTCACAGGCGCGCACACTCACGAGGCGACGTGCATATGTCTCTATATGCAACAAATCTGTCTACAAGGAGGACGCCAAGGTTTTGCTTTTTGTGTGCAATTTTTTCCAAAAAGGACAGTTTACTAACATAGCATATTTATCTATTTATTTATTTACTTTGTATCTATTTTGCGGAGTTTTCTTTGCGACCGTGAGCATCAGCAGCAGCAGCGGAGGATTTAACATGCCAGACGTCTGAGAAGACATCTATTCCCTCTCTTTCCCCCAGGATTTCCCCCCCTCTGTGTGCATACAGAAGATGAGGGCAAAAATGATCCAAACCAAAGGAAATATATTCTCTTCTGCACCATTCAAACTACTGCTGTTGGTCGCGCTTCTGCACGGCGCAACCGGTAAGACTTTGAAATATAAAGTTTACGAGGAGCAGAAAGTGGGCACGGTTATTGCACGGTTAAAGGAAGACGTAGCCGGGGTTTTGTCCAAACTGCCGAGTTCCCTGACCTTTCGGTTCCGCGCTATGCAGCGGGGGAGTACGCCGTTCCTGTCTGTCCGAGAGGAGGACGGGGAGATCAGCATTGGCACCAAAATCGACCGCGAGAAGCTTTGCGAGAAAAATTCCAACTGCTCGATTGAATTCGACGTGGTCACACTCCCGACGGAGTACCTGCAGCTGTTCCATGTGGAGGTGGAAGTGCTGGACATAAACGACAACTCGCCGCACTTCTCCCGCGCCATCGTCCCCATCGAGATCTCCGAGAGCGCATCCGTTGGGACGCGCGTCCCGCTGGACGGCGCCATGGACGCGGACGTCGGGGAAAACTCCCTGCATACATATTCCCTAACGCCAAATAACTTCTTCAAGATCGACGTGAGGACCCGGACGGACGGGGCCAAGTACGCAGAGCTGGTAGTGATGAGGGACTTAGACCGGGAGGTGCAGTCGAGCTACCAGCTGCAGCTCACGGCCTCGGATAACGGCGTGCCCCCAAAGTCTGGCTCCACTTTGCTCAAGATCAGCATCTCGGATTCCAACGACAACAGCCCAGCCTTTGATGAGCAGGCTTATATCATCAATTTGCTGGAAAACTCCCCCCTAGGGACTCTGATCATTGATTTAAACGCCACAGATCCGGACGAGGGCACTAATGGGAAAATAGTGTACTCTTTCAGCAGTCACGTCTCGCCAAAGATCTTGGAAACATTTAAGATAAACCCGGAAAATGGCCACATTACTCTTATTAAAAAAGTGGACTTTGAAACCACTGCCTCCTATGAGCTGGATGTGCAGGCCCACGACTTGGGCCCTAATTCTATTCCTGGGCTTTGCAAAATTGTGGTGAAGGTGGCGGATGTAAACGACAACAAACCCGAGATAAACATCAACTTGATGACGCCTGGCAAAGAGGAAGTGGCGTACATTTCAGAGGGCGCCCCAGTGGACACCTTCATCGCTCTGGTACGCGTGGACGACAGCGACGCGGGGCTCAATGGCGAGGTGATGTGCAGGCTGCACGGCCACGGCCACTTCAGACTCCAGAAGACCTATGAGAAGAACTACATGATCCTCACCAATGTCTCGCTGGACAGGGAGAAGAGGTCAGAGTACAGTCTGACGGTCATAGCCGAGGACAGGGGCTCCCCCAGCCTCTCAACCATCAAACACTTCACCGTCCAGGTGCTGGACGAAAACGACAATCCTCCGTCTTTTGAAAAGAGCCGCTACGAGGTCTTCAAATCCGAGAACAACTCCCCAGGAGCATACCTAATGACCGTGGTGGCCTCTGATCCAGACCTGGGCACCAATGGCCAGGTCACCTACACCGTCCTAGATGCTCTGGTGCAGGGGAGCCCCATCTCCACCTACGTCACCATTGACCCTTCCAATGGCGCAATCTACGCCTTACGCAGCTTCGACCACGAAGACGTCAGCCGGATTGCCTTCACCGTGCAGGCACGTGACGGGGGAAACCCAGTGCTGACAACCAACACCACCGTCCTTCTGACTGTACTGGATGAAAATGACAACGCGCCCATCATTCACTCCCCATCCCTCCGAAACCACACCGCCGAGCTGCCGGTGTGGAAGTACGCGTCGCCCGGTCAGCTTATCACCGCCCTCAAAGTCACGGACCGCGATGCCGGTGCCAATGGAGAAGTGAGCTGCGCCATTGTCGGTGGCAATGAGGATGGGCTGTTTGTGATGGACGCCCGACGATGTGAGCTCAGGACCAACGCTAGCCTGGTGCAGGCTCCACGGGATGTGATGGAGATCAGGGTGGAAGTGCAGGACAGGGGCACCAATCGGCTGCTCACAGGTGCCCTCTTCAGGCTCTCCCTGCAGGAAAATATGGACATCCTCCCCCCTCTCTATCCCACCGGCTCCAGCCAGGCGCCGCTGGATCTCTCCCTCATCGTCATCATCTCTCTGGGCGCTGTTTGCGCTCTGCTGCTCATCGTTATGGTGATGTTTGCCACCGCCCGCTGCAACCGCGAAAAGAAAGACCCCAGACACAACTACAACTGTCGCGTGGCGGAGAACAGCTACCAGAACCACCCCAAGAAGCCCGCCAGGCAGATCCACAAGGCGGATATCACCCTGGTCCCCACCGTCAATGGGACTCTGCCGGTGCGTGCCCACCCACGCTCCCCCTCAGGCTCCCCTACACCTGAGAGGGGCACCCTGGGGAGCAGGCAGAGCCATCACAGCCGCCAGTCGCTCAACAGCCTGGTCACCATCTCCTCCATTCATGTGCCGGAGAACTTTGCACTCGAGCTGGCCCACGCCACCCCTCCTGTGGAGGTGAGACAATTCAGTTTGTGTCAAGCTTTTAGTTAAATTGATTTTGAACCTAGATGCGCAATCAGCGTGATTGCTGTTTGTGCATAAACATTCAGCTCTGTGTTTTTAGGTCTCAATAATGCACCAACAGATAATCCACTTGCAATATTTCTATCCAAAATTATATGCTATGCACTTTGTGTGTTTGTTATTCAGTATTTGTTCCAGATTGATCAATTGCTCCCATATTCTGTTACCCTGAGCTGTTTGTGTCATGTTTTTGTTGATCATCACATTCAGGGGCAAGTCACAATTGTCATGTCCTCCCCCTCATAATGCCTCCCCCACAATGTCTCCCCCCCAATGATGTCTGTGGCTTTGCTTGTTTGACTCCATTCATTTTCCCCTCTTCATTTTTTCCTTTTTTTTGTTTTTTTTTGTTTTTTTTTGTTTGTTTCTCTTGGGATTGTAGCAAGTCTCACAGCTTCTGTCCATGCTCCATCAGGGCCAGTACCAGCCACGACCAAGCTTCAGAGGCAACAAATACACCCGGAGCTACAGGTAACACACACACTCAACGATGCTTTCAAAGCCTTTATTGTCAGACATTGGCAAAAGTAAGGTAAAAATAAAGGGATAATCATTTTGTACGCCTCTACAATATAATTTCCACATGATTTAGTATGTCAGTACTTTCACACAGTCCCTTAAATAGATATCCAGTAGCATTTTGGTTTAGTGTCAAACTGTATGCTTCATAACTTCACATTTGCATAATTTTATGTAAAACCTCTCCTGCAGAGCGCTCTCTGCCTCTCTGGGCACTTTATTATCTATCAGTAACATGGCATTCCCTTAACTATTTCATAATAGTATTGTCAATGATAGGACTGGGTACTAAATTCAATACATTTTAGGCAGCTACCAAATTGACCTAAAGTATCGAGGATAAAAATCCAATACCCAATTTCAATACCTAAGGAGTAAAGTTCCTCAAATCAGTTAGCCAATGAGCATGCAGCATGCTTCTACTAAGATCTAATAATGATGGTGATTGGCTGTCTAACGTTACATGTAGAAACACACAGGGAAATCTCACAGACGCTCATGTAGTAGGAAAATACATAAAAAGATTTGTGCTGTATTGTATGTTTTTTTTTCTTCTTTTTTATAACATTGGTATCAAAAAAAGTATGGTTTAGGAACCGGTCTCAAAGTCACAGTATTGGTATCGCTACCAGTATCAACATTTTGAACGATACCCAGCCTTTGTTAATGACCAGCAGGTCCTGTATGAGGAAGGTATGACATGTTCTGCTTGTCTCTGTGTGTAGATATGCCCTGAATGAGATGGATAAGTTCAGTCTGAAGGACAGCGGCCGTGGAGACAGCGAGGCAGGGGACAGCGACTACGAGCCTGGCAGGGAGTCACCCATGGACCGGCTCCTTGGTGAGGGCTTTACTGAGATATATGCCCCTGATGGCCAGCGCAGAACGCATGCAGGTACACCCCTGGCCACCCATCCAGCACACCCCACAAATCCTCCCTTCATATACCACCCCCCACCCCTTTCTGTTTTAGCATAGTTGTCAATCCTAACTTCAGTCTTTCATCAGTTTTTACAACGATTTTTGTCATTGTCGATTTAGTCTATCGATTATTTTCTCAAATAGTTGTTTGGTCTCTGAAATGTCAGAAAATAGAGAAAAATGTAGATCAGTGTTTCCCAAAGCCCAAGATCACATCCTCAAATGTCTTGTTTTGTCCACAACTCAAAGAGATTCAGTTTACTGTCAGAGATGAGAGAAGGAAATGGAAAATATTCACATTTAAGAAGCTGGAATCAGATCAATTTTATAAAAAAATTGCTCAAACCGATTGACAGCTATTTGATTCGACTTTGCAATTCTATGTAGGTTTATAAACAACCTTGTACTGTATTCAATCAGTTTAACAGGAACATTTTGAGAGTTGAAGGGCAATGATTTCATATTGTTAAATAATCTGCTAAATAATCTACAGTTAATTAATGGATGGCTTTATAAAAGTCAGAAAATAGTGAAAAATGGCCATGACGAGTTTCAAGATCCCTAGATGACGTCTCTAACAGTTCCAAACCCAAAGATATTCAGTTTACGTTCATGTAGAGATGGAGAAAAGCAGAAAAATTTGACATTTTAGAGGCTGGAACCAGCAAATGTTATAATGGTATTTTTTACTTCCAGCTGTTGCTGATTAATTTTCTGTTGATTGGTAAATTGAGTAATCAACTAATCACTCAACTCCAAAAGATTAACAATAACAATGATGTATCTATTCAGTGTAATACATGATTTCATCCATTTTATAAGATGGTCAGTAAGTATAGGTCCTCTACTCTGAGCAAACACTGGCCCACCATTTCTTTCTTGAATCTTTGAAAATGGCGTAGCAACCCCATCTAGAGGTTGTGGCACATTTTTTCCACTGACATATATTGATGTGTTCAATCAATTTTCAAACATATAGTTTTGAATTATACATCTTAAAGGATTTGTTTCAAATTTTTTAAGAATTAGATACATAAACAATGAGAGTTATTGGTTGCTGCTATCATTCTTCCTATCTGTACTGGTCCTGAAGTGTTCCCTTTATGGCACAGTCCCAATGTAAGGGACATGGGACAACATCCACAGTCCTTATACTGTGCAAAAAGGCATTCCAAAGTTCAGGGAAAAGTTCAGCAGTCTGAGTTACACAAATCAGGTGGATATCTACCAAAGTTACAGTCTTTTGAAACTGGGACTACTCTAGCAGTGTTTCGGTGTTCCTGGAGATATAGACAGGGTATTGTACAAAAATAAGTTCAGTTTGGAAGATACCTACTTGATATTGATTCTGAAGCCTTACAATAGCTACATCTGAACTTAGGAAGGCATTTTAAACAGAGCAAGGACTATTAATTCGACTATGGACTATGAACTTGTGTATCAGCCGATACCAATTGCCAATATACAGTATGTGTAAAAAAAAAAAGAAAGTAGGGTTTCCTAATCCGTCACAAGGCCAGTCAGTGTACCTATGGACAAATAAGTAATGTATTAAGATGGACTTGAATTATTTTAAGTTTCTTTTAATTACTTATTTTTAAGATTAATTTTTGGGCATTAGAACAGTTGTAGACTGGACAGAGAGGGGAAGGACATGCAGCAAAGAGCCACAGGTCGCATTTAAACTCTGGGTTGCTGTTGTAAGGACCGAGCCTACCAGGTGAGCTACCAGGGCGTCCCATTATTTTTCAATTTCTGTAAATTCAACTGTGGAGCTTCTCCATACTCCATACAATACAGCAATCCAATTGACCAAGTGACAAGGCTATTGCTGGGACCATACAAACGTTGTGCCCCATAAACAGGCCAACAACAGGTTGAGAAATCCATATCCAATGCCATACCTCACTCTGCTTGTTAGCATAACACTGTTTGAGCTATGTCGGCATGCCTTTTCCCGTCTGCATTACAAGTGGTTGCATGTGCATCGGCCTTGAAGGTTTGTGGATACTGAATGTACTCAACCACAGAGTTTCACCTCACTGTCACTAAGTTGTTGAGCTATCTCTCCAGATAGCTCAACTGATCCTCCTTTGCAGCCACCATCAGCCACCCATCTCTTCTCCCTACTGTCTCACTGCATGCTGTTTCCCCCCTCTCCACAGTTAACATGGAAGAACTTTGAACACTCGTTGAACATTAATTGACCCAACCGACTTCGAAATACTCTACCCACCTAGCACTGGGTCACACCCTCTTAAAGTATCTCATCCTGTCTTTCGCAAACGACACCCAGGTTGCAAGCTGCCGCATCTTGCTTTATCGCTCTCTTCCCAGAGCTCCCACTTCTATCCTGCCAGCTTCCCACACAGCCATCACTTGACGCTGCATTTGAGCTACATCCCAATTAAAGTCGACCCAGACGGGCAGACAATCTCATCACTAACACCTTCTCCCTCCCTCCCTTCCTTCGTAGCTCTGCTCGTTAGTCACTCTCCTTCTTTCCCACATTCAAGCCTTCACTTTCAGCCGTCCAAACCGAGGCCGTTATGCTCCTCCGATGAAAAGGACGCATTTAATTGCCATGTGACGAATAGTTGCTATGGAGTCGGCGCCAAGTTGCGCTCGTGATTAAGCCCTGAAGAGCATAATTACATCTCAAAGCTCACCTTTCTTCTTCTGTACGTTCACCCCGCCTGCCGCCCCCGTGTCCAGTGCTGCATGGATGATTTCGAGCAGCGTTTAGTTGGTGCCCTGTCATTATGGCTGGAAATGGTAGCCCTCCCTGCACAATGGAAAAATGAGGTAGAAAGTCTTTGTTTGTAGCCCAATCTAGATGCAGAAGATGGTATAACTTATTTAGCCTTTTTTCTTTTTGCCGACATGATATGACTCTTTGAGAAATACACTTATTTGCCCTATTTTAGAGGGTCAGAATGTGGTTAGCCTAGATAGCACAAAGACTGGGAGCGGGTGGGGAATTGCAATCCTAACTCTTAAAAAGAGCGAAATAGAGTGAGAGACCTGGAGCAAAAGCTGTGCTCACTGATCAAATCTGTCCACCCATGCTTTATATCCAGCCCAGAGAGTTGTTTGTCAAGAATGATTAATTCCCCCTAAAAGCCCAGATGGCTGTAAATTGTCTGATCAAAGAAAAAAGCTTATATCATGCTAATTAACGAACGTTACAGGTTACTTTAGTCACTATAGACAAACCAAGCTATCTTCAATTGTGTCCGAAGCTAGGCTAACCTTATGGTTATATTTCCTATCAGACAGGTAAGAAGTGCAAAAATTAAACATTAAACATCCTGGCCAACAGTGTGCCAACTATGTTATTTGTCTGTATATGTAGCTACCTACATACTACAATTAATTTTACAAATCTGAGGTTATTTGTACACTTTATAGCAGGTCCAAACGAAAAACCCTTAACCCACTGTACTTCTTTTTTTGAATTTAAAGACAGAATAGCAACACACTTTTTTGAAATTAGGGACATTTTTAAGACCAAAAGAAATGTACAAGGTCCCTTTGGTCTATGGTCCTTTGCCAGTGTCCCAAATAGAAGTGGGTGTCTCAGACGCTGATGTGAAGAAAAAAGTATTGTAACTGTAGAGCTCGATTACTGCCTATTCTTTTTGCATTGTCACATACGGGCAGAAGGGAAAGAAGGCAGGAAGTGCACATGAAGGCTATTTTTTTATTGTCCTTCTAAGGGGTTGAATGAGAACCAAATGTATATGTCAAAGTCAGTTTATGGCTTGTGAGGAGTAGCCTTTGACTCAGCCTGTGTGATATGTTTTATGGATAATATCCATTCTTGTTTTAATCAGGCTTTAAAAATTGCTCCAACTTTACGGAACTACCATTCTAAATCTTTGGAATGTCCCTTTGAATATGTCCTTACATTGTAGAGCTCAGTGTAGTTTAAGGCTACATTAACATTGCTAAGTTTTAGTTTAAAAAAACGAATATCTTCTGTTGTGTTTCCCCCTCTCGTTTCCCCTGCTCTGGGCCCTCTGCTCGAGCCCCTAAACCTGAGACATTTGGACACACTTCTGTCCCGTTTTGGTTTGGAATCTGTGGGGTTGTGTTGCAGTCTCAACGGACGCAAACTGTGACCTTTGGCAACACTGACACTAACGCCATCGTTTCTCCGCCACATTGGGTCTTATGGGTCATGACGTCTCGTTCTCATGTTACCATGGCTACCAACTACCAGCAACGGGCTGTGTTTGCCCAGTATACGAGAATGTTGATGAGATGTGCGGTTTGGGCGTGTTAGTTTAAACGGAGATTAGTTCTTCTACTGGAGCTAAAAACACTTGGATGCGCTTTTGGCTCAAAACTCTGCTTCAAAAAAACCAAAACATAGCAATGTAAATGTAGCCTAAATCTCACTGCCAACACTTACTGGGTTTCCCCCTGCTCAGTGGATAACTGCCCACTCCCATTTCTTCTTATCAGGGATAAAAGTAGAATTTGTGTTTGGATAAAATTTGCTTAAGAAAAGCTTTGAAGTAAACAAAGACATTATGGGCAGCGAGTCTGATAATTTATTAGCAAGGGAATCAGTCAGTAAGTCAGTTGAATTGACACTACAGTCAGACAGACGGACTGGCTTTCCGTTAATGTTTGCCTGACATGTTCTTTCTTTCATTTTTACACACAAATCAGTTGGGTTAAATCTTTAATTTTCACCCTTTCATCAGCCAAGCACCCAATCTGCCGCTGCCCCCGCACTGTTTTTCCCCCCCCTTTCAGTGCACTCAAATGCACTTTTCATCTGCTCTAAGATGTATTATAAATGTTCCTTTCATGTTAATGAGGGGATAATGAAGTCCCTCAATAGCAGGACTCAAAAGCGCTGCACTCCTTTAATGAAGGCTTTAAGTTGGCATATTTGATTCGTCTAATTTATTCTTCAGAGATTTTCTATTTGAAGATTTAATATTGAAAAGAGCGACTTGAAAGGGAAAAATGCAGGGCTTTTAGAGGAGGAGTTATTTTGAATGGGTAATAGGCATTGATCGGCCTCGCTGAAATTGTCTCTCGGTGGTAAATACACTGGAAGGTACTGTAGCAGGCGGTGCTCCTGCAGAGAACCTTTCAGACTAATTAAGGGAAAATTTCATCTGTGTTTCCAGAGACAGCGTGGCACAAACACCTGAGGAGAGGCAGGCAAATATTAACTGGATGGCAAAAGACTCAACTGACAGGAATCATCTTTGCAGCTCTTTGATTTTGCGATCAGATTTGTGGTTGTTTTGGTTCCCACATGAAAAGAATGTACATACACATACATCTCATGACTTAACCGACATATCTGAGTGTTATCTGCAAGATACAGCTAATATAAACACTATGCTGTATGTGACCACTCAATTAGATATAAAGTGCGTAATGCCTTGTTTTGATGGTTAATGAAAAATTTGAAACATTAATGGTTTTTTGAAGGATTTTTTTTAGCCTAAGCAATGGGGAGAATTTCTTAAGCCCATCAAATAGAATGAAATCCTTCAGTTTGTGTGAAAACTCGCCAAATATGGAGGTCCACTGTTTTCACGTGACTGCTGTAAATGCAACTGTAACAATTAGGCAATTCATGGTTTCAGTTGATCAATCAACAAAAGGTGAAAAACAGTTTCTGGTTCTACTTGGATTTTGTACTTTTCGCTGCATCACAGCTTAGTATTTGTGATTACTTACGAGTTTTTTTTGTCTTTTCTTGCAGCTATGAGGCTCTGCACAGAGGAGTGTCGTGTCCTGGGTCACTCAGATCAGTGCTGGATGCCCCCCCTGGCCTCCCCGGCCTCCTCCTCCGACTACCGCAGCAACCTCTATATCCCTGGAGAAGAAGCCCACCAAACAACCGACCTCTCCCAGGAAAAGACACCGCAGCCATGCACCGACGCTGGCCCTGCCCGGAACCAGAGCTTCTCCACCTTCGGCAAGGACCTGGGGGGTGAGGACGATGGAGACGAGGAGGAGCGAGGGGATGCTGGGGGCGAGGCCAGGGATGAAGACTTGTGTGGGACCACGTCGTTGCTGTCAGAGATGAGCAGTGTGTTCCAGCGCTTGCTACCCCAGGGTCTGGACTCGTATGTCCAGGTCAACGAGAACCAGAAGGGGACTAGTCTCAGCGGGGTGGGGGTACCAATGACTGGATCCTTGGATCGCAGGAGGAGCCATCTCCCCGGCAAGCCCAATCCCTCCGTCCACCAGCAGGGCGTGGCAGCCTGGGCCGCCAACACCCACTTCCAGAACCCGGGAAGCAGCATCGGCCCATCTGGCCACCACCAGGGGGGCAGCTACCACACCCTAAAACCCAGCACGAAGCTCGGCTCCCAGAGTAGCAGCCACAAGGGCTTGCAGGCACCCAAAAACAGCCCCCAGAACAACGGCCACACCCCCAAACCCCATAACAGCCCCCTTCTCACGGCACTGGTCAGCCCCACTCTGGTGCAGCCGTCCCCCGCACCTGCGCCAGTGCCGGTGGCGCTCCCCGGGCCCTCTTCCAAGTGGCTTCCGGCCATGGAGGAGATCCCGGAGAACTACGAGGAGGACGATTTTGACTCTGTGCTCAGCCACTTTCAGGGCAAACGCAGCGACAGCCGACACGAGCTGGTGGACGCCAGCGAGCTGGTGGCCGAGATCAACAAACTCTTACAGGATGTCCGGCAGAGCTAGACTTCCTGTTTTGTATCCTCTTTTATTTATTCACCACCCCACTAACTGCTTCCTTTACTTCCCAATAAAAGCTGAGGATATATGGGTGGCAAAGAGAAAGACGGGGAAAATAAAGACAAAAAACAAGACCTGCAATTGTCGTTAAAGTTGCATTTCTAATGTAATAATTGTGTTTTGTGAATGCTAAATATCCCAAAAAAATTGTTTGTAATTGCTGGTTCGGTACACAATGTACACTGTGTGACTGTATTTATCTTTGTATTTTAAAAATACATTTGTATACTTATATTTATAAAAAAAAGTGTATATAAACTTAACATAAAAGTCTATTTTTTATATTTTCAATGCATGTTGAGTAAAAAAGTTGAATCAAGACTTTGACATGCTATCGACATTCTACATATTTAAATTGTCTTTTGTATTGTGATTCTTTTTTATGTCACTATATGTATACATGAATATATCAGTGAATTAATGGACACGTGTCTTTGTGGATTATTGTGGGGAAGGGGACCGTACACAAATAAAAATAATAAACAAATATTCCGGTGACTGTGGTTTATATTTGAGTTTTGTTCTGGTACTGGAAGCTTCTAGAGTATTTTATGTGTTAAGTGTATATGCATGATGTGACATGAACAAGACTTCACTCTAAAAGGAGTTGAAATACAAAACATTATTGGTTTGCACTTCAATAACATTATTACAACAAATGTAATTAGACAAGGCCTAATTTGCATAATTAAAAATAAACCTTCACAAATGTGATACAACAAATTGTCTTAATTTTAAGTACTCAACTGGGGAAGTTTCAAGGTGATATATATATATATATATATATATATATATATATATATATATATATATATATATATATATATATATATATATATAGCTGTAGGGCTTAACTTTTTGATATTAATAAACTTCTGTTATATTCAAGCCATTGCCAAATGAGTTGCTACAAAGCTAAACTTTCTCTGTATTTGTCATTATGGCTATGGTCAGAAGATTGTGGCGTCCGACAACTTTTGCAAAGATAATTACCTTTTCTGAAGAGTCCTTCATGTTTGTTTAATACTCAGTGTCCTCCTTGGCTACTAGCAACTGTGTGGATGAGGGTTGACAAAGGATGAAGTCAAATAATAGACAACGTATCAGGTCCATGTAAAAGATTTTAAGTAAACAGTCATCAAATCGACACATCGGAACAATATTTCGAAGCATTTCCACTGAAGACAACATGTTGGATAAGGGGAGAATGAATTAACTTGCCTGTGCAACATATAGACAATTTACGGATTATTCAGAAAACCAATCAATAACAATTTAGAGAATCATTTAATTGTCTCAGTAATGTATCAAAAATGAACACATTTTGAAAATGTGAATGATTCTCTGGTTCTGGTTTCTCAAATATCAATGTTTGCTGCTTGTCTCTGTTTTATATAATTGTATATTGAATATTTATGAGTTTTGACTAGACATTTGATGATGTCAGATTGGGCTCTGGGAATTTTGAATAGACTTTTTTTTTTTTTTTTAAACCGTTCTTGTTTTTACATTTAATAGACACATTGATGAACCTATTAACTGAACAAATAACTACATACAGTAATTGAACTCAGTCATTTACTGCAGCCCAAGTCTTGTATATTATACATTGTGATGTCCTCTATATCAAAGATCTTCAACAGGTGGTCTGGGACGCATAGGGGGGTCCTCAGAGTTACTGCAGTGGGACCTCCAAATTGTTAATTCTTTTGAAAGTTTAAAAAAAAAATCAAAATGTGTTAAATTAATGAATCCAACTTATTATATTAAACAAACAAGAATCAGTGTTTTTTGAGCTTTTCCACCTTTTTTGATAGGACAGCTAGGTGAGAGAGAAGGGGAAGACATGATAGAAATCATCACAGGTTGGATTTGAACCCTGGACCTCTGTGTCAAGGCATAAATCTCTCAGTATATGTGTGCCTGTTCTACCCACTGAGCAAACCCAGCCGAACATGAATCCCTCTTTTTGTGGCAAAAAAACACAGGATGATAAGCTTAATAGCCTATAGATAAGGTAGTCACACACTTTAAAGACCCCTGATCTATATCATGAAGCTCGAAAAGATTGTAATGTCTATGAACACCCCATGGATGAACAGAAGCTGGCAGGTTTACCCTTCACTAAACCAGTTTTCATCTCCACATCAGCAAATGTGGGTTCTTGTCAGTGTTTGCA
>JABXJD010000089.1:270000-280000 GCA_013375575.1 Percina caprodes
TAGTACATTTACTCAAGTACTGTGCTTAAGTACAATTGCTGAGTTACTTGTATTTTACTTAAGTCTTTTCTTGTCATGCCACTTTCTACTTCTACTCCGCTACATTCATCTGACAGCTTTAGTTACTAGTTACTTTACAAAGTAAGATGTTTGCACATAAAACACACGTAGTTTATAAAATCTGATGTTGTTTTATTATAAATGAAACTAGCCAACACGGTAATGGCCTACTAGTCCAGTTGAAATGATTAGACCATGATTAGATCCTTTACACTTTCTAAAATGGGAGGATGTTTCTGCATTGAGAACATTTACTTTTAATACTTTAAATACAATTTCCTGATCTTTACTTACTTTTCCTTAAGTAACATTTTCAGTGCAGGACTTTTACTTGTAACAGAGTATTTTATTAATACTTTTACTTAAGTTAAGGATCTGAACGCTTCTTCCACCACTGGAAACTTCCCCCCTCTGGCAGAAGGCTGCCCAAAACCTCACAACATAAAAACAGTTTTGTCCCCTCTGCACCAAGGCCCCGGACCCCCACTGACACAATCACAGTAGACCTGTATCATGTGGACACCCTGACAGTTTTGTTGTCATTGCTTAGAGATAGAAGATAGCTTTAAGAACGGCTCTGTATTTTGACCTTTTTGTTGTTCAATTTTAAGTTATGGCTTCAAAATCTTTTGTCTGTATTGTGGGTCCTGCAAAGAACACTCTTTAAGACATATGACATTTTCAAATGCACACCTTCAGACTGTAAAAGAAGATGGCACCCTTTATAAACTCACCAACTCTGAAGATGCTCATAATCTCACTGTAACTTCATGTGGCTGTACACACACACACACACACACACACACACACACACACACACACACACACACACAGTAAAGATGCCCTGAGTGACAACAGGAATGAAACCACCAATGTTGCTTTTGTCATGGATACACTGATACACAGTATGTGTGTATGTTTGACATCTGTTATCAGGTGTGTCAGTAAGTGTTTTTGCAGAATGGGAGATTTAATGCAGTGTCGTTGAGAGTGTGTGTGCATATGCATCATGGGTGTGTATGCTGCCATTATCAGTTTAGTATCGATTGGCTCAACAACCAACAGCAGCAGCAACCATCTAATTGATTAAGGCCATTCATCTTGTTGAGATGCTGAAGCACTCATTTTGGACACATTGATTTTGTCTTCTCTCCTCTGGTGGCAGCGGGATATGCTTTCTGCACACAACTTCTGTATAGTGACAGCTCTAAACCAATTCCTCAACCTACCACTCTCCTCATTACGTGTACTTAGCTGACGCTTTTATCCAAAGTGACTTACAATAAGTGCATTCAACCATGTGGGTACAACCCAAAAAGTGCAAAAAGTATGAACTTCATCAAATATGCTGAACTACTTCAAGTGCTACATTTATTTAGAGACAATAGAAAATAGTTTTTTGTTCAATTAAATTTATTTTATGGGCCAAGGTGCAGTCTGAAGATATGAGTTTTGGGGTGGAGGGCCAGTGCCTCATTTGGTTTTGTCAAAAAATGTGCGTGATCAGAAATCAACTTTAAGATTTAACCTGTGAAAGGGTGTACACCCTCCATCGCTCACCAAGCAGACGCTCTCTGGCGTGTGGGGGCTGCTCTGTCCCCTTGCTGCTTAGTTGCCATTTTTTGGCTCTCCATATGCAATATGATTACATGAACGTGTTCTTATGATATTGTACAAAAATGTATGCACACAAAAATGTGAGATTACATACAATACTATGAGATCGGTGACTAAGAGCTCCATGACACAGAGCGGCAGTTTGTAGTTGTTTAACAGCTGGAACACATAGGGCATGTTAGCGTCACATATAGCACCTTAGCGCTGCAATTTTTATTTCAGCGCACATGTTATCCAATCTGTCCATCTCACGGGGCACATAGCGTCTGCAGTGGCCCGCGTGCTGCAGCAATAATAACAAAATAATAATAATAAATTATTACATTTATTTACAATAGTTTCAGCATCTCCTCTATTTTTTGCTCAAGACGTGAGAGAATGGGTCAAGCCAGGCAGGTAATCACTAGAGGATGACACGGGAATCAATTGTCGTTCATTGTCCATCCCATCCCTGATCACGTGACTGCCCCCCCTCCCTCCCCCAAAAAAATTCTGTCCTGCGAGATCTCGAAAGAAAGACTACCGGATCCCGTCCGCTCCCAAGTTATCAGACTCTGTGGCCCCCCTGTAGCATGTTTTTAAGTCTGGAGAGAGACTGGATTAGTTACTTTCTATCTGTTCTTTCCTCTGTTGCTGATTTTTAAAATAATATCCTGCATTGTTGTTGTTTGTGCATCTTTTTCCCCGTCTTATTCCATCTACGTCATGAATGGACTCATCTCACCCGACTACTACCAAACTAGTATTAAGCTACACACTTTTAAACAGTCAGATGTAGCGTCAGATATCACGCACCTTAGTTTCCCCAGGTGGCGTAGCAACAACGCAGGAGTTTCAGTGTTGCCAGGTAGACCTGACAGGACTTCAGACGAACATTTTGCAGTTAACCACACACACAGGCCTACTATAGCCTTATAACTTCCCCTTGTATCTATGATTTAATAATGACACTGTGTAGTTTCAAAGTTATACTTTTTTTTTTTTTCTAAAACAAAATGTGTCGCAAATCTTCCGACTTCTTCCTGCTCCCATTTATTTCAATGCTCTATCCGTTACCTACAGTGAGATAGACTACCGTACCGAGGGACTCCTGCAGGAATCACGTGACCCACAGGTGTCCTGAAAAATTGTCACCCTTTAAAAATCACATACAGGAAGAGAAAAGTGCAGCCGGATACTTTATAAAAATAAAACACATTCAAAATAAATATATAATGGTTTAAAGAGATTTTGGCTATCTTGACTTCTCACAACAAGACACACACACACACACACACACACACACACACACACACACACACACACACACACACACACACAGCCATATATAGGCTACAATTACCAGTTCTCCTCACTCATCCTGTCTCTTTCTATCTGAGAGAGAGAGAGAGAGAGAGAGAGAGAGAGAGAGAGAAAAAGTCTTGTGTTTTATAAAACACACCCATTCACCCCGACCTTGTCTGTACGCAGTTATACAGCAGTAATTATTGGGGTTCATACTGCAAAAAAACGTGCTTACAATTTAAGTTTAAACTTTTCATTTCTGTTTGAACATATGGTTCATCAGGAAAAAGCTGCCTTGTGTCTTGTTTCTCGATTGCAGCTACCTGTACAACGCTTGGCTGTTGAATTAGTGTGCAGGTACTCATATTGTGTTAGTGGCAATTAATTATTGTGGCATTAATCTGATGCTAGATCTAGACTTTGATATTTCTTGTTTTCACATTGCTTTCCACCTCTCGCAAAGCCGCTTTTTGTTATGAAGACAATATGCTCCTGTTTTCATCCAAGTAATACTACCAGAGTATATTTGTCACTTGGTTATGGCTGCAACAATGTGTGTGTGTGTGTGTGTGTGTGTGTGTGTGTGTGTGTGTGTGTGTGTGTGTGTGTGTGTGTGTGTGTGTGTGTGGAGTAAATGTAGCAGCAATAGTAGTACTAATAGTAGTGTGACAAAAAGCTTATAGCCACAGTGGGAGGCGTGCTGTCCACACAAACGCACGCGCACAGATGAGAAGGGCTGGCAGTGATTAGATAATGGACCAACAGCTGAACAATAGCTGCTGTGTGTGTGTGTGTGTGTGTTTTTGTGTGAGTGTGTGTCTTATTACCTTAGTGTTTGTGTGTGAATGTCTTTATATTTTTGTGTCCTCCATTTTGAGTGTTAGCATTTTTGATTTCTCGATTGTTGGGTGTCATTGTGTCCAGTATGTATCTGCTTTGATGCACCAGAGTGAGAGTGTGTGTGTCTGTGTGTGTGTGTGTGTGTGTGTGTGTGTGTGTGTGTGTAGGGCTCACTTAACCAGTTTTATCTCTCCGTATATGGCAGTAAACACCTTGCTGGGTTGCTGGCCACTCTCTGTGACACACTGGGGCTGCGCCACAGCAGATTAGGCAGTTATCACTGTTTGTGTGGGTGTGTGAGAGAGAGAGAGTGTGTGTCAGACATACAAAGATGATGGAAGTCTATGTGTTCAGGAGGTTAATCTTTTCTAACCTTAGATGTGCAGTACATGTACCTTGTGTGTGTGTGTGTGTGTGTGTGTGTGTGTGTGTGTGTGTGTGTGTGTGTGTGTGAGAGAGAGAGAAAGAGAGGTTCAAGATATAAGCCATGGATTACAGAGAAAACAAGCCTTGAAGGACACATCAGCCATGTCTGTGGCATTCTGCAGTAGCTAGATAAACAGTACTGATAATAATAATCATTTAGAAAATGAAAATAACCAATTTTAACCTCCTAAAATATAAGGTAAAAAACCTTAAACAAAAAAAAAAAGAAATCTGTAAATATATGGAATGATATTTGAAATATATTTATGAAACCAACAGTTTTACCAAATTCTGTTTCCAGGTGTTGGGGAGTGCTATTGCATTTGTGGACAGGTTGTATGAAGTATTTTGTTTCTCCAGAGGGAGCTGTGGGAAGCCACTTGTGTCAGTTGGGTCTGAAGACCACACGTTTGAAAATGAAAAGAATCTGGAGGTGTGGAGTCTGTCCATCTGTACATCCTGAGCCATACACACTAGCCCTATTCACACGGGGTTAGGATTATCTGGGGAACTCATCTGATTTCAAAATCACCCCGCCCCCCCTAACAGCTGACTTTTTGTGTGGCACATTCGCACGGGATAAACGAAGACTGCTTTACTTGAATTTACTGTATTTACTATAGCTGTACCCTGAGGCGTTGGGAGGACGACCAGGGTGAGGTCACCGCACCGGCAGCTCTTGGACAAAGCAGCTAGAAGCGCATTGACTCTGGGACCCAGGTTTCCGGTTGGACAGTGGTCCAGACTAGGTTGCCATGAAAGAGCCCCCCACAGTCCCCCACGTTCCCATGTCTGTCTTTGCAAGAGGGACAAAAAGGCGCACAGAAAACAAAAACCATGAAAATGCCAAATCACATACATGCCAATTAGCACAGGGCCTCATTTTTATCACAGAACCTTGGTGTTCAGCGAAATATGGTAGGCCATTTGCAGGGGAATACTGACTTTACAAATAACAGGAGTAAGATCACAGACAGCCTCCATAATTATTACAAATGATTAGAAGTCACCAGGTACAGTAATATTTAGTGCAATTCTAAATTAGCCTAAATCTTTTAAAGCTGTCATAAAGTCATCTCCTTTTATACTTAACATGGCAAATAGTTGTTACATAATAATTGTATTGTTAATTTGGAGTTGTGTTTGTGTCCACCTGATGAACATACTCTAATTCACTCTTTTCTGACCCAGAACACAGAGATACCACACAAGACACTGAGTAATGATTTCAAGGTGTTTTAATAAGAGTCTGGACTTAGAGAGATCAGCGGCAGAAGAGACAGGGCTCCAGGAATCCAAACTGTCTCTCTGTAGAATCCGAGCATGGAGGTAGCAAGGTCAGAGCGGTGAGGAGCAGGAAGAACAGCAGACAACAGCAGGGTACTCAGCGGGGTCTGAACAGAGAAACAGGCAATCAACAGGAGCACTAGGAACTACAGGAAAACTAAAAATGAACAAAGTACACCGTGCCAAGTTACCACACTCGTGAAAGTAATGATCTGGCGCTGATGGTGAGATCAGCCCAGGTGTATGTACTGCAGAGGTGATTCGTTTGAACGGCCACGCCCCCTTGACTAACTTCCTTGAGGCCACAACCCTTGACCTACTTCCAGGTAGAGACGGAAACAGACAAACAAAAGGGAAAGGGGAGAGAACGCACACTCGGGACGGGGAAGGACAGCTGCTCCATAACACTTTTAGCTCTGGTTTGGTCTCAACCAACTCCTAAAAAACCTATCCGGCTCTTTAGCTACTAAATATTTCACTGTATTCAGCAGCTAGTTGCTAACTGTCTGTCTGCTGTTTGGTGCTGAGCCGGTAGCGTACAGTGTACAGTGATGAGAGCAGTGAGAGTGAACCAAACTCAAAAGTTTGGGATCTCAAAACTAAAAGAATGGGGTGCCCTGGCAGATCACCTGGTAGAGTGTGTGCTTATGTACCAAGGCTCAGTCCTTACAGCAGCAGTCCAGGGTTGGACTCCGACATGCTGCCCTTTCCTGCATGTTTTACCCATCGCTCTCCCCCCTTTCCTGTCTACAGCTGTCGTATTAATTAAAGCCCAAATTGCCCAAAACATAATCTTTAAAAAAAAAAAAAACAGAAACCAAAAGAATTTGCTAAAAGAAAGCTAAAACGTTCACAGGTGCGTGTTTGGATTTCAACTGGAAAGGTATTGGAGAGCGTGGTTGTGCTGTAATTTATTCATGCCTCCCTCATCTTTCGCCTCCTTATCTAACAACACTGGTAAAGGAGGTGTGGGTGGAGGCCAACAGTTCAAAATCTCTCTACAGCTCCGCTTGGCAGTGCTTGCAACATCGGAACAAATCATTGTTTCAAAAGCATAACCATTTCTTTATATAGGATTGTTAGGTAGGTATAGGCACAAAAACGATTTGGTTGTGGAAGTTACTTGGTTTAGGTAATGGCTTCTTTAAAGTGCTCATATTCTGCTCATTTTATGTTTCATAATTGTATTGAGAGGTTAGAGCCGAAAAGGTTTACATGTTTTGATTTGAAAAAAACACCCTATTTTTTGTTAGTACTGCTCTTTGTTGGGAGTCGTACTTGTGCAGTAGCTAGGTAAGGACTACTAGCCAGTCAGAAGCAGAGTATGAGGACGTGCCATGCTAACAGCTAGGCAAGCATTATAACTTTTGTTACAAAGTGATGCATGTTTGTCACAGAAGTGTGTGTGTGTATATATAGATATATATAGATATCTATATCTATCTATCTATCTATCTATCTATCTATCTATCTATCTATCTATCTATCTATCTATCTATCTATCTATATAGATAGATAGATATATAGATATATAGATATATAGATATAGATATAGATAGATATAGATATATAGATATATCTATCTATATCTATAAATATATATAGATATAGATATATATAGAGATAGATAGATATATGTATATATAGATAGATAGATAGATAGATATATAGATATATAGATAGATATAGATAGATATATATATATATATATATATATATATATATATATATATATATATATATATATATATATATATATATATAGATGGTAAGTCCTTTGGGGGGGACTTTGGGCTTTTTCACTTTGTAAACCTATAGCATTCTCAAAAAAGATATATAACACAATAAAGGAAAGGAAAACCCCAAAAATCATAATGTGAACACTTTAAGGTTAGAAGAACCTTCATATGGTTATAAAAATAACCGACTGGTTAAGGTTGGGGAATGACCGTGATCATAAATAAAAGAAACTAATGTTGACTTGTTTGTCAGAAACGTCGGAAATGGTAGAGTCCATTAGTTGACCCATCCCTCCACTGATCCTCTATCTTTGGATATTTGTGGCTATACAACACGCCCGTGGGCCAAATCTGGCCCCTTGCAAATCTTTATCCCGCCTGCATGTCAATTTAGGTTCGAAAAGTTTTGCTAAATTATATAATTACGAAGAAACCTGTTTTGCTGACTTTATTAGGGCTTTATGTGGACAAAATTGTATCTATATGTGACATGCAATAATACAGTCAAATATATTTGACTTTTTCCAGTTAAATAAAATCATGTCAATAAAGTGTGATCCTCATTTTCTAGTGTGGCCCGTAGTGAAGTGGGTCCGTTTCAGAAAGCAGGTTGAGTGAAAACTCTGTTTGTTAACCCCGAGTATCAGAAAGGGAGGTTAATCAAACCTGATGGGGGGGGTGTAACTCCAGCCCATTTCAAAAAGAGAGGTAACTTAACCTCAGAGTCAGTTACCATGGTAACTGAGCCTGTAAACATAACCTGGTCAGGAGCAGGTTTTCTTCTCTCATCTCCTCCCTCTGACATCCGCTCATCATTTCCTCATTCATTCATTCAGTCTGTATCAGGAGCATTTTAGCATCGTTTGTTATCTACACGAATAAAAAAAACGAAAAGTTAGGAAGACTATAAAACATTTTTGTTCTGAACATGGCATTTCCTTGTGTCGAGGATCCCGTTGATGAAGAAGCTGTATTACTTCACAGAGAGTTAAACATACAGGAGATGATATTGAGGCCCAACTATAGATGCATTTTCATTTCCAGATAACTACTTATCTGAGCGGTATCGTTTTATCAGTTACCTACATAACCTTAACATCCCCCATCGTATGCAGAGCACGTCAGAAGCGTGTGACTTGCTCTGAAACGTTTTTTAAACGTTTTTGTAGTGTTCCCTGGATAGAAACCAGTAAACGCCATTAAAAATGTATGTGTAAAACCCTCTGAAATAAGAGTATGAATTATAATTCTGTTGATGATGGTGCTGCAGCCTCAGAATTGGATTAATAGGCCTAGACGTTTTCGCACACAGGATTGAACCTAAATGAAATAGATTATTCAATTATATAGATAGTTCAATACCATTTCACTTATACTTATGATTAAATATGCAAGTAATAACTATATTGGAACATATGTATTTATTTTTGCAGCAATTTTTGCAAATTCTCGCTCTTTTGCAGCAGCCACTGTGTTGCTTTTTTAATTAAATAAATGTTCAAACTCACTGTATGTGTGCATGAGTATTTCCGCCGACCTGTTTGTTTGTGGTTGTTGCCATGGTGAATTGTAGTATGGCTCTATTCATGCTGCTTTCTAAGAGTGGTGGTGTACGCGCTTAACTCTGAGTCAACCTACTCTAAGTTTCAAGGTTCCTAGAACAGCTGATTTGAGTTGGTTCCATCAACTCAGAGTTTCCTGTCTCAGGATAAATCAACTCAGATTTGTTGTTGATTTTTCAACTCTGAGTTTCTTAAACCTCCTTCCTGAAACAGACCCCTGCTCTACAACATGATCGCACCATTTACTCCTTTGCCCCAGAACGCAAAATTCCAAATTCCTGTGGCCGTCACATGAATTTTCGCCTTGGGGGCCACAGCTAAATGTATATATCGGGAGCCATAGCACGTTTGTGTTTGTCCTGCTCAGTTACTCTTAAAATCTCACAGACTTCCTGAGAACAGGTATTATTCGACCAGTGGAAGACATACTCTATATACAGTTTATATATGTGTATATATATATATATATATATATATACTGTGTATAAATATTTATACTGTGTATAAATATTTATACTGTTATACTGTGTATATACTGTGTATAAATATAAATAAAACTGTTTGTAGTGGAGTATAGGCAGACATATCATATCTGCATGGCTACATATCATGTCATTTTTATCATTTGGGTGAAGTGATCCTTAAATGACAGGTAGGGTGCTGTACATACACACTCTCTTCCAGATACACTGTTCATTCTCCCAGTTACACATAATCAGCTGTGCAGCTTCAACATCAGCACTAGCTGGTAAGCAGCGTGACAGATCTGCTTCACAGTGTGTGTGTGTGTGTGTGTACTATATCTCACACCTGAGTCACAGCGTCACACTTGCCAAGAAGCCCTCTTAATAGAAGATACAGTAACACTTGACTTGGCAAATTCCAGCCCGCACCCTATATCTACAGCATACGTTTCTCCATGCAGCACTGCATCAACAGCACCTGATAAATTACCAAAACAAACACTTCTCCTGCCAGAGAGACACACACATGGCTGCCACTGCTGATTTATTAATGAGCTAACAAAAGCAGCCTCCCATATTAATAAAGACATGTTTGTCATCAGGCAAGGAGAACCTGCCTGACACCTTCTACATTGCTGTTTGTGAGGGTGATATGAGTGTGTGTGTGTGTGTGTGTGTGTGTGTGTGTGTGTGTGTGTGTGTGAGTGTGTTGGAATGTGCT
>JABXJD010000089.1:290000-360000 GCA_013375575.1 Percina caprodes
ATTTTGGGCTCAAAGTAATTTCAAGACTACATAGGTGAGTCAAGGAACATACCAGAGACCACCTACACTAAACTACAATGGGAAATGGACAGTTAGGGAACAGATGCATTCCAGAGGAAGTCTAAACTAAATATTGTGAATTTCAATGGAGGATATCAGGCTCAAACTCATGGAGAGTGTTTGGCTGGAAGAGACAGTAGTAGATATTTATAACACTTGCTCAGAAGTATCACAACTCTTCCAGCTGCTGGAGGAATTGTGGTTCTGGGAAGCTAATCACTACCACGGGTTTTGGGCCTGTCCAAAAATAAATGTATCCACAATAAGAAACTATTCTATATCTGTTCTATTTTTTGTGTTCTATAATTACTTTGTAAAAAGCTGAAAAGACAGATCTCATTGTAAAAAAACAAACACAGCACAATGTGTTGAAATGACACATTTGTGTGTTTTGTTATCAGAATCAGAATCAGCTTTATTTGCCAGGTATGAGGACACATACGAGGAATTTTTCTTTGGAGCATCGTTACTCACACTGTGCTTACACAAACAAAACAACAGAAACTAAATATACACACTAATATATACACAATATATACATACTATAAACAGAAACAATATAGAGGCATGAGTGCAATGAAGAGTTCAATAAAATTATATAAATGTGGAGCATAGTGCAAGGATACTGGGATAAATAGCATTATGTTATTATATTACAACATGAACAGGATGAACAGAATGAACATATGAACAGTTCTGAAATAGGAAATGAGAATGATGAATAAATAAAAAAAAAAAATAAGTGAGATGTGAGAATGGGAATGATGAATAATACTAAATAAGTGGAATAATAAGTGGAACCAGTAAACAGGTGCTGTAGAGACAGTGATTACTGGGTTATTGACCAGAATTGAATTGAACCTGACACTGTGGGTAAGAAGTCAGCTGTTCATCAGAGAGATGGCTTGTGGGTAGAAACTGTTCCTGAATCTGTTGGTTTTGGCGAACAGTGCTCTGTAGCGCCTACCAGAGGGGAGAAGCTGGAACAGGTTGTGTCCGGGGTGAGATGGGTCTGCAGTGATGGTTCCTGCCCGTTTCCTGACTCTGGAGGAGTATAAGTCATGGACGGAGGGCAGGTTGGCACCGATGATCTTTTCTGCTGTCCGAACTGTCCGTTGTAGTCTGCTCCGGTCCTTTTTGGTGGCAGATCCAAACCAGACAGTGATGGACGTGCAGAGGACAGACTGGACGATGGCTGTGTAGAAGTGGACCAGCAGCTCCTTAGGCAGGTTGAGCTTCCTGAGCTGGCGGAGGAAGTACATCCTCTGCTGGGCCTTTCTGATGATGGTGTCTGTGTTGGGCTCCCACTTCAGGTCCTGGGATATAGTGGATCCCAGAAACCTGAAGGATTCCACAGCAGACACAGGGCTGTTGAGTATGGTGATGGGGGGAAGAGTAGGGGGGTCTCTTCCTGAAGTCCACGATCATCTCCACAGTTTTGAGCGTGTTGAGCTCAAGGTTGTTCTGACTGCACCAGAGAGCCAGCTGATCCACCTCCCATCTGTAGGCCGACTCATCACCGTCCCGGATAAGGCCGATGATCGTTGTGTCATCAGCAAACTTCAGGAGTTTAACAGATGGGTCTCCTGAGGTGCAGTCATTGGTGTAGAGGGAGAAAAGCAGTGGGGAGAGCACACACCCCTGGGGGGCGCCAGTGCTGATAGTCTGTGTGCTGGATGTGATGTTCCCCAGCCTCTCCTGCTGCCTCCTGCCAGTCAGTAAGTTTGTGATCCACTGACAGGTGGAGGCTGGCACAGTGAGCTGGGAGAGTTTGGTACTGAGGATGTCCAGGATGATGGTGTTGAACACCGAGCTGAAGTCCACGAACAGGATCCTTGCATAAGCCCCTGGAGAGTTGAGGTGTTGTAGGATGTAATGCAGTCCCAAGTTGACTGCATCATCCACCGACCTTTTAGCCCTGTAGGCAAACTAAGGGGGTCCACCAAGGGGTCTGTAATGTTCTTCAGGTGGGCCAACACCAGTCTTTCAAAGGACTTCATGACTACAGATGTCAGGGCGACAGACCTGTAGTCACTCACTAACACAGGCCTGAGGTGGGATGTAGACGGCGACCAGAATGAACGAGGAAAACTCCCGCGGTGAATAAAAGGGTTTGCAGTTTATGAATAGTGACTCTAAGTGGGGGCTGCATGATTTTTCCAGAACTGTGACATCTGTACACCAACTTTTGTTTATGTAGAGACAGAGTCCGCCTCCCTTTTTTTCCCCGTGAGCTCCAGTACGCAATCCGCCCAGTAAAGATTGAATCCCGGGAGGAGAAGTGCGCTGTCCGGGATGCGCGGAGTGAGCCAGGATTCGATAAAGCAGAGGGCGGCAGATCTGCAGAAGTCCAAGTTAGTTCTGTTGAGGAGCAGCAGTTTGTCCATTTTATTGGCCATAGAGCGAACATTCGCCAGGTGGATAGAGGGGAGCGCAGTGCGAAAGCCTCGCTGCCTCAGTTTAACAAACGCGCCAGCGTGCTTCCCCCTCCGGCGTCTCCGGTGGATCCCATAGAGAGCTGCTGCGCCTCCAACTAATAACTCTGAGAAAGTTCCAGGTTCGGAAAATAGCGGTGGAATAGTATATGGAGTTGAAAGTCCCATATTTAAGAGCTCATCTCTGGTAAATGTTACCAGAGATTGTTGGCAGAAAACAGAGAAAATAAACAAAAACATGAAAAGCACAATGGAGCGTAGTCCAGAGGCGGCCATCTGCAGCGCCATCTTAGTATGTGATATTGGACACGATATGTGTGTTAAACACGTGGTATCCCTGATCACACTCGCTAGATGTGTTCAAATTCTGCATGTGGCATTTTTGACAAATCTTTTTTTTTTGTAGTGTAGCTTTAGCAGTTAGTCCAAGAGAAATCTGCATTCATTAGCACTTTATTATAACAGTATATTAAATGATATGTACGACATCAGTCTAACCTTGAAATGTCACTGTCCCATAAAGTTCACATATAGACGTAAAAATGTGTCAAGATTGAAAAGTTTTTAAGTTTCCTAACATGTCACCACCTTTTTTGCATTGTAGTGTTGCTTAAGTGCCAGTGAGATATGAAATACAATCCAGGATGATATGGAGTAACCCATTAATGTGTTGACAGGTTGTTTTTTTTACATCTTTGGATTGTTTTCATTAGGGTTGGGTGCTAATATGGCACCGGTAGAACCACTGGTTCTACTGGTCTGAATAGGATTTTGCGGATTTTGGTGACTTATTTCTGAGCCACTTAAAGGTAAAAGTCATATTTGCTCAAACAGACCTTATGTCCAAATAGAACTACATGAAGCAGGTAATTAAAAAAAAAAGGTAATTAAACAGAAATATCGCCTACTCTCAGTTTGTGCTCTTCCTTTTCTTTAAATAAGTTAAGGTTCCAGCACCGTATTAAAAGTATCGTTGTAGTACCAGTATCGGAAAAGACTCAAACTATACCCAACCCTTGTTGTCATGGTCACAGTTGTTTTACATTTTTATTAAAAACATAAATTTCCGTATAATCTTTTAATAATGTCCACTGGTTCATCCCTGACCACATCTCATCACTGTAGTTATATCTTATGTTTTCACCGGACAAATCATTACAGTGTGGTGTGGGAGGATTTTATTCAACAATCTGAAAAAAGCTGTAATGTCACCTGCCTCCCGCTGTGTTAAAGAGCTGTTCAGTGTCCTGTGATGCTGCTTCAGAGGATTTCTCACAGTGCCAGGAAGACCGTTTTGGCATGAAAATATTCACATTTAATATTACTTGGCACAGTCTATCCGCCATCCATAACAACTGGCAATGTCTTCTGAACCATCCTACTCAACATGATGTATTTTACACCAAGTAAAGGCTCATGATCAGATTCATATGCAAACACTCAACACACACTTTGGTTTGTATCGCTCAGTGATGTAGTCGACATTTGAAGCTGTTTGGCAATGAGCAAAGAGTTATCAACACTTCATATCCTTCAAACAACAAAAAGAAATTGAAATATTTCAGTTGATTTTTCCCTGTGTGAAGCCACTTGTGTACATGGTCTTTTTTTTGTTAAATAACTGGTCTGTTATTCATCAACTCTTTAATTTATAATCACTAAATGCATTTGGTAAATTTGTGTGGGCCTTGTGTCTAGTTGGCTAAAGACATAAGAAGAAGGTACACGTGTTCCAATAAACTTAAATTATTTGCAACATTGTATTAACTGGAAAAGATTATTATAATAATCTTCTCTGTCTCTGCTTATAACCATCACGATTATCAATTAATTCATAGATTTTACTGGTGCCCCTGGAAACACGTCCATTTCTAGCTTTCTGTCACACCATTTGTTCCCTGTGTGATAATAACAAAGAAATATATGAATATGCAATGTGGGATAGGCCAGATGTGAAGTCTTTTTGGTCCAAAGTTGCACATGTATTATTCAACACTATAGGCAGACAGTATGTTGAAATTGAAATATTTTGCAATGTCCAGTGATAAGATTTATAAAATACTTTTGTTCAATGCTATCAGCACATAGCATCTGATTAAGTTAGTTAGTTATAAATTGTATGGTTAGGATTAGTCACTAAAAAAAAGATTGTGGTTTCAGTTAAAAAAGAAGATGATCCACCCAAAACAACATGTTTACATTCAAGTAGTGATGGCCAAATGATCTTCCCTGTAACAAATTTAACGTAAAATTTACAGTAACTTACTGGCAACAATTTTCTATCAAGCTACTGTGAATTCTTTTTACAGTAAAGGTACCATACTGCCATTTACAGTATTGTTTGTATTCATTGTAAAATACAAAACAATAAAACACAACATAAGATAAAAAAGTAATAATACAGTAGTTTACTATTTACAGTACTATAGTGGCTATATTGTGATTTTTTACAGTAATGCTTTGACTACTGTGATTTCAACTGTAGTACTTAGACTACTGTGATTTTGTTTATGTCAACAAGGTTGTAATGTAAACTTCACAGACTTAGACTTAGACTTCTGTTTATTAATCCTTTTGGGATGACTCCCGCAAGGAAATTGAATATTCCAGCAGCAGTTTTAGCCAGAAAAAAGAAATAAAAAATAGATAAAAAAGACAGTATAAAGACAAAAAAATAACAATAATAATAATAACAACAACAATAAGAACATTTTACTGTAAAAATCATATTCAGTAGTGTTACTGTGAAATCTAAAGTAAATAACTGTAGATTTCACAGTCATTATTTACAGTGTTAATAAGGCTTCGTAAAGCATTTTTTGTTACTTTATGAACCTACTTGGAGGTGCTTTCAGATTATCAAAGCATTGAAAGCAACACATTTCCTTGTGGCTTTTTCTTTAAACCAAGAGCGTTATTTAGTGGACCCAGAAAATAAAGATAATGGTTCATGAAGCATCAGGAAGCTTTATTTGACCATCACATTAGAGTGAAAACACCCACTATTGGCTGTTGGGATTGTGATGGGGGGCAAAGGAGGAGATCAGGCTAGACGGAAGGGTCAACAAACACCGCTTGCCTGTTTCCTACTGATTAGTCTGGTATTGCCAGACCTTCCTCCACAGCGCAGCGGAGGAGGGTCTGGCTAGTCCACACAGAATTCTGGGATGGGAGAAAATGGGCTCTGGTTCATTGGCATTTCTTTGGCGTGCTTAGCTCTGCATGGGGCAACAGTGCTGCTGTAAAACAGCCTCAGGAAGGAACTTGTGTGTGTGCATTCAAAAGTTGTTTTAGTCGTGCAACAAAAACTCAGATTGGACAGATGGTCTAGCTAGCTGTCTGGATTTACCCTGCAGAGATCTGAGGAGCAGCTAACTATAGTCCTCAGAGTTTAAAATGCACAAAGAAAGCGCAAAGTGACAGACATCTGGCCAGAATCAAAACATTGACTATTTTACCCAATGCACTATGTTTACATAACCCTCACTAATTCCAAATTTCAATCCTAAATCTAATCAAGTTGTTTGAAGACATGGACAAATTACATATGTTGTCATTTAATTTGGAGAACTTGTTAAAACAACAACAAAAAAATTAAGCAGTCCAGCGAGTCAGAATCAGCTGACTCTTCACCAGTTACACTGAAATAAGTCAGCAATCATGTTCCATCAAATCAGTGTGTATTCCATGTGTCCACGTCGGTTGGCCACTTCATGCTGAGCCTCTTGCTGCTGCTTGGATTGAGTGGGACGAGTCAGGTATAGTTTCACTCAGAAGAAGTCAATATTTATTTTCTCATCAAACCTGCTAAACAAAGAAATATGATGGTTTGGGATATCTGCACAGTGCTTTGTCTTTGCTGGAGTGTAGTCTTTTTACGTCTGCTTTCTTGCATAATGAAAAAAACACTCTGGCTTGTTTGTATTTCCTTACACCAATCACCACTTTCCTTGGTGACAGTTAGCCCTGGGTGCCAGTGGCAGTTTAGACCATTTTAAGTGGAGTGGCTGGGATGGGGCCACATGCCATTTTAGCAGTACCAACTATATTAAGCACAAATGTAACATACCACCAACCTCCATAGATTTGGTTTTAAAAAAAGATGATACTCATATAACAGTAAAGTATACTCATTCAGTGTTAATCTACATTTTATTTATCACTGCACATGAAAAATATCTCCTATTTGGGGATAAAGATGAGGTTAAATCTGAATGAAAATATTAGCCACAGTTAGGATGGCCAGAGGGGGTCAAGGCTTAATATTGCAGAACCACTCCTCTGGGTGCAGCGATGGTGCTCTCCCATAATAGATAGAGGCGATGGCGAAAGGGGACGGACGTGCCAGATGGCTTTATCCAAACATTGTAAATCCAGTACGCCAGACTGTGAATAAGGTAACTTCACCCACCTTGTTATAAGGGGGTTATGCTTTTTATTCTTAATATATGTATTTTTGAACTGAAAACAATTATGAACTTATATCAAATGGCCAAGATCTTGATTAACGGTAAAAGCATGGCAACCTCACAAGGATAACAAGACTACAGGAAGTTTAATGTGGGTAACTTTCTGCAAATTATTTTCTTTACATTTGTTTTTGTACAATAATTTGTTTGTAAAAAATACACCATGTTAACTACTACTGTCTCTCAAATAAACAAACCTATCAAACATATCAAGTGAACAAATAATACAACTTCATCTATTAACTTGATTCGTAGTGATCACGTTGAGTAGCTAATGAGACAGATATTATAGCTATATAGATATAGATATATATATGGTTGGTGGAGACCAAAACAGAGCTAAAAGGAGAGTGAAAATTAGACACACACAACTTCAAAAGAATGCTAATGTGGCTCTGTGTCTGAATTATAAATAAGCAGCTGTTTGTAGCTTGTTAACCATAACAACATTATTTCTGCTGCCTTGAAGTGTCCCAAAACTGTATATCTCTGCCTTGCAAGTTACTGGGAAGAAAACACAATAAGAGTATTGCTGCAGTGCTTAGCCACCCAGCAATGTGATTCATTTCATCCAGGTAGTGAGAGACTTTCTGTTGCCATGCTAAAGAGCAAATAAGAGTGGCTCTGGATGAATGGCAACAGTGCCTCCTTCCTGTGTTCCCATCAGCCTGACAAATGAGAGCAGAAAAGAAAAATGCTGACATTCAGATGGGCTACAATAGCTTTTTAATAGCGGCACACTGATTAGTTTTGAATGTTTGTAAGAGTGTCTGTGCATGTATTTTACTGCCAATAGGAGTGAACGCCACACCTTCAAATCTTGCAAGAGTTTTAATCTACATCGGGTTCCACATTTCCAGACTAGTTTCACCAACTACAAACAGCACCGGCATGATGGTATCTCTGTGACAAGTGTTTCCGACTTTGACTTTAGGAAATTCAACTTCCGAGTACACATTGAACGCACTTTAATGTGCAGCTCCACTGATGACCAGATGACGTACAGGTGTGGATGGCACTCAGAAGGGGCATGGCAGACCTGCAACACAGACACAAGGCAGCTCTCTTCCAAAAAGCGGCCAGAGTGACGTTAGGGAACGTAGCAGTGTGTGTGAGCCTCAACAACTTTATCCCAAAACAGTCAAAGTTCCTGCCCTGCGGTGTTTGTCTGATTGATGTGTGTCTCCGCCCAAGAAGAGACTCCAGGTATTCTGCTGGCTTTGACTACGAGACCCCAGCCTAGTAGGCAAAGAGAGCATGAAAATAATTAAATGCATTGTAAGTTCATTTTCTCTAATCATTTTTCACACACAGCGGTGGATTTGGAGTTCCAGTCGGCTGATGTGCTCTGTCAAGGGAGACACATGAAGAGACTTCAAAAACATAACTAAGCTCTGTATTTAGTCCAGGCAGAAGCCATTCAGAAGCTCAGAGAAGCAGTGATAGACTTTCACCACATGTGGAGCGGAAACAGACAGCACAGAAATATAAGTCCTGACAGTCAAAGAGAGAGAAAAAACCCTCCTCATTCTTATGCATCCTCTTTTGTCTTTGTTTGAAGCAATAACGGCTGACAGAGGGGACACAAAATTATAAATCTACTCGAAGGAAAAAAGCTACACATGGATTTTCATAATGATCTATTTTTCACACATACATACACTTGGCAGAAAAAAAAAAAATCGCTTTACTTTTTTCATTTTAGAGCTCCCGCTTGGCGACTGTTAGACAAATGAAAGCACTTTTTCTGCAGTATAATTTGGATTTGTTATCACATTCTATTACGTTAATGCCTGCACGCCTCTGTGATGCATGCTCAGAGAGAGGAGAGAGGGCAAGAGAGAGAAAAAAACGTGGAGTAAGACAGAGTGAGAGTGGGGGAAATGTGAAAGTGTACCAACTAGAATGAGCTTCATATCCTTAAGGCAAGGCTAGTTAATATTAAAGTCAATTTATAACCTTTCATAGCGCGGGTCTTCAGAGGGAAATTAATCTTGCATGAAGGGTGATTTCTGTGACGAATTACAATGCTCTGCAGAATGACCGTCACTAATACACAGTTCACCTCTTTTGAAATCTGGGTGAAGAATGCCAAAGTAAGCATATCCCGTTTACCGGACTGCTATTCCCCTGCACAACTATCAGCTGTGGATTATAGTAGAGCTGGGCAATATATTGATATGATATCGTAATATCCAAATATTGCATAAGTGTTGTCTTTTCCTGGTTTTGAAGGCTGCATTACAGTAAAGTTATGTCATTTTGTGAACTTACCAGACTTTTGTAACTGTTATATGCCTTTACCCACTTAGTCATTATATCCATATAATTGATAATAATGATAATTATTTCTCAAAAATCTCATTGTATAAATATTTTGTCAAAGCACCAATAGTCAACACAACAAATATCATTGCGGTATCTATATCGAGGTATTTGGTGAAAAATATTGTGATATTAGATTTTTTTCCAAAACGCCCAGGCCTAGATCTTAGTCCCTTAATCTGAATATCATTGACCACCAGAATTTCAAGATTATCTACAGAATATCCAGACTGATAATTGGACCCCTAAAACCTCCAGGTTTAATGCATGTCTCTCTGGTTTTGTTAATTTGATTAAGTACTAAGTCACTATCAAGACCACGCCTTTGTGAGGTATAAAATTAGTTTTTATTAAAAATAGCGATATAGGATACAGGAAGGATATTGTGAGGGTCGTGTTCGGAGTGATGAATAGGGAGAAGGACAGTGATGAAAAGGGGTTAAGGAAAGGGATGAAGGGGTGGGTGTCCATTGTTGAACAGAGTTTTGTAGTCTGGAACGTGGGCGGTACAGGTGATGAATTGGAGTTGGGCTGAGATTAAGGTCGGTCTGCGGATGAATTTAGTCAGCGACCTTTATTCACAATATCATTGGGGGTGCGGTTGTCTGAATGGAAAGAGGTAACTATTTGGACCACTCATACTACGATTTCCGCCAAAAAGTTGTCAAGCCCCGTGGCAAGGGCCCGCTTGGAGCCAGTCACAGACTGATGGCAGCATTAATGTAGAGCCCAATAGTTTCTGTGACGGATGCGAAAGTGAGAATTAAGAAAAAAAAAGCTATGAGACAGATTTCATAGGGCTCCACTTGTCAATGCTAAAAACTAACTGTAGATTTTAAAATATGACTATGTCTAAGTCCCAACCGAGCTGCCCCACTGTAACTAGTTTAAAAAAAAACTAATTTTTTCTTTCCACAAGTGCCTTAGTGCTGGAGTTGTTGTTTAAAATAACATTTTGGCCGATGGACGATACTGAGACCGATGTTTTGTTGTTGTTCTTCACTATAAAAAAATAACTTAACTGTTCTAAAGTCATGTATCCCTCCCTTCATAACACTATCTTTAAATGAGCATAAATTTAATCATAAAAACTTTTTTTTATATCTACTATACAACTAATGTTTTAAAATCAACTGATAAAATGCTCTCTCAGGCAAAGACACTGTAAATTAGAGATACATACAGTGAACCCTCGCTATATCACGGTTCACCTTTCACGGTCTCGCTGCTTCACGGATTTGCATCGTGCATTGTGTTCTGCATTCTGCAAACATAATCAATGGTGGCATGTCGGTTTAGAAGAATTTTTTGCCGAGAAGGAAAAAGAGCGACAACAACTACCGATAACTATGTTCTTCTCTCGAAAAAACACACCGCGGGCTTTAGAAGAAAAACCCGCTACAGAGCGGAGTCGGGATGCAGCGGCTCCGTCAGAAGAGCAGAGAAATACACCTGAGTCACGATTTTTCCTACTGTACTTTGTATTTTGTTTTCATAATCATTTTTGATTTTCTCCCATTCCAATGACTCTGGTTGCGGTGGGGGTCTCTTGCTGATCTCCGCAATTTGAAGCCTTCAGTTCGTATTGATGATTAAAATTATTATTTTACAGTACAGTAGTTATTTGTAAAAAAACGTTTATACAGTATAATGGAGTATTTCATCGTATAATAATGGTAAAAAAAAAAGGTTACTACTTCACGGATTTCACCTATCACGGGTTCTTCTTGGAACGTAACCCCCGTGAAAAACGAGGGTTCACTGTATTTAGTTTGTTGTGTATTATTATTATTATTGTAATGTTGACTTTGCTGCAGTTGTGTGCTCGTTTAATTTACGGTTCACACAGTCTTGTTATGAGCGAACCAGAGCTGGACTCACAGGTGGCTTTTTTCATGGATAGATGGGCAAATGAAAAATATTATAGTCAGTGTAACTCAGTAACAAGAATGAAAGCCAAGTGGAGAACACACAGCATCACAAAGTGGACCTTTTAGACTTCTATAAAAAAGAGTTTCAGTTTGTTAACACATTCCTATGAATCAGCTTTATATTGAGAATTCTATGTTGTCAACAATGCAGATGACATCTCTAAATGCTGTTTAAGTGGGTTACAACTCAACTAAACTGGAGGCCCTCACCTGGTTTAGATATTTAACTGCTACTGCAAAGTTAATTTTGTTGTTTTGTGATGACATACCAAAGATGCGTAGCCATGTTAGCAGCAAAGCTCTGGGAATGGCAATGCCAGTTGGTCATTCTGTGACCCACTTTGGTCCCAACTGAAATAGGTTTGAAAATTTTTGATGAATAGCCATGATATTTGGTACATATAATCATGGTGTCCATAAAATGAATCCCAATTAATTTGGTGATCCCCTGACGTTGACGTTTGTGAATTTGAGTGAAATTTCTCAACAATTAGATGATGGATTGCTACATTGGACCAGGCATGCATGCCCAACTCCTAACCAGCGAGAGAAAGTTCATGAATGACCTCTGCTCCCCAAAGATCAAAACGGTTTAAATAATTCATGCCCCCCCTCAGGTTGAATTATAATCACTTTGGTGATCCCTAAATATTTAATCTAACACCATCATCAAGTCAGTTTTTTTTTAATCTGTCTGTTATGACCAATTCTTTCCAACTTCAAATATTTCCCAATTTCAAATGATATCCCCAAACGGAAACTTTGTCAACATCTGGTCAATCTAAAAAGATACATTTCTCTGTTTGTTCATCTCACTTCAATTGTATTGCTGCAAAAATGGGATTGACAAACTGACCAACGTATATATAATAATATTTGATGTCTGTGTATCGATAGAGTATAGCCACTGAAAATATCGCAATACTATGCTGTATGGATTTGTTCCCCCCACCCCTAGTAGGCAGTGAGTTTGTATGTGAATTTGAACACAGCCCAGGGCTTTGTGAGGTGATTTGGAAGTAGTGGCCAAAAACACTCAATAATTACAAAAAAACCACTGCCAACAAATGTCCTTGCAGGACAATAAAGTATATCTTATCTACAGTATCTCTAAAACAATGGTTGTCTTGAAGCCTCACTATTCATTATGTGGCTGAGTGCCTGCTTCCCCACCGCTAACCTGAAAAGCTATGCTAACATTTCTTCTAACGTTTCCCTAGAAGGAAGCGCATGCACAGCAGAACAGGAAATGACAAGTTCAGAGCCTAGACAACAAACATCAATGCTTTTGTTGGAAACCTTTCTGATTGTTGGACTTTCTGAGCAATTACCTTTGTGAGCACAATGTTATAGCTGATTGGAATAATTATCAATAACAATAAACAGCATCCTGCCCTCATAATTTGTCTCTTTACTTGTCTTTCCTCTCTGTTACTATCTGTGTATGTTACATCTGGATGACATGATCGCTCTCACAGCTTCCACTCTATCAGAATGAGTGCTGGAACATCGTGCCAGAAAGGAAACGATATTCTCACCTCTTCTTCCTGCATCAGTCGTTTCTGGTTTGGAACTGTTCCTTTGCTAAAATATATATTGGAGGATAATTGGCCGGAAGATTGGATCCAATCTCTGTTTCCTCCTCTTTTCCACAAGCCACTAAGGCAGAGGGAGTTCACATCAGCTCAGATGTTTCCATTGAGCACAGCAAGATCTCATCTGTCTATTTGCATGTCATTATATTACTAACTTTATGCCTTTATTGAAGCTTTACTTTAGTGCAAGAGGGCTCCGGAGAATTGTGGCCATACTTTTAACTTAGGCATGTCACTGCAACATCTTTATGTAATGATCTTATTAATTAATCTCTTTAGATGATGTAACAGGACTGCAACCAGGTGGACACCACCATAGTTCAGCTAAAACTGATGGCCATGGTTAAAAACACTGACGCCACACAGCAAGGAGGTCTAGGCTGCCTTACAAAGGCAAAAGACCTTAACTCACCAGAGTGTAGAACTGAAAGAACTGTCTTTATATTTTTGTTGTTCTCGAGCCAAATGAGTTGTAGGCAGGATATTGAAAATTTGGCAATACTCTACATAAAAATCTTAAACTCATACTTGTCCTTTGACCCTTATTTGGAAGTTACTGTACTTAGCAGGGGTCACGCAAAGGCAAAAGGCATTAACTTCCATTTTATCACTCCCTTGGTTTCTGAATAAAATCAGGTCATGATGTTAATAATGACATCTACATAACATGTAGTCATCATGGCACAATTATGCTTAGCATAATATAAAAATAAATATAAAATAATGTAAATAAGAAGTAATTAATTTGTATATGAAGGTCACTAAGTGGCTTTTTAAACTCCCATACCACCTAGACCTATGTAGGATGTAAAATACAGTACAATACAGTATAATGCATACTGTATTGTATTACCCTATTCAATATTGTTGTATAGAATTGTCATAAAACAATACTATTTGTCATCCTATTTTATGGTATAACTGGTATTCCTAATATTGTGGTCAGTGAGTGTATATATCATAATATTTGGGCCTAGGCCTAATACCACATCACTGTGCAAATGTACATAATTTATACCTACTCCTAGGTCAGGGGTCATCAATTACATTTTGCAGAGGGCCAGAATTCAACTAGCATCACCATCAAGAATGAAGATGTGAACATAAAAACGGCATAATTCACGTGCATATTAGCCACATTGGTTTGTTTTGGTCTTATAATTTAAAAATCCATAGATGATCCAGCAGAGAGGATGGTTAGTTGAGCCAGCAGTTAAGTTTACAAGAATTTGTCCATATTTCAAGATTTGTGTAAAACTAAGATAAACAGTAAGACTACAAACCGACAGAGCTTTTGTTTTAGCTTGTTTGCCAAAATGTAGATATTATAGAGTAGGCTAGAGTAGAGCTGTGTGTGTGTGAACAGCGTGGTGGATGAGAGTGGAGTGCCCAGACAGATCAGATTGAAATATATCACTTCCTACATGTGTATGCATGTAGACAGATGAGTGGGTCTCGATAGGCTATTTACATTTACGTTTTTTGTAGCCTAATTACAGTAAACAGCGTATGTTTCCCAGTCAGATGTGTGTGTGTGTGTGTGTGTGTGTGTGTGTGTGGAATCCCGTCTATCTTCCAAAATGTAACGCTTGTATCCAAAGGAATTGTGCTTGATACTGCAAGGCATGTTGTCTGGTTTACCAGAGTTTTGTGCCCAGTGTGACCTAACGTTAGATCTGCAATAGGCCTACCAAAACTTCATGAGATAGCCTATAATCTGGCTCAAATTGAAAATCTTTTAGATAACAGCAGCCTAATATTTACTGTAGTCATCCCAACAACACACCACCCTAAAGCCTTTTTCCAGTCTCCTGTTTCACTCTCCACAACGCTGTCATTGGGTAAAAAGTGGCATTGTCAGATCGATAACAGTCATAAATATACCGTCATTATATCTATGGATTAGCCTGTAACAGCGCAACTCCAGCGGCAAAGAGTAACTTTGTTTTGATGAGCAGCAAAACAAAGGCAGAGTATCTTAACTCAATTTTGAGCATTCTGAAACGCCATGAAACAAAATCAAAGAACCGTTGGATTCTCTGCAGCTTTTGAAGTTACGGCAAAGATGACACACAATTTTCTCCCCAAAACAATACATTTGACTCAAGATACTGTATATGTCCACATGATAAAGCAGATCTTTAATGTTCCAAAAATAACAATAGCTCATTTTCGACCAACATTGAGTTACGGTCTTCTGGCTTTGCACTGCAGTAGGGTTGTATCCATTTGCTGTGTGTTCTTTCCGAGTGGAGTCAGCATGGTCTTTCTCCCAAAATCCAAAGACAGGTATGACAGCTGCCTTGGAAACACCATATTTCTCATGGGTATTTTGGGGTTTTGAAAAGTTAAAACATTGCTTATGTTATGAAAACTATGTCTTTCTGTCTCATCTATGCTGCAGCCAGGTTAGAAAAACATGACTTTAATACCTGTTAAGGTCTAGCTCCATGTCATGCTGTTTTTACTCTCACTCTTTGTCTTTGTGAAGAGTAGGTCAAGACAGGCCCTTTTGTTTCTCACTCACCCCCTCTCTTCCTCTGTCTCAGCCAGATAGATTAGATCAAAACCAAACCTTTAACATATTGATAGAAACCTTCTGCTACACAGCAGGAAGTAACCTTCTGTCTCCAACCCCCTGTTGTCTTAGACTAGATGAGGACAAATAAAATGTTATCCCTGTAAACATGTGAAGATTTGACATCTTCACGCTAGAATATTTTTGATCTATGACTAAAACTGATCCCAAAGGGGCAGAGTTTAGAGCCATGTCTTCACTCGTTGGACAGCGAAGAGGCCACAGAGATGCAGTCAACATGTCACCATGCCAACGAGAGACCAATGAGAATGGGTTTAAAGACACCTGGTGAAATTGAACCGCCCCCACGTCCAGGGAATATAATTCTGAAATTTACAATGATTCGGGACTGATTGATGTAACTCCTGAGGAGGAGGCATGTTTTTCAGTCTGCTGACAGCTGCAGTGTAGCATTTGTCTTTGTCATGTCATTTTCATTGTTCTGTTTCATTAAACCTTTTGTTAATTCTTCATTGGACACTAGCCTCTCTCCTACCCTCATCAATCCAACAAAACACGTCGTTAATATTTCTTAACAGTATGAATGTGTTAGTCCCGGGGCCGCTTCGTCGAAGAGTAAACCTCTATATATACTCTGTTTACTGTAATAAATGTTTCCTTTTAAAAAATGAAGAAAATTCCACATGTAGTTCAAAATTTTGGTCACAAGGACCTTTTTCAAGACACAAAAAAATAATCTCTTTTGTTTCTTTATTATCTTGAACAGACATGCAAAATACATCAGTGGTCTTCAATACTAGTCCAGATTTTAACACTGCATCTTGTCAAGCACCACCATTTTCTCTGGTTTTTCTGTAGATTTGACATGCACAATATATCAAATGTTTTCTCCCATGTGCTGGGTGTGTTTGATCTTGTGAGAATGAAAACATGATTTAAGCATATATCCATGGGTGTGTTTAAGGAGGGAACAGTATTTAGTGTGTTGTTGATGTGGAATCAGGAAAATACTAAATTATGGGAGATATGTACTGTAGTTTGTCATTAATATCCTAACTACATGACCCAAAGTAGTTTACTGATAAAGAACAGAAAAAAAGAAAAGAAAAAACTACTGCTAACTAATTGTAGTACTCATAGTTAACCCTCTGGGATCTGAAGGTACTTTCACATGATTTTTGCATTGTCTGATATTGTTGTGAATTTTAGTACCACCATACCAAAGTACCATGATTTATTTATTTATTTTGTGTATTCAGCAAAGGTTCAGCTAAGTGAAATGTATTTCAGGATTGTACTTAAAAAAAAAAAAGTTGTACATGAAAAAAACAGTTTTAGAAGTGTGCTGCACTTGAGGTGATTCTGTTAAGGCTTAGGTAACTGTATCTGCTCCACAGTGTTATACAGTACATTTGAAATCTAAAAATGTATGTCCTATTATTTTGTGATCACAAGTTAGCAGTGGGAGGGTAATGACTCTTTACACTGAATATGAAAAAGGATGTTCATAGCTAAGCCCAGGTAAATGGGACTGCACCAAGCTTACAGCAGGGCTATTCATCTATATTGTTTGGGGGACACATTTTCAGACTGTGAAGTGTCTCTCTGAACATTTCTCTTAGGACTGCATAATATGAGGAAAATTTACAATATGTGATAACATTGTTGAATATCACAATAACAATAATACCTAATAATAAATATTAAAGTGTACTCAGTTTGGGGTAACACTTTATAATAATGGTACATGAATTATTATGAATCCACGCATAACTTCAAAAATGAAACAGCATGATTTCATTAACTATTAGTAATATACAAGGAAGTATATTAGTTTATTATAATATTTATATATAATTAGTAGTATCTCAGGCACAACTTAAAGGTGCTCTAAGCGATGTCACGCGTGTTTTAGGCTACACCAACTATCTCCTCACTATCTGCTAGCGGCCTGTCCCCAGAACACACTGTAAAAACATCTCCTCACTATCTGCTAGCTGCCTGTCCCCAGAACACACTGTAAAAACATCTCCTCACTATCTGCTAGCTGCCTGTCCCCAGAACACACTGTAAAAAACATCTCCTTACTATCTGCTAGCTGCCTGTCCCCAGAACACACTGTAAAAACATCTCCTCACTATCTGCTAGCTGCCTGTCGCCAGAACACACTGTAAAAACATCTCCTTACTATCTGCTAGCTGCCTGTCCCCAGAACACACTGTAAAAAACATCTCCTCACTGTCTGCTAGCTGCCTGTCCCCAGAACACACTGTAAAAACATCTCCTCATTATCTCCTAGCTGCATGTCCCCAGAACACACTGTAAAAAACATCTCCTCACTATCTGTTAGCTGTCTGTCCCCAGAACACACTGTAAAAAACATCTCCTCACTATCTGCTAGCTGCATGTCCCCAGAACACACTGTAAAAACATCTCCTCACTATCTGCTAGCTGCCTGTCCCCAGAACACACTGTAAAAATGCGGTCTCTGTAGACAGCCCAGGGTCTACAAACAGCAACAAAAAATAACTGTGCCCTCCTGCACCACCAAGCATACACACACAGTGTTCCAGCGTTGCAGCCAATAAACGATAAGAAGGATTTGGGGGTTGGGGGGTTAGTGCGTGGAAGCACAGAAGGGAACGGGAGGGGCGAGCTAGTCTTGTTTTGTTTGAAAATACTTTGAACGTCGACAAGAAGTAACGTCACCCAACATCACTTAAGGTATTTCAATCATCATGATTTCTGATGTATTAATGATGTTGATTAAGGATGCACTTTTTGATATTAATTAATGTCCGTTACATTTAAGCCATTGCCAAATGAGTTGATAAAAAGTTAATTGAGCCTATCCGCTCCACACTCTCTCTGTATTTCTTAGTATGGCTATGTTCAGAAACTTGTGTTGTCCGGCGACTTTCACATGCAGGAAATCAAGTGAAGATAATAATAGCTACTTCTTATAGAGACTGAGGCTTTGGGGTCCCCTGGACCAGCACCTGGTTGGCCTTAAGTAATCAACCATGTGTCTATTGATGAGAAAGACCAGTGAAATTAATGAATTAAGCTTAGTAACTCTCTCAAGACTCAGTGCTCTCACCTGTGTACAAGCACACACACACACACACACACACACACACACACACACACACACACACACAGCTGTCTCCTTATTCTCTCTTAAACGTAGCACCCTCTCTGACCCCTCATTGATCTCCACTCATCATATTGTTCCATGTAGAGCCAAGAAGTCACTGTAGTTGAACTTTCTAAATGGGAGTACAAATCAATACCTTTCCTTTCTTGTCTCTCTCCCCCATACCCTCAGCCCTAAACCTTCCATCTCGTGCCCTCCACCAACCCAAATCATGGACTTATCAATATGTATCTGCCCGCGGGCTCCAAAATGTCTGTCGACGTAGCTGCTTTGGAGGCCTGGCCTGATGGGACGGGGCCGGGATGAAATGCTCTCTTGACGGCAGTAGAAAGGTATATTTAGCATTTAGCCATTAGCAACGCTCATTGATTTGAACCTGGGAGGAGAGGGATAAAGGTGACAACATACCTCTGATTTTTTACCCTTTCTTTTTATTTGCTTTTTTTCCCATCTCTGGATGTATCATCGTATTGCCTGCAGCTGCACTAAATCCTGCTAGCCGACGGTAATGACTGGAAAATGAAATGAAGGTCGAGGGTTGAGACTGAGCCTGAGAACATTAAGCGGTTGATCAATACGGCGCTTAGATTTGCCTGGTCACATTAAGTAGTACATCTTATATACCCTGTCCTCGTCGATGCTTGGCCCGTATCATTTAATTACGCTGGGATGTGTTGCAAGCAACTTGCCTTATTCATTAACATTAAGGAGAGGCGGCCTTCCCTCTGTTCTCTGTCAGCTTCTCTTCCAAGTTGATTACACTGATATATAGTCCCCTTGGAAACTTGATGTTCAATTAAAAGAAGGTCTGCCACGCTATTGATCATTGCAATTGATTAACAACATGAAACAGACAGAAAAAGAAACAGGATATACCACAGCCTGTGTAGTTTAAGAAGGCAGGATGCAAGAGATTTGTATGACTTTTTGTAGATTTGTAGAAGATATTTTTTCTTCTTCATGCTTTTTTGTTTGTGGATCTAGCACCACAGTGATGTATCAGTAAGTTCAGAGAAACACAAACAGTACTTATCCTTACCAATAGAGCATGACTGATCTGTGGGTCATTGTTAATGGCTGATTTTAGCTAATGGATATATCGTTAGCCTAACATGTTACATTCCACATTCCATTCTGTGAGAACTCTGAGGAAAGTCGTTCTCAACCATTTATTTGTGTGATAAATTGTAACTCTGTTTTCCTCCCTAAAGATTGATCTGAGCTTTGAGACAATCCTTCTGCCCACCCTGACTCTCATTCTTTTGTTACTAAATGTGACTTAATGAATGTAACGATTGTTAGAAAATATGTATATGTCTCATTAAACCTTTAGAACATTGTGGACTGAACCCTGCTTCATGTCGCTTTGTTCTCCAAGCTCGCCACTGCTTTCAGATTCTACTCACAGAGGTCAAGCCAGTAGATGGTAGGACTCAAACCACAAAACAACATAAATAGAACATTTGTCATACTGGTTGATGTACAGAATGGCAAAAGAAAGAAATCTAGGTGTACATAATCGGAATATTTCATCTCTTTTGCACAATGGGAAACGTGTTCAGGAAAAGGTCCAATTGATGGAATTTGTACACCGTGAAAACTCCAAATACGTACAACTATATTCACCAGAAGCATAACTTAGAAAGGAGGTTGTAATCACAAACAGGTCTTCCAAGAACCATAGCTCAAAGCTTGAACAGCATGGATAACATGGGTGACTTTTTTCTCTTGAATTAGCCAAGAGAACGGTTAGCCTCCACCCGGAAGCTGATGCTAGTTTAGCTAACCACTATTTTGGCTAACCGCTAGCTGACAGCTTGATTCAATCTAAAATAACGGTGCTCAGACTTTACAGTAATAACAAAGACAAGTATTAAATGATTGTATTTTAAATGAGCCCAAGTAGATCTGATGTAACAGATGTTATATATTTTAACAGTTATTTTCAGTTTTGAGGGTCTTTTACATGCTGTTTCAGCTAGTGGTTAGCTGAATTAGCTGTTAGCTAAACTAACGTTAGCAGCTTTCTGGCAGTGAATGGAAAGTTGCTTATACGGTTAATGGTGCTCAATCTTTCTTTTCTGTGGTCACCGGTATGATGCAACATGATGCCTCAGCTATATGCACACATCTGATCCCTGTACTGTCTCACTTCAGAGAGCTCATCCCGTCTCTGAACACACTGCACATGATAAGTGATGGACCAACGATGCAGTATCGTTCAAAGAAGATCTTCTTCTGTCTCATCTCATTTCCATTTCAGCTAGGATTTAAAAAGACACATGGAATTTCCTAGAGGCAGGTCATAGAAAGGGTGAAGTTGATGGGGTTGGCGCAGCCTTAAAATGGAGGGCAGATGGTCTTGTTGCAGGTGGAACAGACATTCCAGATGGGAGGATGTTCTTTGAGAAGCTGATAGAAGAGAAGTCAAAAATCAAGCTCTTCTACATCACAGAAAGTGAGATAGAATAAAATGAGAGAGCTATACCAGACCAGCTTGAAACTGTATGTGGTACAGTGAAAATCCACCAGGTAAGCTTGAGCACACACCACACAAGCAGTACACCAGTCCCAGTGTTAGTTTTCTTTCTCCTTTTGTTGTGTGAAATTCTGACTGTTGTGCTTTGTGTAGATTTTAACCACCAAGTCCGGCCACATCAACTTGTGAATCCTAAGTTCTTCCTGCTCAGAAGATTCCTGAAGATTGCCTCTGCTTTGTCCCTGAGTGTGTGGTCCTCAACAAAGCACAGAAAAAGAAAACCCACTATGAAGACAGAGCCATGCCAAGGGATTCTCAATACAACGCCTGAAATAAACATGTCTTTGCACTGTTAGACTTTTTATTGTATTTTTGCGGTAACTTACTGGCAACGTGTTGCCAGTAAGTTACTGTAACTACCCGATTACAGTAACTTACTGGCAACACGTTGCCAGTAAGTTACTGTAACTACCCAATTACAGTATCCTAACTGTAAATGGTTTTTACAGTATAATACTCTTACTGTAACTTAGTTTTACAGTAGTATAATACCCTTACTGTAACTTAGTTTTACAGTAGTAGAATACCCTTACTGTAACTTAGTTTTACAGTAGTAAAAATACCCTTACTGTACCTTAGTTTTACAGTAGTAAAAATACCCTTACTGTACCTTAGTTTTACTGTATAATACCCTTACAGTAATCATATTGTAATTACAATTTGCTAAATGATACTGTAATTGTCTTGCTATTATTTTTTTTTGTAATTGTGGTTCACAATATATTACACTATTTGGCATTGGCTGTACAAACAATTTTAAATATTTTACATAAATTCAATTGAATTGAATAAATTCCAAATAATTGACTTTAGCCCATGTACAAAAGTAATACATTTTTATTTTCAGGTACAAATATCAGGAACAAGATATTTTTTTAACTCTGAAAGTGCAAAACAACAGAAAATTGACATTCAAGCGATGCTAAAACGATGTCTAAATATGCGCCAAACACTGGGCAGCATTCAGAGGCGAATACATGTCTGAACAGTGTAGTTACCATTTGAATTGACTCTCAAAACGAATTGAACATTTTAAATCCCCCAGAAAACTAAATAACCTGTATTTTCAAATGTATACAAAATGTGGTGTGGTTGTTACCACAAAGCTGAAGTTGTTGGGCTTTGGTTGGGGAGGGGAAGGAGGAACAGTCTGCTTAGAAGGATTTGTGAAGGCCAGACCCATGGTACTCTTGCTTGCTGATCCACATCTTCTGGAAGGTGGACAGAGAGGCAGGTATGAGAAGCAGAGAAATGGTCATGAGTTTATCTCATCTAAACTGTTAACAGACTTACAACTTTTGCAAAAACAGAATATGACAGTATACAAAATAAGTCACCAGCAGTGAAGTCCACAGATAATTCAAAGGTTCTTTCTACTTTCTTTTGCTGTCTGTCGATGGGTTTGGTGATGATGATTTTGGAGCCGTTTCACAAAATTGATCTAACTAAGGATCTTCCTCTTTAAGTAAAAGGCCAATCTCTGTTGGGATCCTTTCCAAATGTTGTCAGAAACTTAAAATAATAATTTGACACCATCAGTGGCAGAACTTTTAGTGGACGAAATTGACAACACACATTTTCCCTATATGATTACATCAGAGCCCGGTTTGAAAGCTGCAGGTCACAGTGTTCTCGCTCAGTACTGGACCAACTTCAAAAATTGTTGTTCTTGACCTTTAACTAAAATTAAAACAACACTTTGTAGCTTTTGCTGAATAACTGTGACCTCTGCTTACACAAGTGGTAAATACAAGATGATTTAGTTGTGTCAGTGTTGTAGCAGGCAGGGTACGTAGCTGCACTACTTCATCGTACTGAGTAATCATTTTTCTAGTGTTAACTATTTTACATCACACAAGAAAATGCTTACATAGTTTGATGTCTTCCACTCCAATACGGTGAGCCGTTGGAGGAAGGTGGTGACTCTGGAGCTGATGCTCATCACCTTTCTTTGGACAACTCTTCCCGTCTTGTGGCTTGTACCCACTGTAGCAGTGTACTTGGTGCCCTCATCTGGGTTGATACTTAAGAATCTTAAAAGAAAAACAGGTTTAAAATTTTCATAATCAAGAGCAGTCATCTTTAAATACAGCCCTTTATTCACACACACCTAATCCTAATTCTGGAGTACACAGGCTGCAAAACGTCGTGGACATACTTTTTGTTGTATGATGATAGATTGTTGAAAGGGATCATGTGCTCCTGTGGGTCATGGGGTCAGACCTTCTTCCAGCTTTCTTCTTCCTCCCATCTCTCTCAGTTGTTCTACATTTGAAATGATGAAAATTTATATTTTAAAGTGCATGCATGGGGTTATAAACACAATTACAACAAGATAAAAAAATGCATGCATTAGTATGCAGGTAACCAGTATAATGTAGGTAACTCTTATATTGTTAGAATAACACAGAATGTTATGTGATGTATTAAAAGTTAATCACTATGCCATTATAAAGAGTCCTTAAATAATTTGTTTAACAAGCCGTCAAATTTAAGTTCAAGGGGCTAGGAAAATACATTTTAAATTTTACTTTTCTTTTCCCCATAAACCATGGTAGCTATAGACTCAACTCCTAACACCATATTCTTTGAGTTACACACTCTTTAGCTTAGGTCTCACACACAAAAAAGGATTCATTCAATAAAATATCACATTACAGAAAGCAATAATACAACTGAAAAGTAAGGCACTGAAGCAAATCTTTGCTGGACATCACGATGGTTTTAAGTGGCCAAACCCTGAAGCCAAGGCAAAAAACTGCTCTCCATAAATGCTGGAGACAATGAATTTTCCACCAAAACTAGAGCTTAATGTGGTTAACATTGAATTAAATTTACCACACGTCTTTTTTAGCTAAAAAAAACTACAACGATTCTTTTTTCCTTTCCATCCACCACATTAACATTACTTAAAGACGCTTTTCCTGTCACCCGACATATAAGCTAGAATGGTTTTTTTGTGTTTTTAAAAGACATAGCCTAAATGTTAACTAGATGGGCAAATGTAAAGGTAACGGTTTAATGTTAACTTTACCTCCACTAATATAACCGCGTAGCCTATAATATAGCTGTAATAAGTTGTGCTTAATCATTCTAAAACACTAACAAACAAACCAATCAACAGAATAGGGAAAATAACGTTAGCATTAACCGGAGGTAATGTTAGCCAAAATGCGGCAACAGCAAGCTCATAAGCTAGCAGCAACCGACCTTAAACTTCCAGAATTTGGGTTCCATTGTATTTCAGGCAATGGTCTGACAAGTAAAAAAGATGTGCCGAACAGAGCATGTAGAACGAGTTGTGTTAGCTTACCGAACGTCGTAATTTAAGCTAGCTCATCCTCACCACGGGGAAAATGTTGGGTTGGAGCGAGACTACGTTTTTTCCTTCGGGGGGGAGCTAGTTAACAGCTTGCTTATGACACAGGTCGGTAACCTAACGTTGCTTATAAGGCATATCAGAGATTTTAATGTCACAGAATTAGCAAAGATTGAGCTTACCTTAACGCTTCTCCAGCTCTCTCTGAGTAGTGTGTGTGACCGGACTCTGGTGTGTGTGAGCGGACTCTGGTGCGCGCGGACCAAAGCGGTACTCCTTTGATGTCTCGAGCCGCTACTTCTTTCAACACCTTTGAAGTATCTACGCGCTATTCTTTTGAAGTCAGAGGTCAAATATGGTGGTCAAGCATTTATATCCGTAATCCGTTTCTTGTTTGTCTCTACAACTCTCAATAAGTTATTTACACTGCTGAAAAGTATGTCACATTTTTAAATTACCTTCACTGCTAAAAGCATAATAAATAAAATGTAAACTATCTCTATAAAATCAAATAATTTAATTTATAGAGATATTTTATTTTTCAATTTCATTTCTATGCTTCTATAACATGAACTAAATATTTTATTTAAGTCTGTCTTATTCAACTACAGTAGCACTACTGCGGTTGTTTTACAGCAGACTACCGCAAATACAAAAAAAAAATACAGTAAATCACTGTAAATTAAATGTTACTACCCATAATGCAATGCATATTACAGTAATGAACTGGAAAAGAAAATTATAGTATTTTACTGGGCATTTTGTGGTAAGTAACTGTAGAAATACAGTAAAGTCTAACAGTGTACCGTAAATTCAAAATATACAGTAAATCACTGTAAATGAAATTTTAATACCCATAATGCAATGTTTATTACAGTAATTAACCACAAAAGAAAATTATGGTATTTTACTGGGCATTTTGTGGTAAGTAACTGTAGAAATACAGTACAGTCTAACAGTGTACCGTAAATTCAAAATATACAGTAAATCACTGTAAATGAAATTTTAATACCCATAATGCAATGTTTATTACAGTAATTAACCACAAAAGAAAATTATGGTATTTTACTGGGCATTTTGTGGTAAGTAACTGTAGAAATTACAGCAAAGTCTAACAGTGTGGTCAGAGAATGGTTTGTGGTCTGTTACAATGGGGAGGCCTACCCAGGTGTGGTCCAGGATGGAGATGAAGAGTCTGTCCACATTGTCCAACAATGTGTATCATTGGGGTTAACTGTTTTTTTTGGCGTCTGAAAGACGACATCCTGTGGTACAGGCATGAAGATTTCCTGGGGCTTATGCCAGAGCCAAAACCAATCACCAAGAGGCATATGATGCTTGATGTCTCTGTGTGGAATAAAGTATTGTCCATGATGCATGAGATGATGGAAGGTTGACATATTTTTGTCTGTTTTGTGGAAGATGTTTTAAGCAATTGTTGAACAAATAGTTTAAGTAAAATGTCAGATTAGATTCTAGTTGTTTGGATACTTAATATGAATATTATGTTATTTCAACATTTTACCTGTTCTTAACTGCCCTCCTATTTCATGTTTTATAATTATAAATATATATTTAAATTATACCGAACCAATCCTATTCACAAGGAACACAGTCATGTTTGGTCATCTATAATCAAATAAACTATTTTTTTATGTTTACTAGCTGGTATTTATTTTCACTTAGGTTTTTAAATTACAATAGGTTGCGATCAGTGATTTTTCGTCTCCGCAACAAACTGCCATTACCAAACTGCAATGTTTGCCAATATTTTTTTTATAAATTACAAAAATATCTAGCAGCTATATATTTTTGACAATTGTTGGACAGTCTAAATGATCACTGTATTAAAACAGTTTTTATATTTGGCATTTACTTAAAATAAGCTATTACAATCCTGGCTAGATTAAGGAAATTTAGATACTCAAATGATTAGAATTCATCTTGCAAGTAAAAATCAGCAATCCCATTAAATTCAAGATAAAATGTATTCCATGTGAAACCACAACAAGTTTTAAAAGCACTGATTTATTATTTAAGTTTTATTTTTTACATATATTCAATGATGACACATTTACTTGACATAGTTAACAAAATGGCCAAAAAATAATAAATTCCCTATTTTATGGTCTCAATCAAGCTCATAAGGACTGATCTTTTGATGTATACCAATTAGTCAAATTTGGAATTTTAATTTTTAAAATTGTAGCAACCCAATTTGGCCCTTAATCTGAGAAATGCCTATATACAATATCTCTCATGTAGTCTCACTACAAGTTACAAGTTACTTTAAAAAAATAATTAATTACAGTTACTAGATACTGCTTCCAAAAAAGTAACTAAATTAGTTACTCAGTTACAAATTATAAAAGTAATTAATGCATTACTTTCAAGTACATTTTTAAATGCTCAAATGTGACCCCACTTCCACCCCTCTCTAACGGAACTTAAAAATACATGTTCATGTTCAATTATTTATGATACATCTGAATATTATAATGAAATGGACACTTTATACAATACACTATTAACAGAAACCTTGACATTTCTTGGAGGGAAAAGTAATGGCTTCATTTCCATTTAGTGAAGGCTACTTTTTGATTATTTGGCTCGCCATTACTGTCTCTCATTGACTGACTCGCTTGTGTTGTTCGCTGTGTGTCCGACTACGGGTGCTTTTGAACACCCGCCCAACTCTACCTCTGATTGGCTTACCATGAAAGTTTCCTCAACCTCAGCCAATCATCAGCATTTAGGCGCGTGTATTGTGCACGGCCCACTAACCAAGGAAGAACAGTAAAAATAAGTACTGATCTAGATCTCTTGGCTCAGAGATCTAGTTGGTCTGATAAAAAAAACAGCTTCAATTATAGTAACCCGCCACAACAGCGTTTTTAAGATGGGAAGAGCAATCAATTGGATTACTCATTACTGAAAAAGGTAACGCCGTTATTCCCATCACTGAGTCTCACATTGGATTACATTGAAATATTACTTTTATTTAAAGTACATATACTTTCCCTATCCTTTCCGTATCTGAAACAAACACTGAAGAGCCTTAATCTGACAATGATTACAACTCCTTCCATGAGACTGTTCAAATTTCAGCAACAAGACTTTTATGAGACCTAATTAATAATAATAATACATTTTATTTGTATTGCACTTTACATTTCAGCAATCTCAAAGTGCTACAGAGCATATAATAATGCAATTAAAGTCATTCATTCATTCAGTCATTAAAGTCAATAATTAAAAAATAAAAAGATCAAGGTCAATAAATAGTTAAGAGGGAAACCTATTAAATACATTAAGTAAAACACTTTCTTGAAAAGATATGTTTTAATGACAGTAACAGTAAAGACAGGTCCTCTAGTGACATTCATAACTAATGCCGGTGGGGTTGTAGGTACACAGACACCGGGGATTTGGGATGGAAGGATGGTGAGAGGGACTTTATTAAACTGATGAAGAAGCTTGACAGTAAATCCAATTGAGCTCCACGGCACAGCCAGAATTATTGGTTTCCTGCTTCCTTGCTGGCATTATCTGGGTGTGCTCTGCACCCAGGGAGCCATTTGAGTGGTTGAGAAAGATAAATCCCAGATAGCGTTCAGCATTATGGGGCAATAATGCTTAAACTCGTCTATTCCTTCCTTTTCATTAATAGAATAGTGTCCCAGTTCAGTCATACACATTGATATAAGTTTTTTGGAACACGGACAGCCTCACGTCCCTCCCTTCCGTCTCTTACATTGTCGCTGTAAAATGCTTTTGCTATGATTAATGAATGTATTCTGCAGTGACTGGATAGCCTCTAGCTAACTGGAACTCTTTAGTTTAACTCTCCCAGATAACGGCCCCTCCCTCGCCTCCTAAATATGCTAGGGCAGATCTATCACCATTGTCACCCCTGCCTCTATTATGGGATGAGATTGTACCGAGCCGCTTCTAAGTAGCCAAGCTGTTATTGTTATGTATTTGGAATAGCAGAAATTCGAGGGTGCAGGTGGGAGCTGGCATTTACCTCCATGCGGCTGCTCGTTTAAAACTCAATGAAAGAAAAAAAGTGCTGAGTAAAGTGTTAAATGGAGGAGGGAACATCTGTGATGCTATTTTTCTGCGTTTAGTGGCATAGTGTGTGTATGTGTGTGTGTGTGTGTGTGTGTTGTTCCTGCACTGTTCCGTAGCACTGTTATATCAGTGTGATTACTTGGAAAGATGTCAGTACTATACATCATGTAGTCAACAGTTTTAATGGCACTACTAGTCTGTTCTTTCTTGTATTCCAAAGTTACTAAAAAGACCTGAATCTTCATGATGTGTTGCAGAATGGGTCTTTATTTAGACTATTTAGTTAAATGCTATTGGAGATTTTTGAATCCTACCAGACCATGTTGTTTTCACTTTTAAATGTAATTTAATGAAGTATGTTTTTGTTATCCTTTCATCCTTGAAGGAGCATTATTATGATGGCAAGAGTGGGACTGGGTACTTGGCCTGGAGGATTAATACTATTCAGAGAGGCACTGCTAAAGACAGGCGATCATTATTTGGAGGTAATACTGGAAAATGTATGGAACAAAACAGTTGATAGATCAATAATTACATTTGTTTTACAATGTTCCTCAGTCATATAATATATTGTGTACAACTACATCCTTCTATTCTGCTTGCTCCCTCTCTCTCTTAGCACATTTAAAAAAAAAGAAAAATGCATCAGAGACATACAAAGGAGTGTGACTTTAGGGGGTGTTGCCTCAACACTGACTGGTGTGAGTGACATACTGGCCTTGCAAACTTTAGGGTAATTTAAAGCAGTAGATGGCATTTTTTTATACATTTTCAACCCACAAAATGCAGATTTTCATAAATTGAAAGAAATAACGTTGATATTAACTCCAGCATTGATGTGCTTCATCACAGCAGATTCATATAATTTAGTTTACAGTTCAAAAAGTATGTTTTAAGGTGGAGTACCTCCTTTAAAAGTTAGTCAGACTACTAAAGCTGTTGACATGATTGAAATGTTCCCTTGTTGTGTAGAATCAGCCAAAGGATCATCTGGTGAAGACATGTCTGGAGGACCAACTGTCAATCTCAGTTTGTTCCTGAGACTGCCCTGACTGAAGATAAGTGCAACGACGCAATCTCACTGCTGAAACATTCTGCTGCTGAGGACACAATCAAGAAGAAAATGAAACTGATGTTTGTGTATTGCCGCCACATGATCCTCAACCCCTAGCAGCCAAGCAACATACTGTCTGAGTTTCCACAATTTAAAGACATCCAAAGCTTGGTAATTATGTTATTTTGAAAATGTAATAACAAGTGAATTGTTTTGTAAGACATTGTTGAGATACTCCAATAACTAGCACCCAATAATTTTTAATTGGCTGTCAAATATCTGAAATTGTCACCAACACCACCCCACTCCAGGTTGAACAGGATTTTGTTCTGATGTTCAGAGAGGAAACCTCAAGCCAAGCCTCTGGAAAGGTGGCCAGTCACGTTCAAGAAAAAGATCATCAAACAATGCTGAAAGCTTCCATCCACAAGTGAGCTTGAAGAACTCTTGCTGGCAGCTGATCCTCCTGAGGGTGGCACTGAATTGGATGTTGACTTTGGTAAGCCAACTTTTTTTGTGTTGTATTGCACTAAATATATCAACATCATACATTTAAGAAGCTGGATCTTTGACAGATTTACTAGGACGTTCTGTAGCAGTATATTGAACAAAGCTTTTGAGGTTTGACTCAGCCCTGTGGATGTTTTAGTTCTTAGAACTTCTTGTGATATAGAACTGCTGTCTGTCTGGGGGGTCTTTTGTAAAGAAAACAACATAACTGAAGCGTGTTAACAGTGAACTTGTGTTGTAACAGGATGGGACATTGATCTGTCATCGGTTTTACTGCTGCTACACCTGATTCCACCCTCTGCTCAGGGTCGGTGGAGACCAGGAAAGGTTTCCGCCTCCCAAGCTGAGAAACATCTTGTGGTATTCAACAAGGTTTGTATTTTTTTTCTAATTTGTGGTATGAACACATAATATTAGAGGACAAATATTCATTTAATGTTCATATTCAATACTAGTAGTGTATTGGCTCTTTCTGCATATTCTACAACTACTTGGCTATTAACTAGAGTTTTCCCCTCGTTTGTCCTCGCAGACAAGAACAAACATTCAAGAGCACCGCAATGCCATCACTACCATGCCATGCACACAACCCTATCTCGTCGCTGTTGGAGTTAAGAAGAATACAATCCACCAGTTCTTCATCATGCTTGACAAGAATGCCATGCTCCACAACATGTACACTTTGGTCCAAACCTCAAGGTACAACACTGATGTTGGTAAGGTCAAGGAGAGTCCTCGTGTTGCTGAAGTCAGGGCAAGGTTGCTTCATTAGTGCCTGGAGTTTCTCTTTCAACAAGTGTTTTGTTTGTCAGGCTGAGTTATCTAGTTCCAACATGTTTGTTAGGTATTTACGATTAGTTCACGGTTACTTACCTGGAAAAAAATCTCAGGCTTAAATATGCTCAGACTGGATGTGGCTGTGTGTTGTGTACGTTTTCTGGTTTTAGGAAACATTTAAACACAAAACACACTGAGTATATTGACCAACAGGTTGATCCTGATGTTTATTTAAGCAGCATTAGAGAGGCAGTGACCACTAATGTAGAGGAGGCAGCTACAACATCACGGACAGTTAATGTAGCCACATCTACTCTGTTAATAAAGTCCAACAGTAGCACTGCAGATATGTGTGCCTCTGCTGTTGCACAACTAAAAGCAGCTGGCTTAAGTCAATCTACTGCAAATAGTTTTGTTTCCTCCATGGAAGAAGTGTTTTTTGAGATTCATAGTCAAGCTAAAGATTCAGCTCTGCAGTGCATATTACCACAGGACAGAACATATAACAGAATAGAACAGTCTTTACAAAAGTTGGAAAACACCTTCACACCGTTAAATTCAGAAGCTAACTGAACATTCAATACAAAATGGCGGACTTTATGTTGGGTTTAGGGTGGGGCTACAATTGGTCCTGCCATGCTACATATGTCTACCAAGTTTTGTGAGGGGGCTCTGTTGTTTATATACAGTATGAGAGATGTACATAGTGATTTGAAGGATTTGTGCTGAGTGCTGTTTCCTTGAGACTTGAAGACACTGGTTAGACATTCTGTGTTCTGACTGCTCCTGGTGGTCTCCACTGATGTACCGATGTCAGTCCTGGTGTTAAGTTGGGGAAGAATTCTAATCATCGAATAGGAAGATGTCAAAGATCCAGGACCAGGAGTCCATAGACCACTGGAGAAAGATAAAGAAGGGACATTCATTTATGATCACACCAAAGACTGGCCAGCACGGTGGCTCAGGGATTAGCACTTCTGCCTCACAGCAAGAAGGTTCTGGGTCCCCATATTTGCGTGGGGTTGCTCCAATTTCTTCCCACCATAAAAGACATGCATGCTAGTTGAAAATTACTTGACTGGCTAACACTGGTGTAGTTACAGAAATGTTGATTAATGTGCATTTTCCTAATCAAATAAATAAATCTTCTACTGTCCAAGACAGGCGTTACTATAGCTCTTATATACACTACCGGTCAGAAGTTTGGGGTCACTTACAAATTACCATTCCACTACATTATAGACATAATACCAGCTGATCTGAGTGGGTGGCTGATCTTACAATACAATCTTTACCATGTGACTTCCATAATTAGACCATGTGTTAACAACTGAGCTACCTCCATGACAATGAAACATACTCAATCTGAAATGCCTTCAAAGCTCAGATATAAGATAATAAGTTATCAGTGTGATTGCAGACTTTTAAACAGCCAGTAGATTGTTTGGTTTCTGTGTGATTTTAATGAAGAGATAAAAAACATGAATTATCTAATGACTAGTGTTGAAATGTGCTGTATTGAACCATAAAATAAGCATGTGATAAATAAAGATAAAAAAACATGCCTAATGGGAGAGCTTGTTGGGCAGGCTTGCTTTGAGTTAGGGACGCTGTGCTGGCACGGTAACATCCATGGCTAATACTCTCCAAACAGCTGAGCCCCTTCAGGCTACACACAGAGCTCATCAAATTACTGTGCAATGAGGTGTGAAAAATAGCCACATTCGACAATACAAAAGAAACTTGCACATCGTCTGCTTCTTTGACAATCTGAGCCACCCAGATTTTCTCACTGGAAGGACAAAAGCAGCCCAACGCCTTTGTCTCCTTCAATCTGTTGGAGCTGCTGGGCGAAATACTGACAGACAATCTGACAGTGCTTCTCCTCAAGTGGAGAAGAAGTTCATTACCACTCTCACACAGCCGTCCATCAGGCAGGACACGGCTCAGGGACTAGCTATGTTGCTAAGGTCCCACCTCCCCTGGAGGAATTTCTAGAGGAGCATTTCTACATCTGGAGCACATCTGTCAATCAGTCAACACCAGAGCACCTTTTTGTTTATCGTACCTATCAGCAGTGGGAGCAAGAGATGACTTGTCTGACAAATAAGAGTGAGACAAATTATCAGCTCGCCCTGCTTTCAGCTCTTTATTGCACAAGTCAAACAGTGTGCCACAATCAATACATGTGGAGGAAAAGAAGAACAGGGAGTACTGTGTATGCTGAACTCTTTAAATATTCTTTTGGTGTCCGTCCACCTGGTTTTATATACATTTTAAATTAATATATTGAAACATACATAGGTAGAAATGTCAGAAATTGGAAAACATGCAGAAACATTGCAAACCTCCTTTTTTTACATAAAAAAGTGAATACTTTTGACATTATTAAAAATAAGAATATGGCCATAACGGTCCTGTCCTCAGATTTTGCCTTACAAAAGTATTTATTTATGTATTTGTCAGTTTATAGATTTTATCTGACTCACTTTACATGTAGGCTGAGGTCTTCAAAAAGACCTTCAGGTCAACTGTATTCCCAGCACTCATGCCCTGTCCTGTTACTCATTGTTTCAAGCTTAAGTAAAATTATTATATTATTTTTTAAGGGTCTGTATGACTGACACAAACTGAGGATGTCTCCAATATCCATATCTGGTTATATAATGTTTGCTTAGTGGGCATTTAGGTCCTTTCCCCATTGCCCTGCATAAACAACAGTGACAGTATAATGTACATTAATGAGTACATTTCAAACAGGAACTAACAATGGCTAAGTTAGCGCACTGTTAATGGTGCTAAAATGCTAAAAAGCTCAAATGTAAACAAAAATAGGCAAAAAATAAATAAAAATATGGCTCAAGCTGTTGCCCACAGCACAACTCACTGAATCCATGCATGTGAGGCACAGTTGTCTTGATTTTGTTTGAAGGGGGCCAACAGTGTCAGCCTTTCAAAACACCTGATATACTGGATCTAGCTAGTAGAGCCCAGTCAAGATATGCTGGGCAGGACATTCTTCTCTCAAGACTACCAACAACATGGTCAACACCTGTTCGGATATTTGGAGTTATTTTAAAAGAACGGGGAAACTTATGTAAGACAACTGACAATTAGATTGATTTTCTTGTTGATTGAAGGTGCCAAAACACTGTTCCGGATTGTTCGGGCCCACTTTAAACCCCTGGTTTTTACTAACGATGTCAATGATGAGAGTATTTATAACGAGGATGACACTCCCACAATTCACTTACAGTGAGAGAACAACGTTCCCCTGAGACAGTTTCCTTACATCTTTGCTTCAAGAAGCCTGAGCTGCTAAACAGTGTCAGGACAAAGGCACAGTGTGTACTTTGTTTGTCCGGTGGAAGTGTCCTGGTTGGTCCGTAATGGTATCAGTGGCAGTGCAGGAACAAGTCTTTTCTCTCGGCAAATGAAGCAGAAATACAAGCTTTCCGTCATTGTTATTCCAGTCAAAGCAGGTGACAAACAACCATCTCTAGGAAAGGCATGCCACATAATGAGATGTGAAATATAATAAGCTGGGTTGGCACGAGGCAATTTCAAAATATGCCGTCTGTTTCCCCCCCCTCCCTCCCTCTCTGTTTTTCATCTTCTTTTTTTTTTTGGTTTATCCGTTGTCCCCCTCCACCTCCCTGTGCGTCTGTTTCCATGGCATGGACATCTCTCAGATCTTCAGGGATTGAGGGATGCTCTCTCCTCAAATTATTTCTCATTCACCAGAAGAAAATAAGATTAGAATGCACGGAGGGCAATTCGTTTTTTGTCTGTCTTCTACCACGATATGATGTTGTTATGCACTGCCAAGATTAGGGTGAACACATCTGATTGTCTGATAGGCAGTGATCTCTGAGAGACAGGCCTCTCAAAACAACAGCATACCTCAACAACCTAATCATACACATGTACAGGCACACACTCTGTTTAAAGAGCAAGCAGAAGGAGAATAAAAGACAAGCTTACTCCCACTGCCCTTCCACTATTGCTGCAGTGTTTAAGGTCTGCTCACTTGGCATTTGGAGGGAATTGAAAATTGGAAACTTCTTTGCTTATTTTGATAAGAAAAAAACTACCACCAGAAACCCATACTTTGCATATTTCATCTGCAGTATATTATGTAAATGTTTCATAACAACCTGTAAGTTGACGTAGTATTAAGAGAGACAACAATAGAGAGTAGTATGAAAGACCAAAAATCCTCGTAGGGAGGTTAGTTGGGGTGCTGGATGGGTCAAACAACACAGGACTTCTTTCACCCAGGTGACCAGGGTTCATTTTATAACCCTAACCCACGATCCTTTCCTAAACCTGAGCATCAAAAAGGGACGCCAATAGTCCCGACCAAGTAAATGTGATGACAAAGGGCTGGACAAGAGTCCCATGAGCGTCAAAAAGTGACACCAAGAGTCCCGACCAAGCGTGTTTAAAAGAGACTTTTTGTGTCAATAACAAACGCTAAAAGCACCTGACCAAGGGGTGGGAGGGAAAATGTGTTATTCATATCAATACCACACTATGACATGATGTGAGGAAATATTAAGCTTAGATTAATGAACCTGTAATTTTTACTGAAGCATTTATCAACTACGAATTATTCACAGGGAGGTTTGAAATAGAGCATCGCACTTCCTTTTTGAACGTCGGAACAGTAATTTGACCAAACAATCCCAACTCAAGTTCTATTTCTCTGCATTTTCCTGGTGGCTTTCAACCATATTACATGGTCTGCATTAGCCCGTGGAGTTTGTTCAGTTGTCATGGAGATGGATCTGTTAATATGAGAGATCAGTTGCTTTAAAATACATCACTAATAAGGGTGTGAGCAGACACTCAGATCACGAGACAAGACAATACACAAGATTGGGTTCATAAAACGAGATTTTAAAACTATTTTAAAGAAAACTTCAATTAAGAAATTATGAAGGAAAAAAAAAAAGGTCTTTTATTTAATCTAAAGTCACAAAATGAAAAACGAGCACTGTGAAAGGTTTTGCCACAAACTGAAATGACTGGCTTCTCTCCTGTACCAATTCCTTTAAGTGCAAATCATAATAAAAAGTAGTACTCTCAATAATCAAAGTGCAAACAGAGACTGACCCAGTCATGTTCTTCTTCAGGAATATGAGCACATCTGCTTATTCTGCCAGTAGTTGAGACCTTTGGGCCCTTTTGAATAACCATCAAACACTCCTTATGGAAACATGTTCTCCTCTATGAGTCATTCATTACAGCAGTAAACAAAGAAGTAGCTACTCTTGTATCAATGTATGACCATTTTAAGAAGAGGGGACAACATTACTCTTTGTTTAATATCATTAAAAAAGTAAAGTTAGTCTTTGCTGTTGGCTTCCCGACTCATTTTTAAAGAAGAGAGGAAAAAAAAAGAGAGAACGCTCCACAGCATCCACACTGAACTGCTGGGGGGGAGGGGTGGGATTCACCAGAGGTCTGACAATATGATAACACCACGATACTCATGACACAATACGGTATTATTGCGATTTTAAACACATTGCAATATTCTGCGATATGTTACAATTTCGTACCTTTTTTTCCAACCTTTTCCAACCAATTTCAAATGATGTCCCCAAAAGTTAATATGACGGCCCATTTGTGTGATGCCCTTTTGTGTTTTTAAACCCTCCAAGAAAGCACAAGTAGACTTTATATTTCACAGTTACTGTTGCCTGTCAGATCAATTTCAACGTTTCTGACCGCACTTGAAGGCAACTTATTTCACAGGAGAGAGAGAAAGAGAAGAGACGAGCGAGACATGGTGAGTGCTCTGTTTTTGCAGGTAACATTCATCTGGTCCACAAACTCTTGGGCAGTTCAATGCTTGTGTTTGTTGTTTTAAAACTTTCTTGTGGCACCAATAGAGGCAGTGATGTTTCCTGTTTCCTGTACAACTCTGATCTCTGGTTACATGAATGGCTTCTGCAGCGTGACGTGAAGGCCCACTGTGTTTTTTTTTGAGTGTCCCCTTTGCGGCAACCCATAGCGGAAATGCACTAGCTCATTCAAAAGGAATGAGAACCTGAGTTTCTGCCGACGCAGGCTGTGTGAATGCAGCCTAACGCTGGGTTTTACAGGCAGCTTTTTTTTCCAACTGCACCTGTGCTGTAACTCTGCTAAAGTGAACTCTAAGTTAATATCTGAGAACCAGCGTGGGATCTTCTATGCAACTTTCAAGGTCAAAGCCGGATCTTGTACTTATATACTGATATTGTGAGTCAACGTTTTGTCACAGTTTAATATCACAAGATCTTGTCACATCTGTAATTATTATACAATTGTTGAGTGTTTTCCTTTTGTCGACATCGTTTCCAAATCTCTGCTTACAACATTTCTGTGTTGAACTGTGGTTTAAATAATGTATTTATTGTTTAAATAATAAACATAATTGAACCTGCTAAACACATTTTCGTATAGTATTCTTGATGCGGGGTTTTAGATAATTCTCAAGTCTAATATCATATTGTGTAACCATAAAATCATGAAGGCTTTTTTTTTTTTTTTACAAAAGAAATGCATCTAAGTACCTGCATCCAATACAATTCATTCCTTTAACTTAAAATCATTGCATGAATCTTGAAGACAAAAGTAACCACAGCTGACGAACAGGAAGGAGTTTAAGTAAGGTGCAACCCTCAGCAGCACCCAGGTCCCAGACATCCAGGTGGCCTATGTAGCCTTACTATTAATTCTATTCATTAGTTGAGTGGTAGAAATCCTCTCCAAGTATTGCATTCATCAAGAGCCAATAAGAGGTTGTTGAAGGATTGAAATGAATTGATTTCCAGCACTTAAATAATACAAAAGCAACCAGAGGATGATATCAGCATGCATATTCATTCAGATGTCTAAACTCATTATATGAAAGCAAGAGGATGAGAGCTTGACAAATGTACTTCAGCGTTTGTTAATGGCTTGTTTGCAGAGAAGAGATTGATCCTCATTGATAGTTCATTAGGGAAAAAAAGCGTTTATGAATAGACACAGCGACATAACGCGCCTGGCTATGATTGCCTTTACCAGCGAGAGCATGCCGGCCCGCTGCCTCCACCACTGTAGGTGGGGCGTCTGGAGAAGGGGTTCAGCGAGGGCCATGGGTTTCTGTGCCACCGACGATCCCTTCTTCGGGGGATGAGCGAGCGGCAGTGGAGTTGTGAATTCTCCTCCTCCAGTCACGTGGTGATGGGGGGCTGCCAGTAGATGGTGAGGCCCAGCAACACTTGACAGAACAAGGGCTTGACATTTGCACCAAATGCGGATTGAACCACTGACCTTAACTTAACTCCAAGCAAGAGAATCAGGACACTTTTGACTTAATGCTCTGAAGACGGTCCTCCAGACAGAGTCCTGTCAGTCCTGATGTCTTGTTTCCCTGAGGAGAGTCAAAAGAGCTGCTGCTATCAGTTCTAGTCTAACACACAGACTGATCCTTCCCACGACTTGGTTTCAATGTTGGTCTCTGAGGTTTTGGGCTTATCAGAAGCTGGAATTTACCAGAGTTACTCCTATAATTCGTATCACTTGACACACATAGGGCCCTATTTTAACGATCGAAGCGCACGCCGTGAAGCGCTTGGTGCAGGTGCCTTTAAGGCATGTCCAAATCCATTTTTGCTAGTGTGACGGCGAAAAAAAAAAGGGTCTATGCGCCGGGCGCATGGTTCAAAAGCATTTGGGCGTAACATGCAATAAACCAATCAGAGGTCAGCTCCCATTACGTTTAACAGCTAGGTGCGTTTGTACCTTGGTGCATAGCTATTATGATGGGGGATTTGCACCATAATGTTTTATTTGTAATCTTTTACATGTGTGTGTGTGTGTGTGTGTGTGTGTGTGTGTGTGTGTGTGTGTGTGTGCTGCTGCGCGTCCCTGTGTGTGTGTGTGTGTGTGTGTGTGTATATCAATCATAGTGTGCGCGCCCTGTGCACAAGGCTAGGCACATTTTACTAATGCACTGTTAAAATAACAATGACTTTAGACCAGGTTTTTGTTGGTCAATGGAGTGATCACTTCCCGCTGCCTCAAGATAGCAATACGCCAAGAATGCACCTGAACACACCTCCCTGTAAGGCCAGCACGCCCATGGGCACAAAGATGGGCACAGGTGCATTTGCTGTTTAAACGACGTGGGCGCTGGATGGGAAATGAAAAACTGCGTCGATCTTAAACTAGCAAATACTCTTGTGTTGGGCATTGCACTGCGCCGGCTGCTAGATAGGGCCCGAAGAGTCCTCAGTCCAGAGGCTGGACACATGAAGTCAGAGCTGTCCTTTTCTGAGGACGGCTTTGTCACACTGGGCTCATCCTGAAAACAGTGGAACCTCAACACCTTCATATAGTAGAAAACAACACATTCTCACTCGCATTGCGTCAAAAAATGTTGTTATTGATGCAAAAAGTCTCCTTTGGTGTCATATTTAGATGCTGCAGGTCAGGACGTCACTTCTTTAACTGACATGTGGCACAAGAACGGGACAGTTGAAGGTGAGGGTGGGGTTACAAAATGTAAGTTTCAGTGACACGTGGGACAAAAACGGAACATGAACGCTGGTCTCCTGGACGAAAGTCCTATGTTGTTTGACCCAACCAACCTCTTTCCGCTTACTACTTTTGTACTACTTGCTACCGTTGTCACTCTTAATACAACACAGTGCCACGGTGTGTTCCATGCAGACGCTAAAGGGGGCTTTTTGCACTGGTCTCCAACACTGAGAGACACTGACACAGTGTCAGTTGTTTACATGTTGGGAGTGAGAATGGGTTGATGAAATGGGCCTGAGACTCTGAGGTTAGTTAATGTCGCACAGAAGAGAGAAAGGGAGTTGAGGGAAACTGTCAGTGTTGGTTGTGAACATCACGCTGGTTCTCCTCTACGTGACAGGAGGCCTGTGTCTCATTCTTACCAAGTTTCCACAGACACATGATGTTAGGTTGATGAGCACAAGGGTGCTGCAGATCATTTTCTCCAAGTTTGTGAGCGTGTGGTGGCTCCAGGAAGTTGGCGAACACAAGTCCACTGGAGGCTCCAGCAGTCTCGACCATTCATAGCGGGATGTTTTTGTACATGTTGATGTTGTTCTGGCCCAGGTCCACGCTCTACCTGAACTAGGAGTTGGGCCTCTGACCTGGTTACACAGGGCGACAGACAGAGCGCTTGTTGTGGGAGGCCGCTGCTGGTCGTTATACACTGCTGCAAGATGTGGCCAAAGAGCAGAGATTAGTCCGGCAGTCAAAGGAGAACCTGGATGGAGTGAGGGTGTCTAGAAATGAGACTAGAAGGTTGCGGATGAGCAGGGGGAGGATCAGGAATAGCAGGATACGAAGAAAATTAAGGCCTTAGACACATGGACCTTAGACATGAGCTGTGAAAGGACTCTGATCAGTGAGCAGCTTGTGTCCATGCAGCTAGGCATCAATTGTGGGGTAATGGGGCAGGAAGTACTGGAAGCAGGTTGCCTCAAACACACAAATCTGTGACAGAGACGGAGTAGAAGAAGCAAGGGGAGCACTGTGTGGTTGTATTTTTGGGATAAAAATGAAAAAATGGCATGCTGTATAAGTTGGAAATGGCTGTAAGATACAGTGGTTACAAGTGTTGGGGAAGATACTTTTAAAAGTAGTGTTTGCTTGTTTCTTCTTAAAAAAGTAATCTGTTACTTTACTTAGTTACCTCCAATGGAAAGTAACTTTTTACGTTACTCGTTACTTTTTAATGTATACTTTATTAAGGGGAAATTACACACACACATGCTTAGTACTTATACATGCACTAATGGAGAGATGTCAGAGTGAGGCAGGCGTCACTGGCAGAGATTGATGTTAATTATACAAAAACTATCTTTGACTATAAAGCCAATCTATGGTTAATCAGTGAAGTGTCTGAAATACATTGCAGACTGGATTCTCTACTCACAGAGCAACGGCTGATTCATTATGAACGAGTCCAGCGTGGGTTGAAAGCACATCGGCAGATCATTAGCGTTTAACAGTGTATGTAATGTCTCTATCGACTTGTACCGGTTGCGCAGCCACAATGGTTTGTGCATTGTCGTAGACACATGCAGCCTCTTTTCTGAAAGTCCTTGTCTGTCCGTGCGACTGACACAAGTCCACAGCGGTCCGCTGAGTGTAGCCTATGTACGAGCCCATCTCCACCGCATCCATCTGTAGTGATGGGCAAGTTACTTCCAAAATGTAATACATTATAAATTACTAGTTACTGTCATTTGAGAGTAATATGTTATAGTACAATATTACTGTCTCTGAATTGTAATGCGTTACTCTACTTTTGCGTTACTTTCACCAAAATAACAGCGGGAGTTTGACTTGGCAGCTAAGGTGTGAATTTAGGTCTCTAAGGTCTCCTTTTTATCCACTTTAATACATCATAGATTGTTCATAATATTTTGTAAACTGTATATGAATATGCAAAGTAAAGCTATACAATTAGATAAGTAAAACATACAGTTGGCAAGTAGGAGAAATTGAATTGTATAATACCTTACAATTATATTGAAGTATAGAATTGTTGTAACGTGTGTTTAAAGCACTTGACTAAGACATTCATGTTTAGTCTAAAGGAAATGGTAAATTATAATGTGATTAAAACTCACTATCTACATTATTTACAGTGATTTATAGGATATAGGTGAAAAGGTACACAACTTATTTGTTTAACAGTAATTTACTTTTACTGCAAACCGTCACAGGAATTGCTTTTATTTTGAAATATACTACTCAGAAGTTGTCTGTTGTGTACTCTTGCTAGTTACTGAGTTGAACGTGAGACACTAGATGCTAAATATGTCCGTTAAGCTTTTGTTCACTTTCTAGTTTGTAAAACGTCAACATATTGAACAGTTACTGGTAAAAGACAAGTGTTTTTCTCGTCATTTGAAGCCGTTCCACTACAGACATAGTTACTCTCCACGGCTGATACAATGCTATGATCTTACATGTAGCAAGCCTAAACATTAATTCCCGACATGTTGCTATCTGCCAGCAGCTCGGACACACTGCTGTCCACGCTGACGTACCGCCACCTGTCACCGTACATCACACAGATGTTGTCCGTACCGTCTCTGGTTCTGGCTCTGACCACGGGGACAGAGACGGGACAGCTCGCTTCTACGCAGCGTAATAACTCCAGAAAATAATATCCATCCCGCAAATGTATCTGCAGTCACCTCAACCATCGAATACAGCAACAGGAAATAATACTCACGGCTTTTTTTTTCCTGTGAAGAATGTTTCTTAGTGTTGGTGAATTCTTAAAAAAAACTAAACACCACTAAATGTTGCATTAAAATGCGTTGTAACTCGGGTTACTGGGATTGTAACAAGTAAAATATTACTGAAATTGAATGTGTAATACGTTATATTACTGCGTTACAGCAAAAGGAATACATTACTGTAATTGCATTACTTCTGTAACGTGTTACTCCCAACACTGTCCATCTGTGAGGTTTGTCAGCTTTGTGCCTGTCTGACATGCGCTGTATGTGTCACATAGCTCTCCGCTCAGAGCGTTCGTCCAGCAAAAAAGCCACAAAGTTTTCAAAAGTTAGCGTTGGTCGCTTCTTGCTTGGCATGATTGTTCTGCTACCAGCCTCTGTCACGTACCGCGTGGAGCTTGTGAGCACGCAGCTGAGAAGGCAGTGTTGCTGTCAAATCTGTTCAAATCACAATCTAAAGTTGAATTGAATAAGCAACTACGTTTTGTTACCAAATTTTCAGCCCTTTACACTACTTTTTACCTGAAAAAGTAGTTACAGTAATGTAACTTACTAAAGTAATGTAACACAACATATCTATATGGATTTTAACTTATTAATAATCCAAAGGTAAAATCACCAAAAAACACTAAAGCATCCACCTGAATTATTAAAAAAGTATCGGTAACAGCAAAACTGGCCCTGTATTTACTTTGTATGGGATCAGATATTGCAGTATTGCACACTTCTACAGGTCAAAAAACTATTATTTTGGGAGAAGCTTCATTTATTCCAAAATGTTCCTCTGAAGTGATCTTTTACAGATGTTTTATTTCTTTACTCTTTTATAATGCATAAACAAAGATGGATATTGCCTTTTATGGATATCTGTCCAGTGACCTTCCAAGCACAGGATGGTTCCCCCCCATCCTCTAATGATTGCAGGCTCATAATGACTGTAGTTTCCCAGCTGCAAGGCTATTATATTTCATAGAAACTGATGTCCTTTCAAATAACATCTAACAGCACATGCATGCCTGTGTGTGTGTGTGTGTGTGTGTGCAAGAGTGAGTTGGGTAAATAACAGTATGTGTAAGGGAGGACAGAATCACGTTACCACCCTGCTATCGACCGCCACAGGGCTTGTCTTCCTGCAGTCGACGCAACATTAATAAAGATTTCGCACATCTCGGATCTCGGAAGGAAACCACAAAAGAGAGAGACAGAGCGGAGGAAAGCTTTCCTGGCTTGTCGTATAGAGGTAGCCCATATCTGTTCATCATCACCCCCGCCCCCCACCCAATATAACAAAAAGCCATTTTTCATAAACAGATGCTTTCCAGAAGCATCCACCATGTCTTCTTTGACCAGATTCAACTGATATATCAGTGTGGTGTCATCCACTACTGCGTCGCCAGCGTTGCCAAGCTTGCATATTTGTATGAGAGACCTTTCTTGAGATAATAATTAATGTGAAGAAATACAAAAGTGAGAATATGGAGATGAACCTAAAAATATAAAATGAACCTCAGAGAATATGAAAGTATAAAATGAAAATCTGAGGCCCCATTTACACCTGGCATTGTAATGTTGTTAATCTGGATACATTCTTCGGATAATGACATCTGATCAGCCAAGGCTGCCTTAATGCACGGGCTTACCGGGGCTTAGGCCCAGGGGCCTATGAATACGAGGGGCCTATCATAACCCAATAAAATATAAAAATTTTCTGTCCATCACTTGATATTCATGATTTTGGCTGTTGATTGATCAAATTTTCACATGGCCGATGACGCTATGTTACCATACAATAACATCATAAAATTATTAAGTTTTCATTTGAAAGCACATTCCAACACCAACAGTATTTTTTAAACTTGCCAGCGCAAAGAGGACTGTCTGAGCAGAGAGCCAACCGGAGATGGCCTGTTATCAGCCGGTCTAACATTCAAACCTGGATGGGTGTTTTTGCCAGCTGCTGCTGCTTCTACTTATAGCCTTTGCCACACTTGCTTAAAGTGCCCATATTGTGAAAAAAAAACTTTTTCTGGGATTTGAGATGTTATTTTGTGTTTCTGGTGCGTCCACATGCATACAAACTTGGAAAAAGAAACTATTCATTCTGCTTTGAGTGAAATACTGTCCTCTGCCTTCAGTCTCCGGGTGAGCTGCTTTCTACGTAACAAGCCGAGAAGAGGTGACTAACTGTAGCACATGCTAGCGCTAGCATGCTAGCTCGTTCTCAATGGCAAAACACTGCTACAACATACACTAGTTAACCATAATCTCCATAAGAACTACTTCCTGTCCCTGTTCTGCAGGTATTCCACAAGTGCCCCTTGTCTAGAAGAAGTCTCCCAGCTAATCCTGCCTTGGACTGACCAAAGTTGGAGTTGGAAAGAGTTATCTAGCTGATGGGATCTTCCCTAGCTACTGAGCATGTGCCACTCCCAACAAAGATAGTATAGAAGTGAGATGTCTCACTCTGGAGCTAAAACAGAGACCTAAACAGACAGGGTGATAACAGGATCTGCAGCAATGTGCAGTACAACAAAAAATATGGTGTTTTTTGATAATGAAACTATGTAAACCTGTTCTGGTACAACCTCAAAATACAATTATGAACCTGACAATGAGCATTATATGGGCGCTTTTATATAGCATTGAGACGTGGCGTTAGGTGACCTTTTGACTTGCTGGGTGTACGGATTGTATTTACACCTGCTGAGATCTGATCACAATGCGAGCCTGGCCTCCTATAAAAGTTGTCTGGCTGAAACAATCACATTTCAATCTCAATGAGTTCTTGGTGCATTTACACCTGGGTCTGAAAGTGTGAGAATATGATAAATCTGAAAGAAATATGAAGACTGAAAATACAGAATGAAAGACTGAGGATGTGTCTGAAACCACTCCCTCTTTACTATATATACTGTCTGCCATTTCATTTGAGTGGCCACATTCTAAGTGTGTAAATGATTTCTGATGGCAATCCCAAAAATGCATTTCATAGATTCATCATGGCACCTTGTGAAGGAAAATTATGTTTCCGAAGTGTTTAAAATCGCACTGCCCACGATTGAGTCAACTATTGAGTGTCAATTATATAAGGAGGAATGGATAATTAAATAAGGGAACAGCCTCAGAATATGAAAATAATATATGGAGTTAAAAGTTTTAGAATATAAAATTAAATATATGTGTATGCAATAAAATGTATGCTAAGAAATATCAAAAATTGATTGTTTTGACAGAATTTGAAAAAAAACAAGATTGGTCACTGACAACGTCAAAGGAGATCTATCAGTGTCTACTTTCAGTGAATAAAAAAGGAAATTAAAACTATTTTATTAAACTGGGAAGGTTTCCGTTACTGCTTAAGTGTAAGACATCAAATTATGTAGGAATATAAAATGATATATAACTTAAGCTGTTGTATGACCAGTTATATAATCAAAGGAATACCACCATCTGCTTTGCAGAAGCTCTATCAATCCAAGCCTGTGCTTCGCTCCAGTTTCCCAGAGTAAACAGCCTTGTTCCCTCCCTAAACATTTATTACACACTGTCTGCTTGTGACAAACCTCAACATGCAAGGCTGCAGAGGCTAATGGGATTGCACCATATGGGCCTACATATTGCATGCATTCATCTTGTGTGGAGGTGTATTTCTTTCTTTTTTTGTTTTTTGATGAAATGCATTGACGTTTCCACTGGGCAAACATCTCCCCTAAGCTCCCTAACCCTTCCTATCCACCAGACAAACGAATGAAATAGATTTTTGTTTGTTTGTGGTCTATTTCCAACCCCAGAGGAAGGCCTGGGTTTGAAGGAAGGCTGTCTCAGACCTTTCTGGAGAAAAGTCCCCCCAAGGGCTACAGACCGACAACTGACAACTGCATCCAAGGCTTAAGTAAAAAACACTGAGGTCTAATAGTAGCTGTTTTACTGGCTGTAAACATCGATCATCCCACTTGTCCGACACTTTCAGAGCTGGAAGACTGCCACGCTACAGGCTGTAGTGGTTTGATGTGAGAAAAATAGCAGTTCATAGGTAAGAAGATTGCATTGATTTCCCTCAGAGGCCAGAGGGAGGGAGAGATATAGATAGAGACAGGCAGAGAGAGACAGATAGGCAGCCCTGTTCTTTGTATATCATTTTTCACCTCTCAACATGAAGTGGGAGTTTGGGTGGCAATGGAGAAAAGAGGAGTGAAGACCCTCCTGATTTCTCTCATGCTCCCTTGTTCCTTATAGTGCAACACATGTGGTATTCTTATGGGTCCAAAAATCTGATAAAAAGATAAATAAACCCCCCCAAAAAATGGACCCAATCTGAAAGGGAGCCAAGAAAACTCCAAACTACAACCCTGGATAATTAGACCACAAGCTGCGAAGCTTGATGTATGGTTGAACGATTTGGATCAAACAGACATAATGATCTTCGCTTAAGTAATACAGATATGTGGGGTTGCCAGGTCAGACAGACAATTCAGCGAACGATTGCATGAGTTTGGGGGACGCCTGGTTGCTGTGGGACCATGAATATCATCTTAGTTGGCTTATAGGGATGGCCGGCTCTGGGCCTGCATGATGTGCAAGGAGGTGACGTGCCATTACCAGTACTGTGATCAGGAATGTGTTGTAATATGAACTGAAATGATTGTATTTGTATGATAATTTAGCTCTTTGGAAAGGATCTTTGAACATTTATTTGGTTTTCTTTGAATGATTTTTTTGTTGCAAAAAGGTTAAGAATTACAAATACTAACCTCAATCCTCATATTTCAAATCCTTCACAAAAGGAAAAATCAGAAAAGACATGCAAAGTCATAGTCCCTAACAGTGATGTAAATGTTCATTAAGTCATATTCTCTATTGAATTGACAGATCCTCAAAAAGTTGGCGGTTCTGTCTTTACTCTTATGATAAATGCTGTCCATAACAAAGTAGCACCAGTGGACTATTGCTTGTCAGACATATTAATTCTCAAAAGACATGGAGTAAAAAAGGGGGAACAGATACAGATATCAGCTTGGTGACACATTTCCAGAATATTAAAAGTTGATCACGTGACCATATATGATAAAAAGTACCTTTACATTCCTTATTTGTATGTTTATTTGGTTTTCAGGATCTGGCAACTTGCTGGTCTTTTTGTTGGAGCCTTGCGAGTGGTCTACAGGAGATAAAAACGATGCTTGATGCTCATTTTTGCACCAACGTCTGTTTATTCAGTTGATAGAGCAGTCTGATCAGAAGTTAAGTATGCTCTCTCCATCTCTGACCCGCAGGTGGTTCTGGTCACATCACCAGGATTTAAGGCTCAGGTTTCTCTTTACCTTCGTCCAGTTCCATCCCTCAAGATTCATTGCAAAACAAAGTGGAAAGTGGGTCAGTGTCTTAATGTCCCTTGTTGTTGATGAGAGCGACAGGCTTGGCGTCTCTGCGTCCCTCCTCTTCCGTCTGTGTGCTGTGGCAGGCTGGTAATGATGGTAATGGAGGTGGAGGTAATGAATGGGAGCCTTCTCCATCTGCAGCACCTGCCTCCCTCCTCACACAGAGATAATTCAGAGCAGGGAGGCTTCCATTGTTCACACGCAACAATTGATGAGAGTGTCAGCCTGCCTGTCGAGACAATGGGAGGTAAATAAACATCCACACCTTTTTATAAAAGTGCACGCACACACCATACCGAAATTTATTCCATGTACCAATTTACAAATCACACCCACCCACCCATCATACACACAAAGGATATATTTTGCCTGCTGCAGGTCAGTACAATTGAATAACTGAATTGGCATTATCATATATCAAAAATGTTATAGCCAGATACAACATAATCAACATGGTGTATCATCTGCTATGAAAGGCCGGCAGCCACTAAGCAACATACAAATGAGGTACTTCACTTCACTTCACATTGTTTTCATTGTGCTCATGGAAACAGACACATTTTTATAATCAAACAATAAATTAATTAAGGTATCACATTACATATCCATGATGACAAAGCCCATTTCCAGCCCATTTCTCAAATGATATAACAAACAGAAATAGACTGGCAGTCAGTTAATAATTTCTTTTACAGATAAAAGAGCTAGATGAAGGAAACCAAAAAGGAAAAAAATAGACACCAAGCTATTATTTACATTATTTACAGTGGCAATTATAGGCACAATAAAGATAATGGAACTATGACTAGTAGTTGTAGTAGTTCAATGGGGTAGCAGGGCGCAGAGCAGGACCATGGCGACAGATGCAACCATGATTTAGGTGCCACCCTAATCCAATGAAAACTGCGGTGCTAGACAACATAAGGACTCCGGGGAATAAGCTCCCCAGAGCTTTGTTAGTAACAAGCATTTCTGGGACATGAATGTACACAGATGGAAAGATAAAGGAGAGAGGACCTCAGTGTGTCAAAGGAAGGAAGTCCCCCAGCAGTCTAAAACTGCATAATTAAGAGCTGGTCCAAGGAAAACCTCAGCCAGTTCCATAAGGGTTGGTAGATGAATCTGACACCTATGAAGAGAAGCAAAGAAAATAAATCATTATCCAAGGAGTTCCACCGTTTGACACCACATACTGAAATACACATTTGCTTTAAAGTTAAAATATTCTTCTTTCTGAACTAAAAGCACTGTTTGTATATTTACTGGTAATTCTCAACTTTTTTCCTGAAGCATCACCAACAGGCTTTAATTCAACAATGTCTTTGAGTTTCATTAATCCTGATTTATACACAGTCCATTGGTTTGTTCTCTGAAATCCTCTTTATACAGAGCTCGTACCGATCTTTTCTGTAAAATTAACAATGATTATGTTAAATGCAAATGTGTAACTTCCACACAGTAACTAAAGTTGCCTTGTAATCTAACACATACTTTGCTTTGTTTAGAACAGAAATATTCTTGGACACCTTTGTTTTATGTTCTGTTATGTGATTTCCTGTCAATTTGTCATCCATTATCACACCCAAAAATCTAAACTCAAACGCTCTTACAATAAGAGTAACATCAATCGATTATGAAACATTTCCATCTCACTTTTGATTATAAAAAAACAGAAACTTTATTTATTTTTTAATTTCAGTTATAACTTGTTTGCATCAAACCATTTTTTCAGTTTAACCTTTTCTTTTTCAATATTTTTTGCTTAGGTTTTAAGATCATCTCCTGAACAAAAAAACATTGTGTCATCTGCAAACAGCACAAATTGCAATAATTGTGACACCTCACAAATATCATTAATTTACAAAAAAAGTAATTTAGGCCCCAAAACTGAACCTTGGGGGACTCCACATTCAATCTCCCTGCACTCACATATATTACCAGCAAACTGTACATACTGTCGTAAGGAGCTGCTTAACCATTTTAAAACTTTTTTGGGACTTTGGTCGTGATGTTTTCTGTCCGTAACATACAAAGAGCCAAAAGATTTCCCATGATGCACTGGGCTGACGGCTGCCTATGGAGGCTTGATGCTGGAGGATTTGGTGTCACCTTTGACCTTTTTAACTTTGGGTAAAAAGGTAAATTGTTTATTAAAATTTATTTAAAATGAACAATAGAAAAGTATTGCCAGGCTATGCAAAGATGTATTTGCTCAAGAAACAACTGAGAGAAATTGTTAAATGTTGTGATCTGTAGTGTCAAATGCTTTTTTTAAATATATAAATATTGTGTATTTCTCATATTCAACAATCCAAGCCCCAGTATATCAAGGAGAAGAATAGGTGTTGTAACACTAACAAACTGTAACATGTTCCATTTGACACAAAGGCAACAAGGTTGCCGGTGCATGAAGTAACAAATACATTAATGGTATACACCTTTTGTTGAGATACTGATAGGGAGAGACAGAAAGAGCATATAAGGTGAGTAAGTATTCTCAGAAGAGGATATTGCAGTCCGAGTCAAGATCGGTAACTCTTCCACCCCGAGGGAACACAGAGTGGAATATTTTGGATTGAGATTTTCCGCCTCACAGACCAAGTGTGAGTGCAACATGCACAGTGAATGTTAGTCGGTCATCAATCAGGATGCTCAAATCTCTTGCAGCCTTTGTTGGAGAGAGTGAGGCAGAGCAGAGCTGGATACTAATGTGCTGAACAGAAGGACTGTCTGGGATAACCAAGACTCTTTTCTCTAAAAGAGACTGAGTTGAAGGTGACATTCCATCTTCAGGTTTGAGAAATCATCGAGGCAGGCTGAGATCCATGCTGAGACGGTAGGGTTGTCTGGAGGGATGGAAAGACAGAGCTAGTTATCATCATAGAAATGGTAAAAAAAAACTCTAAGTGGATGTTTGGACCAAGCAAGGAGGTGTATATTAAGAAAAGAAGGGGGACCAAACACTGAGTACGTTTACATGCACACCAATATTCCACTATTATTTTGAATATGACAAAATTTAGAATGTCATACAGGTCATGCAAACAGCATATTCCGTTTGGATATTCAGAATAAGACGTATGCTATGCTTTTTTTATTCAGGATTTAGAGGCATTCTATGGACGTGTATACAGCGCATTTAAAATCTGCATCTCAATTGGTGTTTTTAACACAGTTTATCCGTTTCTCTTGCCTGTTTACGGCTTACGGTCATCTCTGTGCGTTGCTATGGTGGTTGTGCACAAACCAACCCGTCAACAGTTGGCAAGCAAGGCTACGGTAGAGACACATGGCCAAAAGAAAAGAAGCAAAAACACAGTTACTTTTAAACATTATGATATATTAATGTATCCTTTGTTAGTCCCACAAGGGGAAATTACAATTTACACTCTGTTGTTACTACACACATTACACACAGGCCTGAATAACACACACATGCTCAGTATCTATACATGCACTAAATGGAGAGATGTCAGAGTGGGGGGGGCTGCCCATGGAAAGGCGCCCCTAGCAGTCGGGGGTTCAGTGCCTTGCTCAAGAGCACCTTGGCAGTGCCCAGGAGGTGAACTGGCACCTCTCCAGCTACCAGTCCACCACCATACTTTAGTCCATATGTAGACTACACTACCGGTCAAACGTTTGGGGTCACTTATAAATTTCAATTCCGCTCCATTATAGAGAGAATACCGGCTGATCTGAGTGGGGGGCTGATCTTTAGTGCAATATCTACATTGCCCATTATCGGCAACCATTCCAGTCCAGTCACATTCAATTCAATTACATTTTATTTATAGTATCAATTCATAACAGCAGTCATCTCAAGACTCTTTACAGATAGAGTAGGTCTAGACCACACTCTAGAATTTATAAAGTACCAGCAATTCCCCCAATGGTGCGACATTGCAACCATGCACAGTTGTGAGCAAAAATTCCCCTTTTAGGAAGAAACCTGTCAGACCCAGGTTCTTCTTTAGGTGGTGTCTGATGGGGCCGGTTTGCGATGTGATGCACAGTGGCAATAACAATCACAACAAAGAATTCACAAAACATTCTGCTTCCTAATCTGATTTCATTTAAAAAAAAAACTTACTAAGAAAACATTGGAGAACCCTTTTGCAATTATGTAATCACATAATGTAATGTTTAACTGCTCCCCTGGTTTAAAAAAAATGATCTCAGCTGGTATTCTGTCTATAATGGAGTACAATAGAAAGTTCTAGTGACCCCAAACATTTGACCGGTAGTGTACTTCTATCAAGCGGTCGTCTACCAATCTGAAGTTCTGTGGTTCGATCCCTGGCCCCTAATCACCATGACGATGTTTTTGCACCATCGGTGTGTGAATGAGTTTGCATGTTTCTCTGACGAGCAGGCCTGATGAATGTGTGTGAATGGTACCTGTTCTGCGTAAAGCGCTGAGTTTCGACTGTCAAACACACTGCTGTGTTATCTCTGACTTAAACAGGATAACAGGCTGGTCCTATTAATTTCAATTAATAATTTACACAAATTCTAAAATCAAGGAAAGAAATTGAGCATTTTGAAAGTACAAATGATGAGCCTGAGGGTATGAATTGCTAATTTGTATTTTACAATTATAAAACCTCCCCCCTCATGATGCCATTCTCTGTAGGAATGCTGTTTCCTGTTTAAGTTCCTATTTTAATAAGTGATTTGGATTTTTGCTTTTGTGTATGTGGTATTTCACTTGTGTGGTGATATAACATAATTTATGGATAGATGTTTTAAGAAACAGATAGATGGATGGGCGAAGGAAGAGGTAGATGTTGGATACAACAGTGAAGAGATGACTTTGTCAGTCTCGGTCAGTCTAACAAGAACAGACAGACACAAACAACATTTTGCAGCCTGTTTTTTAATCTGTGTGGCCCCATTTCTTGGTAAATGTCAGCGACTGAGAGTTCCCGATTGGGATGAGCTGCCCACGCTGCTCATTCTGTAATTAGAGAAGAACAGGATGAGCGTGTGGAGGAGAGAAGAAAGAAATCAGTGCTGCATTTAACAGCTGTGCTGTGTTTTTGGGTGTATGAAAATGTATCCAAACCTGTGTATGGACATTTGCATCTGTATGTGTATTGCTCCAATTAAACGGAGCCAGCACAACAACCCTCTTTAAAACACACACACACACACACACACACACACACACACACACACACACACACACACACACACACACACACACACACCTCTCTCATTACCAGTATATACCTCAGTGGGCACTCAAACTCCCACACTTTACAGCAGCTAAATTCATGCACACACCTGTATAAAGACAGAAACACACCACATTTGTTTTCTGGGCTTTGCTGTCTCTTTTGGAACTTGTTTTTGACTCTGTTTAGTAACAAAGAACAGAATAATGCTAACCACTGATGAGACCATATCAAGTACACAGGTCAAGAGTAAGTAGACACCAAAAACTTTGTTTCAATTCAATTCAGTTCATTATTCAACGCAACCTGCTGGTGGTGCTACAGTGTCAAAATGTCAGGGGACCACCACAGACTGTACGCTTTATGTACGGGCACCATTAATGTCCAAATATATCCAACAGTTGAGATATTTGGTGCTAGCATTGCTAAAAAAGAAGAAGTTATGTGCTCAGTATAAAAGAAGATTGATGAAGGCTTCACAAGAAAATGATCCATGTTCATGTTGGAATTTCAAATTGAACCAGATCAGATTTTGAAGGAGAGAGTAGAAAAGAGCTCTGGTTGTGGTTGGGAGACCTTTGGTTTTAAGCTCTAAAATTCTTAGCTTGTAGCTGGTAACATCAGTGAGTCTTGTTTCTCTTCTGTGGCAGTAAACTCAACAAAGTGCCGGCCAATAACTGTGTTGCATTCTTTTTGCGCTCCTCAAACATCAGTATCAACCTCAAAAATCCAGCGTTAGCAGAGCTTTATTTTAAACCAATATCCAAGTTTTGTCAAAATTATTTGAAAGACAAACCAAAGGCAAAAAGTGAAATGATTACCCAAACTGTTCATCATCAACATCGATTGCCATTTACAGGATTTATTTATTATTATTTATTTATCTATTGTCATCACCTCTAAATCAGAGGCCATGGTTCTCAGCAGGAAACCAATGGAGTGCTTTCTTCAGGTAGGGAGTGAGTCCTTACCCCAAGTGAAGGAGTTTAAGTACCTTGGGATCTTTTTTGCGAGGGAGGGGACCATGGAGCGTGAGATTGGTCGGAGAATCGGAGCAGCTGGTGCGGTATTACATTCCGTTTATCGCACCGTTGTGACGAAAAGAGAGCTGAGCCAGAAGGTAAAGCTTTCGATCTACCGGGCAGTTTTCGTTCCTACCCTCACCTATGGTCATGAAGGCTGGGTCATGACCGAAAGAACGAGGTCCAGGGTACAAGCGGCCGAAATGGGTTTCCTCAGGAGGGGGCTGGCGTCTCCCTTAGAGATAGGGTGAGAAGCTCAGTCATCCGAGAGCAGCTCGGAGTAGAGCCGCTGCTCCTTCGCGTCAAAAGGAGCCAGTTGAGGTGGTTCGGGCATCTGGTAAGGATGCCTCCTGGGCGCCTCCCTAGGGAGGTGTTCCGGGCACGTCCAGCTGGGAGGAGGCCTCGGGGAAGACCCAGGACTAGGTGGAGAGATTATATCTCCAACCTGGTCTGGGAACGCCTCGGGATCCTCCAGTCGGAGCTGGTTGATGTGGCTCGGGAAAGGGAAGTTTGGGGTCCCCTACTGGAGCTGCTGCCCCCGCGACCCGATACCAGATAAGCGGATGAAGATGGATGGATGGATCTATTGTCATTCTACAAAACAGGGTTGCACAAGAAAATGCAAGTTGTAGTCCCTTTATGCTACAATAAAAATAAATAAACAAAACTATTTTTATGGTGGAGTACGGAGGATGAGTTGAGGAGTCTTACAACCTGAGGGGAAAAAGCTGCTCTGTAGTGTGGCGGTACAGCAGTGGATATTTTGGTATCACGTTCCAGCAGCAGGGGGAAGAGGCTGTGCCTGGGTGGGTGTTGTTGTCTTTTAGTAGGCCAGACCAGGCAAACCAAACACTGGCTCTAGAGAATACCTAGACCCATTCATGTTTTTGCGTCGGCCACTGTAGTTCTCCTACACACTTAGCACATGCGAGGCGTCTCAGTTGTTGGCAATCTGCAACCTCACCGCTAGATACCACTAAATCCGGAGGCCCCCCTGCAGTAACTCTGGGGACCCCATAGGGGTCTCGGACACCCTGTTTAGGATCTGTGCTATGCACTATTATGGACACATTTGAGGTGGAGGTGCTTGTACTTTCCTTGAGTATTTCCATTTTTGCAGCTTTATTATTCTACTCCACTAGTAGTTTGCATGTTGTCCTCATGTTCGTGTAGGTTTCCTCCGGGTGAAATATTTTTTTAATTACTTATAAGTTACTTAACAGATTACAATTTTTCACACCGTTCCTATCCAGTGAAAACCATGAATCTCCAGATGTGTTGAGTTTGAATGTTTGTGATAAAGGGAAAGGTTAAGTGTTCCTTTTTGTGTAGAAAAAATTAATGAATAAATTATAATCTGTTTTTTCTGACACCATAAAAAGTTGATATTTAGAGGTACGTGGTTCTCACAAGACAGCGACGCTACAAACATATGATGATCGGATGATTGGCACTGAAAAATGTCAAACTGAAATATAAAACACAAACATCAACAAATTATAATCTCACAATCCAATTATATCATTTCAATTTGACAATTATTTTGCATTATTTTAGGTTTTTCAATTTCAATCTTTGACACTTTCCCAGACTTCTCCAGGACCCTGTGCAGTTTAGAAATGTTCAATTAAACCTTTTTAAAACTGTGTATATTTACTACATTTTGTAAATTAAATGCACACCTAAAATGTGCATTTAATTTGGGGAAGCCATTAACCTGGCGATTCCCTCCGAGGACAATGGTACCTGTACAAGACTGCACTTAACTGTGTGATTCTTCACACATAAACATGGCAGGACAACACAAGAAAATCATTTTGTTGTTATTTTAACATTACAAATACCACATTACTTTATATCTAGAACTGATTTCAATCCTGAACAGTTTTGCATTCACAGTACATGGACTCTAGCAAAAAAAACTGTAGCGTTGCAATGAATAACAAATAAATATATTCAAGTAAGAATTTGACTCTATATTGTAAAAGATCATGCCTATGAGGCAGGGCTGTTGTCAAGACCACCTTAGTCGAGTCCAAGACCAGGACTAGTCGAGTCCAAGTCAAAACCGAGTCCAAAGAGTTTCTGGTCCAAGACAAGACCTAGTCCAAAAAGGTTTAAGTCCAAGACAAGACAGAGTCTAAAAAAGTTTGAGTCCGAGTCAAGACCGAGTTCAGGACAGGAAAAAAAGGTCTTATGCATGACAGTATCAAGACAATCATTGTGGGTTTCACTTTACCTCCAATATTATTATTAACATAATAAAGACACCTGGACTTGGTCAAGACCAAAAGCTATATTGGGCAAGACTAGTGGCCAAGACCGAGACAAGTCCGAGACCATAGAAAAATGGTTTTGAGTCCGGACTCCAGTCCAAGACCGGACTCGAGTACCACAGCCCTGCTATGAGGGTTGGTGTCTACTGGCCTATGCACAAGGGTACAAGTCCAATTTCATGACTTAAAACAGTGTAAGTGTACAGCACTGTGTAAAAGTGTAAAAAAGTCCAAATCCAAAGGCTGACGTTGCAGAACTTCCAGAAGCCTTCTCAGCAGACTCTCCATAAACTGCCTCCCAAGGTGCCTGTAATTATACACAACTTAGTTAAATTGGATGAGAAATGTAAAAGTTATGCCTTCTGTCCAGAAATACCAAAGAAATACTTGTTTTTGTTTACATTGATGTCCAAGTAAACCATTAACTGGACACCATCAGTTACCTACCTACCCATGTGAAGTGATTCCTTCCAAGTGAACACAGTGAATCTGACTGACAGTAGATGTGAAAGAAATGCATGAAAGTTGTGCTAATTCAGCTGTTTACTTCCTGTGTTGACAGGCAGTTAGAGTGCTTAGGGACCGTCAACAAACTACAACAAAGAAAAGGGATAAAGCAAAAATATGTAGTCTATCAACTTAATGACTACATAAGGTAGTGTCTCCAAACTTACCTCAATTATAACTTGTATCATGATAGTTGTACTACAGCACTTGCTTTTAAAAAATAAGCAAATGCTTATTTTTGAAACAATGTTTGTATCTCTTTTCGGTGTAGTTTGTAGATGGTCCCGAAGCTCTCCTCGCAGTATCAACACAGGAACTAAACACAGCTGAATTACTACAACTTTCACACATTTTTTCACATGTACAGCAGTCAGAGTCACTGTATTCATTCGGAAGGAATCACTTCACATGGGTAGGCACTTTTAATTACATTTTGAACTTGTTTAGAAGTTAAAAACACGTTTACAACTTGCCCTGTTTAAGCCTGTTGGGTGCTAACTCTAGCAGGAGGGTAACATGGTATACCGATGTTTTCTCTCTACTGATAGCACTGGACATTTACAAACAACAGAGCTACATGTTGGAATCGACCAGAATTCTCCTTTAAGTACTTTAATTACATTTGGCTGATAAAACTTACATACTTTTACTTTAGTAAGGTTTCGAATACAGGACTTTTATTGGTAGTAGAGTATTTTTAAAGTGTGGTATTAGTGCTTTCAATTGAGGATCTGAGTACTTTTTCCACCACAGGTTAAGTAAATCATTTGTAAAGCAGTGTTCTTTGGGCCACAGTACTCTGAGCGTATGGAGAAAACTGATGTCTTTGTGTGGGAGATGTGGAATCACCAGCAGCAAATCTACAGCACTTTCAAGTCAATTAGCTGATGAGGTGAAACCACATTTGCTTATTGTGTTGCTCTTAGGAGATCCATTGGCAAGTTCATAAACTGTAAGAAACATTTTAATGACATTACGTATGAAGTAGAATCAGTTATAGACTGCAGCAACAGTTTGGCTGTGAGAATCCACCAGTCCAGGGAGTCAGTCAGGATTAATTTTTCATTTATTAACAGAAAGATACTTAACAGTTTGGAAATAGTGTTATCGTGTGGTGAAGCCATGAGAATAGAAAGGATGTGACTGCACATTTAGAACCAAACATCATTGACCTGGTCTGAGCAGGCAGGGCAAAGCAAGTGCAAATCCAAATGGTCCTTTACAGTTAAAGAGCACTGAGCCATTTAATGACTGGCAGTTCAGCACAGTCAATAATGCAACCAGTCACAAGTACCATACCAGAGATTTTGCAGGCTTCACCAAGTCAAATTTAAGACCTTTTTAAGTCCATTATGAATGAAATTTAATGATGTTATCACATCAGTTAAGCCCTAATTTCATTTTTTTTTCATGTCAAGTATAGGTTAACTTGCACTTCCCCATAGCTGAGGATAAAATCCGTTTTATGTCTGTGGTACAACCTGAAAAAGACTTGCGCCAATAACAGGAAAGCTGATTGGCTGCAAAATAAGTTGCATGTTTGTGTCAGTTATAGTTGTAATACAGCAAAATTATGAAGAAGCATCAGATGTAGCGTTGTATGGACATAGGAAAATTGAGACCTTTTTAAAATTATTAAAAATCAAAACACAATACTTAAGCTAATGTAAGACTTTGTAAGGCCTAAAATTTAGATTTAGAAATTTTAGGCCTTTTAAGACAATGCGGAAACTCTGCAAAGTGAGTAGGTGTGGATTAAAAAAAAAAAAAAAGCTTTGTAGATAATAAAAAGACATTTTTCAAAAACACTATCAGTTAAATGATGATGACAACACTGAGAAATCTCACTCTTTCTCTTAGAAAGCCCAGTACTGCATCTTGGTCTAAACCACTATAAGCAGAGATAGGTCTTCTTCTGTGGGTTAATGTATTTCACAATTGCAATCCCAAGCCAAGGAAACTTCTGTTGAATTAATAATCCCAGTAAGCAGAGCCCAACTGAAGTTTTCAAAGAGCCCGGGAAGCCACAGTGATGTATTAGCAGATAGATGAGCGAGCAGGAGGTTGGATTTTAGGATTTCAATCAAAAAACTATCTTTTTTGAAGCGCTGTGCTGAATGTGATGAAGGTAATACTTTGGTTGATCGGCCGACGAGGTCACGCGCCCTGGGTGTGACAAAGTTTAAAGAAAAGTTGGGTAACATTGTTTTTGAAGGGGTGTGCATAAGAATGACATGACACTGTCATGATTATCACATGACACCTATCGTCACTCCCCGATGTGAGTCGAGTGCAGATTTGAGTCGCGCATGCGTCACTTTGCAACAAGTAGCATACAAGATGCTAACAAGAGACTTTTGTAATATCAATACAGGAAAAATTGACCTACTTAACCAACTTCGTTCACTGCTGGCTACAAGTAAGCATTCAAACACAACAAAAGGCCGCCAGTTGAAAGGCGTTTTGAGCTAACGTTATCAATCAATCAGTCATAGATAGCTAAAACATTTTTGAAATGATTGCTAGGTTAGCTACAAGCTAGCAATCAAACACAACAACGGATGTCACTGGAATGGCGTTATGAGCTAACGTTAGCAATCAAACAGTTATAGGTTGTCACTTTAATGACATTTTGAGCTAACGTTAGCAATCAAACAATTAAACAACGTTATGCCATTAACCGTTTAAATCTGAGCATGCGCGACTCAAATCTGTGACTTACATCAGGTAGTGACACCTATCATGAACATGAAGGAGTCATTTTGAGTTGTTGTCATTAAGTGTCATGCAGTAAATTTTGGCCCTTTTCAAGGCAGAGTTAGCATTGTCCAAGATGTCTTTGTCATGACAACTTGACATTAATGAAGACAACAATCTCTGTATTACAACAACTTGACATTAACCTAGACAACATAACCTGTCACCACCACCTTCATGACATATTCCCACTTCAGAACTTTGCAGCACAGTGCTTGCTGGTGAATCAGACTGTGGAGTTGTAACAGGGGGGTAAGACCTCTTCCCTCCATTTTTCTATTCATGCGTCCTATTAGCCCCCTTGACGCACCACCTGTCAGTCATGATGCTGGCCAGCTTAGACCAGTCTAGATCCAACTCTCCCATCGTTTGGCACACTTTACCAAATCCTCCCCTGTCGTAGTGGCTTTGAGACTTTTCAGGGCTGCCAGCTCCTCTGACACAAGTTTGAGTTAACTCCACAAAGATAAATTAGCAGCTGTGCTGTGTCCTGCATGTCATTGCTCTCATCTAGTGCTCAAATTCAGATTTTTTCACTTTCTCCTGCAGCTGAGCATACAAATTATTCCCCATTTCTTCAGTTTGTCTGGTGATTGTACTTGCGGACAGACTGACCACATCACTGAATGGCCTATCGCTGGTTTCAATCAGTTTAGCTACCTAAAAACTAACTCGAATGGAAGACTGGTTCAATTGGGTTTGCCGTACAAATGTATTCTGCTGAACTAATTGTCCGCTTTTTAGCTTTGACACGTTGTCTGCTCTCATTTGGCCTTGCAAGCTTGCATACTTGTCTCTGTGGTTATTTCTTTGCATTGAACAAAAAAAAAAAAAAATCACTTGTCCACTGTTTGTTAAATACCCTGTATTCGGAATCAACTTTTCTCTTTCTCAACCGTATGGCCATTTTGTTGTGTCTTTAAATTGTCTTGCTAGTGTGCGTGTTCCTGCCATAGGTCAGCAGCTAGCTCCCGTCACATCCCGCCATTCCTTGTGTGTTTGCTCACAGATATGCTTATTTTAATTTTCTAAATATGTTTCTGGCCAGTTCAAATGTGGGGACTGGCCGGATCGAATTGGCTAGAGATCCTGTGGCTTTCAGGGTGGTGCCCGCAAAAGATGTGATTTGATGGAAATATTTTTTTATTTTATTTAATTAATAATAATTTTTTATAATTATTAACTATTTCTGATAGCCATATTCACCTACATCTACTTTGGTTGTGTTTATTGGGAGGTATCAGTTAGACTGTAGTGAAGGGTTAACTGCCCTCTGGCTTCGCTGTCTGTCTCTGGGTCTCTCTTAATGAAGCCACAGGCAATAAGCACCTAACACACTGTCAATGAGAATACCCATCCAGCCATTACTGACACCCCCTCCCTTCATCTCGCTCTCTCTTTTATTTATTCAGTGTAACTCGTGCTCTTCCCTCTACTTTTTGATTGAAGCAACAGCATTTGTATTTTTTATTATGCGGCATCCTGAAAGAAGCTTGTGGCTGCCTACCACACACACACACACACACACACACACACACACACACACATACACACAGAGGGGAGCAGTGTGTAGAGATAAAACAATCCTTTATGCTTCTATGTGATTGTTTTCAGTAAATGTAAACATGCGCCCACATGGACAACTTGAAATACAAAGCTTTGTTCTCAGTGCTGTATTGTAATGTTAATCCAGCAAGACCTCGGCAATCTGGAATAGCATTTTGGGTAAAACTGATACACCTCTATGTTAAATAAAATGGCATAAAGTGCATACGGGAACAATTAAACAAAAAAAATGACAATGCTTCTATAGCTTTGGCATAATTTTTATTGCGGAGAACTTGGTTTAATCTCTCCTACGTGTGACCTGAGTCTGAAAGCCAGGTAAATCTAGTGGGTTGAAACAGGAAGTGAAGGCATGCCAAGGAGTCATGTACCAATTAACAGTAGTTGAAACTCTTCTTTGGCTTGAATGGACAAAAGCTTGACAGAAGTTAAAATAAAAATTTCAGTTATAATTAAAGCCTTTATTTATCCAGCTCAGTCATATGGCATGCATTCAGCAACTATAGCAATGTTTTCTTTTTTAAATACCAACTGCAACAGGGACTTAACCTTTTCTCTATAGACTAGCAAAATACTGCTTTTCAGACTAATGGCAAGTTATTCTGTTGAGCCATCTACCATGCAAATCCGATCAAATAACAAAACAACAACATAAGGTCCAACGCATTATTATGAATGGGTTTGTGTGATATGTACGAAAATGTATGCACACTAAAATGTAAGTTATCGTACAAAACTAGGAAACCGCCTGCTGGTCACATGACGCTGGCTACAGTGGCCAGATACAGTGGCTAGCTACGAACTCCATGACGCCTAGCGGCAATTGCTAGTTTTTTTTAGTCGCTACAGAGCTTCTTGACTGCGGCTACAGACCTCAGTTACAACTCGGTTGTATCAGCAGCAGTTAGTAGATGTGTTTACAGAGCTCTGCGATGCTAGCTACGGTGCCCCGAATTGTGCGCCGTTTTATTAGCGGTAGTTGGGGGTTCAGTTACCGGAGAATAGGTGACTTTGAGCTGACTACAGAGTACCAATGTACTGGGAAAATTACATTTAACCAATGATTTTCATATAATTCATGTATAAGCTTTCCAATGCCTCTCTAAGTATATGACTTCTGTATCGTTCCTCAGTGTCTACTTGTAGGAGACAACTGAATATGTTATGTCTTTGCATTTGTCCTCCAAGGACAAATGGCATAGAGTCTGACAGAAACGTTGTCTAAAGCCGTGTCTATCATAGCAGGTCCCAGGTCGAGACCATAGCCCATCCAGAGAGACAAGATGTCCTTTTTCAGCTAAGATAGAATGACCGGTCAAGAAAACTTGACGCACGGAGGACAGATTCAGAAATACGTTAGAGATCCAACCGTCTGCCTGAGCTAATTAATTGTTATCTTTAAGATTAAACTGCTTTCCAAACATGGTCTGGTTTCTGCTGGGACAAACGGGATATAAGGAACTGTCATATGCTGTTTGGGGCACAGAACTGTGGCCACTCTGTAACTGTACATTGTGAAAGCTGTTCTTGTCATTTTGATTGTTCTCTGCAGAAAACAATTAAACCTTTTCACCGAATACCTAAAACCTTTAAACCTTTATTATTTATTCTTTATTTTGTTTCAACAAGGTCTCTTCTGCCACTGAAATTCCTCCTAACATTTAAGTTTAGGCCACAAAAGTGAGCGTAATGCAGCAACACAAGTTAAATTTAGACAACAAAATGACTAGTTAAGTTTAGGAAAAAGATTGTGGTTTGGATCCAAGGAACACACATATTCCCCGGGAACCGAACTCCGCTCCCTGAAATGAAAGTCCTGTATTTTAACTCCCACCCATCACCATGACCATGGCCAGCAGTGTTCTTATATGGCAGCAGTCAATGTGGTGCTGACAGCGAGAAACAAACGTTGAAAAGCTACATAATTATAGTGCTTAACTTTTCGTTGTTTTTTTGAATGTATGGTTCATGAGAACAGGCTGTAATGTTTCAAGACTGGGTTTCTATGGTAAGAATCATTAAGGATATCATTTGCGAGAAAATCTAAATGGGAATTGTGAGGACAACTGCTTGATTCCTCCGCTGTTTCTGTGTTTTTTCTCTACAGGTTGGCAGACCTGATTGGAGAGTAATCAGCAGCATGAGACACACCTGTGCCCTGTGCAATATAAACCCCAGCAGCAGCCAGTCTGGTGGCAGATCTCCTCGGCATACATCTCTGTGTTGTGCCTTTTGGTTAGGGTTCTGTGTTTTATTTATATATTTTTTTTTTTTATAAAAACACCCATGCAGTGCATTTTCACTCATCTCTCTTCCCCCCCCCACAACAACTTTCCAGCCACTTTTAACCCAGCGGTACAAAGAGTTCATGCTACAAATGAGGAAAAGCTGGTGTAGAAGGACTGTTTTCTCAGTGTTTACAGGAATGCAATGAGAAAGAAAATGTTTTATCTCTCCTCTGAAGCTACTGCTATTGGAAGAATGTAACACATAAAGACCTCCATCTGTCCTTAAGTCAACTAGTGTTAGTGTATAACATTAAAATGCATTCCTGATTTAAAGCTATAGTGTGTTGTTTCTGTTGCCGCCATGATGAATCCTAAGTAATGACGACAACACTGTTGGGGCATCTGCTTGCTGCACCACCCCCACCCCTCTGGCACACAGTTGCTAGTAGCCAAGGAAGACACAGAGGATTAAAAAAACATGATGGACTCTTCAGTAGGTTATTATCTTTTTGTCTTCACCTGCATCACTCAAGCTTCTGCGCTCGAAAGTTGCCAGGCATAGCCATCTTAGAAAAACAGAGTTTGGTGGAGCTGATAGGGTTTATTAGCTTTGTATCAACTCATTTGGCAATGGCTTGAATGTAGGGACGTTTATTAACATGAAATACTCACACATTCCTGATTTAAATAGCATGTGCTCTGGAAATGGGGCTGCATCCAATAAAGAAAACAAAGGAAGCTTTCAACAAGAAAATGTGACAGTAGGATAAGTAAACGGTCACTCATCTATTGTCTGCATGTTTGTGTGGGAGGTGGGCTGGTGAATGAGACATCGAGGGTGTCATTAGCATAAGGTCCTTTCTCTTCACAGTACTGCATCAACGCATGATTTACGTTTGAGCTGCTTAACGGGGGGGCAGAGCTAAATGCATGCTGCTTAGTCATGACTGTGCAACTTCCTTGCTAATGGATACTGTAGGAATATTGAGCTGTCTTCCCATTCCTTTAGTCTTCCATTGTTGGTTGGTTGGTTTTAGGCTAACAGCCATCTATAGCAGTCATGCACAGTGTCTTGGCTTTCAAAGGACTGGGACAGTCAATTTATTAAGACTTGTTAAATACAGAAATCCATCAACGTAGACATCATGAAAGTTACATCATTGCATGATCTTACTGAAAAAAGCACTGCATTTCTGAAAGTGTCTCACTGTTGGTGTGTTCAGTGAAACTCTTCAGGTGCGGGACAGATCCTGATCTATTTTCAGCAGTTAGAGTAGGTAGAGCAACTAGGTACAAGTTCAGTCACTGAGGAAGGATGGGGTAGTGGTCTGGGGGTGGGGGAGGGGTATGGTAATAGACCGTAAGAGATGGAAGAGCCATTTTTCTTGTAAAAATTTGAAATGGGTCAATTTGACCCAAATACCATACAAGGGTTAACTGACATGCAGCAAAAGAACTGGACATAAACCCCAGATTCCTGGGTAAATTTTCTGTGTTGTTTGATCCATCCACAACCCCAACCAACCTCCTTACAAGGGTTTTAGATCTTTCATACTACCGTTGTCTTTCTTAATACTATGTCAGCGGCTCTAGGGGAGATTTTTGCGTTGGAATCTGACGCTGAGAGCCACTGATCAAAAATTCCTGTACAGCCAAGTCTTCTTTTTTCATCCAAGCATTTCCCCGAGATTCTGCATTGAAAACGTCTAACCAGCTGGTCCAACTTTCCGACCTTTGTTCTACAAACATTACGCTACTTTACGGTCAAAATCCATTTTTCCCCGCAGCTACCACTGACCCACAACTGTATTTCTCTGAAAACAAGGGACCTGAGCAGTAGCTCAAACAGAACATGAGTACATTACAACACACCTAGTTGAAAACGATGTACGTCAACATCAAATAACGAATATAGAAACTCCAATATATTTAGTTAACTTTGGCGCGTGTAATTAGCATTCATTCTGCAATCACAATTCTCTGGGTAGATATAGAAGGGTCTACATTTAACCATAGGATATATTTGGTTACTGGAGTCATTAGCTGTTCTATCGACCTAGAGGACATAGCCCCCGGTCAGCTCAACGGCGATGTTGAGCCATGATTCCATGAAAATCATGGCGTTGCAGTCCATAATCCATATGAGTTGTGATTGTCTGATGCTCTTGCATTGGAAGGTTTTTCTCATCTTTCTTTCTAGGAAACTTATTGATCTCGTAGCTTTACTCTGTATTTGCCAGTTGGAGGCTCTGGCGTGATTTCAGTTTTCATCCTGTTTTTATTCAGTTTTAGACCACATCTTTATGATACACAGATCTTTGTCATAACAATAAACATTATTTCTAAGGATATTTGACACACACACACACACACACACACACACACCCAGAGGGATCTCTCTACTTCCTGAATAAAGACAGATGATATCAACGCAAATATGAATATGATCAAAAAAAAATAATATGCTGTCTCGGGGTTAGAAATCAAATTTCCTGATGTGCACAGAGAGGTTCATTTCCCCTGTACTGCCACTTCACTGTTGAAGACATACCATCAGAGCTCCTACAGAATGGCCTTACTTCACCAGTGCTTATTGGTGGGACTCATTGACAGCTATATACTCAATCCACTTTATTTAATCCACTCCCTGTGTAACCTCTCCCCTTGCTATTAAACCACCTTCCACATCAGTGATCTCATCATAGTCTAGTTTAATCTTCCAATGCAGGGTCTAATATCAATGAGAGCATGCATACAAAATCCATTACTGGTTGCCTCATTCTTCACTGACCAACAATATTGGACAAATCAGTATAGTGGTGCAAATTGTATTAACTCACTGTGGGTTAACAAATTATGGGCTGAATACAGTTGGAGGCATCCCATTATGTACTAGACATTAGTGGAGGTTTGGCATAGGATGGAAGGGCAGCCGTTTTCTATTACTAAAGCTGCTTGCCTGTTGAGACTCATCATTCATGCAGAGTAAGGAGAACACCCAGATATAAGATGGTTTATTCAAAGGGCTATTTGCTCAGTGAATTGTGTAGCATCCTGTTTAGAAGGGGAGAGGTGGGTGGGTTGTAGGTGTGTCTCATGTCTTTGTTGTTTGTTCGTATGTTATAAATTGTTAAAAATACTGCTATGTAATATTCTGATATGCAGGTATTTTGGTGTAATGGTATTGTTGCGATCATAAATGGTTTGGGGATCCAGACTAGATTATGAAGAGTTAGTCTTATTACTATTAGTTACTTGGAAGCAATCATGTAACTACTGGGCTAAAAAGCCAGCAAGTCAGGCTCAAAAAAGGATCTCTAAATTTAAACACTGGCTACAGGTCACGTTAATCTTTATGCCTCACACAATACAACCATTGTGGAAAACAGTGAATGCCTCATCTTCTAGTGTGACAGCAGCTTCAAATAACCCTGTGGTTTGTTCAAATCTTTGTATATACTGGTAGTCTGTTGGCTGTGTCTCTCCGTGTGGAGAATATGTGCAGCAAATGACATGCATTATGTTGAGTAATTGTAGGCCATGAGCACTATAGAGTATACTGCACATCATAATGACAGAAGGCAATCATTTTTCTAATATAAAAGTGGATTTATTACATGCCCTGACTCATTTTCTGGTAATTTCACCAACATCCAACCTAAAACTAATGTTAATGCTTTACAGCCTCTTTAAGTTCTGAGACGTTAGTGCTTTTCCACTCAGTAAAGTGCACAGTCAATTGTTTGCAGGCTGCTATGGATTGTTAATTAGACATCAGCATGTCATGTCGCTTCTAACAAGAAGCAGTAAAGGGCAAAGTAATGTACATATACAGAACAAACAGTAATATATATATATATATATATATATATATATATATATATATATATATATATATATATATATATATATATGGGAGCTGCTCCATTAACATCAGAATCCTCCCTTCACCCCACATTTAGAAAGTATTTTATCCTCATCGGTTCAACCAACCATTGGCAGCGAAGTCTGATATCATGGCATCAGTATTACATTGAGACAGTTTCATAACCGTAAAAACGGCTCTTAGGTGCGTTACATAGAAGTCCACTTCCGTGTTTTGGTACAGTTTTTTTTATCCCTGATGTGAACCGTACCGTAGTACTGTTACGCATGACCTGTACTCGAGACCACCTTTTCAAATGGACTTGGGCTCACACTAATCTAAGGAACTGGACTTTTGGGGACACTGCCCCTCACTGCCTTGTTTTCCATTATATTCATTTGAGATTATGATTCTATTTGAGGTGTCACCTGCCACCAGAATTTAGTGTTTTCCTTCCCATGAATAAAGAAGTTTCCACCATAAATTGTAATAATATGCAGGAAATAAAAGTGTTTGATGGTCACAATGTCCTGGGGGAGGACCCACAGACCTCCTACATAATGTGTTCCCTCCCAGAGGTCAATTCTGAGTCAGGAAATTAATGTGTCCCCTACTTAATGTGTCCCCTCCCAAAGGACAATTCTGAGCCAAGAAAAACACTAAAATAACACTAGGAATTGGTGACCAACCAACTATTCTTAGCTGGCTAACTGAGCACAACATTGTCATGGTAAACTTGAATAGTTTGACCTTAGTTGATAAGGAGTGCCCTAACATACCGTTAATTTGGTTCCGGTGAAGGTGGCGAGAGAAGTTTTGATTGTGAGTCTTCTTTAGTCCATCTGTTTAAGACAGAAAGCAGCAGACTCAGCCTAATAAAGGCATCAGCGGTTGCAACGCATTCTCAATCACACTGCATCAAGCTTAAGTGAGATTTTTGCGTCTGTATCTGGCGCTGACGGACACTGACCAAGCGTCAGTATTTTACAAGTTGGGAGTGAGAACTGATTGCTTCAGCTGTCATGTCTAAAGGAGGGACACAGCTTTGGGTTGCTGATGGCACCATATCAACTGGAAAATGCACAAAGTAAACCAGAACAAATAGCACGTGATCTTCTGCTGAATTGCACCCTTTTTTTCGTCTGTGTTTGCACAGTCTGCTTGTATGCCCTGTCTGCCCCCTCATTCTTTCTCTAATGTCTGCTTCCCCTTTATTATCTTCCTCCCTCTCACTTCCTGCCACTCTCACTCTCTGACTTCCCTTTGACACATCTACCCTCTCTGTTTCATGCTCTCACTCCAACTTCTCCACCTCACTCCGTCCCTCCCTCGCCCTCTCCTCCTCTCGTCCTCCCTCCTGCTGGGATGCGGTTGCCATGGTCGCGTAGGTCCACTCTGCTGGAGTGGTACTCAGGCTAAATGGCTTGAATTGGAAGTATACTGCATGCGCGGGCCTTTGTTTATGTGCGTTCGAGAACGGCAGCCAGAGTTACTGCAGGGGATCTGGTGCTGTGTAAAAGAGTTTTCATTATGCTGCGGAGAATAAAAGAAATGATGAGTTTTAGACAGATGAGTTTTAGACTGTGTGCCAGGTTATGTAATAGCATGGCCTGGAAGGCATCTTCTACATCATTTTTTCCCCCCTTGAGCTCTCTTTCCATTTATCCATGTGGTGTACTAACATTAGCAGCAGCTCTATACCATGCTGAGAGGTCACTAGCAAAGCCAGCTTTACTTCTTAAGTGACAGAATGATGAGCAATTCTGGAATGTATAGAAATATATTTATACTCTACCTTCGATCTTCATTGAACTCAGTTTAACTTTATGAAACAACACAACTCTACAGGCACGTCAGTGGTAAATTATAGAACACGTATACCAATATCATGACTAATGAGGGTCTAAGGCAGGTGATAGCACATTTTTGTGATTGAAGCGTCTGATAATTAATGCATTTCTTTATGTACTGTATGTGTACGCATGTATGTGGGTGCAAGTAGGGCTGGGCGAGAAAATCAAATATCATGATATTCCTGACCACATACCCTGATGTTGATATTGTAGAGTTGACTATTGGCGCTTTCTTAAAAAAAATTTTACATTATTTTTGATAAATAATCACCACAAATGATTTAATGACTTGGGTAAAGGTAAATAGTAGAACAGCTAGAACAGTCTGGTAAATTCAGAAAATTACATCACTTTATTGTAAAACCAGGAAAAGACAGCATATATTACGTTATTGTCATATTACGTTATTACAATATCCAAAATCTAAGGAGATATCTAGTCTCACATCGCAAAATCGATATATCCTCGATATGTTGCCCAGCCCCTGTGTGTGTGTGTGTGTGTGTGTGTGTGTGTGTGTTAAAAAAAAAATATATAATATATATATATATATATATATTAGGGATGAGCCAGATACTTGGCTGAAACGAGTATCCGGTACGGATAAAGCACTTATACGAGTAATGCGAGTCAATATCTGTACTCGGATTGAATAAAACTCCTCACTGACTGTGTCTGCGTTCTGTGATAGGCTAGTCACAGCGCTGGTCACAGCGCCCCTCCCCTACACTATTCTGTGATAGGCTAGTCCCAGCGCTGGTCACAGCGCCCCTCCCCTACACTATTCTGTGATAGGCTAGTCCCAGCGCTGGTCACAGCGCCCCTCCCCTACACTATTCTGTGATAGGCTAGTCCCAGCGCTGGTCACAGCGCCTCCCTACACTATTCTGTGATAGGCTAGTCCCAGTGCTGGTCACAGCGCCCCTCCCCTACACTATTCTGTGATAGGCTAGTCCCAGCGCTGGTCACAGCGCCCCTCCCCTACACTATTCTGTGATAGGCTAGTCCCAGCGCTGGTCACAGCGCCCCTCCCCTACACTATTCTGTGATAGGCTAGTCCCAGCGCTGGTCACAGCGCCCCTCCCCTACACTATTCTGTGATAGGCTAGTCCCAGCGCTCCTCCCTACAGATTCCTTCTGTTGTTGTGGCCGGCCACCTCTGCTCACTCACACACACTCAGAACACGGAGAAGTGAACATGTTTCTCTCCCTCTCCCTCAGTCACTGATCCGCTATATACTAGTCCTTAGTACCCAGTAGATTTCTGGTAACGTGGGGTTAGTTCAGACATGGTGATGGTAGCATGCGAGTAGACAC